>OZ024911.1:15931033-16011101 GCA_964017125.1 Flabesymbios commensalis
ACTTCGACCTCACGGCGTGGCCTTGACGTTGATTTTTTCAAATAAACGGGATAATTGATCTGCCGTAGCCTAGAATCTTCATATAGGGGCATTGTAGGTTGTTGTAAAAATTCTGTTACAGATTTTATGGGTTTACAAGTATGTATTCTTGGCGGCCATTTTTAATTTATGCAAATCAGGGCTTGTTAATGTAGACACAAGTTGTGTCCACCTTCGACATGTTTTCTAATACCCCCCAGGGAGCTTTTTTTTTTTTTTTTCTTAACATGCCCACTACCGGTATAATGGAGAGTTATTGTTCCTCAAGTACAGACCGTTATTATCATGGTAGGCCTATGGTACTAATTATAATCAGTCAGGCGCGACCAAACTGTTGATTATGACGGGTTTCCATTTGTTCGCATGTGTTTTAGGTCAGTTAAAACCCTCGGAGCACTACATTCTTAGCTTTGAAAAAGGCATCGGCCTTCGGCCTCGACCCTTTTCAAAGCTAAGAATGTAGAGCTCCTCGGGCTTTATCCTATAGAGAAGACGTTTAGCCGGTGTCACTCTAATGATGCAGAAAATGGACCAACATTAAACCATCATCGGATCAACGTATCGAGTTTGCTGTATATAGGTCATGGTTATTACATGGCCAGACCATCTTCTCACGCAAGGCTCGCTGCTTCCGAAGTCGCAGACTTGGCCTGTCGGCCTCGCGGTGTCAAGCCTTGCTGTCGGGAAGGTGAGCCAGACGTGCCATGCGATCAGGAGACCAGAAGCTGCCTGCTAAAAATGACACTAAAATCGTCAAAATAGCAATAAGCCTATCATATGGTGGATGCACAATTAGTTATAATATTTGAATTCGGGAGATGTCGTTTTTCATAAATAGAAATAGCCTAATTTTCGTCACTTTAAATATTGAAATTTGGGGGATGTCGTTTTTCATAAATAGAAATAGTCTAATTTTCGTCACTTTAAATATTGAAATTTGGGGGATGTCGTTTTTCATAAATAGAAATAGCCTGATTTTCTTCACTTTGAGCTGAAAATTGCTAGAAATTTTTGCTTGAAAAATAGAAGGAAACAATTCTGCAGCACACTGGGTGACACTAAGTCTCCTTGGAGTTAGAAGGTGCTGAGCTGCCATTTTCATCAGAGTTACATTGTGCTAAACTGACAGTTTACAAAGTGGCAGTTCAGCACCTTTTAAGGGGGCGATTAACAGTTTTGAAATCGTTTGCTAAATACTAAGAGATTACACACACTCACAGCATGAGAAATGGCTTGGGTAACTATTTTCACCTTGAATAATTATTGCATGGTTTTACGATCAATATAAATATTTAATTTTACCACAAGACATCTCAACATATTCTGAGATTGTAAGTACCCACAGCCAGCATGGTCAGTCGTAGGCCATTAGCTATTAATTTTTATTCACCTTGAGATATAAACTACTGCAGCGATTTCAACCACAATAGTTCATCAATATAAATAATTTATTTTTCTTCATCTGGAGCAGGGCATTGCGTTACCAATTCCAACTTCGCATGTGTGAATAAGAGAAACAAAAAATACAGCAGGACAAGGGTTAATGAGAGACACCTGGTGACTGTATGATAAACCTTTAAATAAGAGAAACTTCTTATTCACTCTGTCTCCCACTTCGTTGATCCTGCGTGGGTGTTTCAGATAAATATGCTTGTTGCTCCCCACCACAAAAAGGTGGTGCCTTAATTCCCCTATTAATTATCGTCCAAACGTCCAAAATTTTCATTTGCGTTAGTCATCCAAATTGCTAATCTACAGGCAAGGCCCTACATCATTTTAAAACTAGAATATATAGTCATATAAAATGTACCTTTATATCTCGCTTAACTGGTAAATGCGCAACACAAACATTTGAAAACGTTTTCAGATCTAGTCAATGGACATGTTTACATCATATGGACATATCAAGAAGCCAAAATCAAAATAATGATTTTTGTATGATTTTAGCGTGTTTGTGTCGCTTTAACATAGTGTGATTTTATTTTTACCTGGTTTGTGTAAAAATTATACATGCATGTATCAGTACATTGTGTCTCGGTGCAAAATACGATAACAGGTGTGTTATAAGTTAACATGCTAAAAAAAAATATGACATCAATCAGCAATATTTGAAAACAGTTAACCTCCATTTTGTCAAATCTGAATAATTTTCACTCACTTGAAGTTGTGGATCGCGTCAGCGAGACACAATTTCAAGTGGGTGAAAATTCAGATTGAATAATTTGGCGGTGAAAGGGTTAAGTATGTGATATAACCATTATTCAAACCCTTGAAAATGACTAGAAAGTTACAGAAAAAGAGACGGATCGTTTTGCAATATTCTCCGATATAAATGGAACACCCGCAGTGTTAGTAGGCCTGATGAGCGTGGTAAAATGTCGAGAATTTTAATGGATCAATAACTAATTAAAAAAAGCGGAATATACAGTGCGGGGATCGACTTCAGACGTCAGATTCTGACGTCTGAAGTCAATCCCCGCACTGTAAGAGTAAAAATAATTATAATGGCCGTAAACCCATAACATAGGTATTCAAATGAATCTGAATGACCCGAATAAGACTAATTTAATAATTTAAAATTATATAATTTAATAAGTAATAATTTAAAATTGAAAAAGTCCGTTGGCACCCATCAGGGGCGGATCCAGAAAAAAATCTTATAGGGTTCCAACCATTAATAATTATTAATGGTTGGAACACTGTGAGATATATATGGTAGTTTTCGTGTTTTAAATTTAAATGTTCATTTTCACTGTCCTCTATATGGGGCGCTATATATATGACGGGGGATACTGTTTTTTTTCCCATCATTATGTTTACTCCAAGCGATAATAAGACAATTTTGCAATTATATTATCTTTAAAGGTGCTGTATGTGTCAAATGTATGTATTTATATGCCGAGGTGCTTCAATGCGGTGCTGTCAACAGCTGCTGCGGTGCTCCCATAAGCTTCTGCGGTGCTCCCAACAGCTGCTACAACTGCTGCGGTGCTCCATCATCATCTGCAGTTGCTGCGGTGCTCCCAGTAGCCGCTGCGCTGCGGGGCTCTCAGCAGCTGCTGCGATTCTCCCATTAACTGGTGTGTTGTTCCTAGCAGCTGCTGCGGTAATGCTCACAGTAGCTGCTGTGGTGCTCTCAATAGCTGCTACAGCTGTTCTGATGCTTCCTGCAGCAGCTGTGGGGCTCCCATGAGCTGAAGCTGTTGTGCTCTGATAAGCTACTGCTGTGCTCCAAGTGGCTGCTGTTGTACTCCCAACAGCTGCTGTGGTGCCATCATCAGCTGCTGATGTGCTCCAAGAAGCTGCTGCGGTGCTCCCAACAGCTGCTGTGGTGTTCATATGCGCTGCTGCAGTGCTCCCAACAGCTGCTGTGGTGCTCCCAGTGGCTGATTCGGTGTTCCAATAAGATATTGTGATTCAACCCGAATGAATGGAATTTACTATGTGTAATCCTCAATAACCCACATTCTTTTACTTAATTGATTAAATATAAATATGAATAAGTATGGAATATTTGTTGTTTAAACCAATTCATTTGAACCAATAGGTTTAGTTTGTTGTGTGTCTACATTTTTGTTTTAGAATACCACAGACCCATTCAATCAGACAGCGAGAGGTCACTCACCCCTCACCCCTCCCCCCGCCATCAGAGTAGTTATTTACCAAGCCCCTGGGTGTCATATTTTCCCGAGCTCCACACTAACCCGTCCATCGTAATAACTATTTTAATCAGACTCGTTCTTATCTGGTGTGGCGTGGGAGAGATGCCAATAGTAGTCGGTATAAGTAGGGCTTTTACACACTCCTATATTTGTTATATCACACAATGGCGTGCTCAGTTAATTAAGCGCAATATAAAAGCTAAGTAGATAGATATTTATTGACGAAACCTCTTTAGGTTGTATACGATCCTACACTTGTTATGTTGCCAAATGACGTGTTGAGTTAATTTATCAAAATATCAAAGATAAATAGGTAGATATTTATCAACAAAAAGTCTAAGAGTTTTGCACAGTTCCATGTTGTTATATTGCCCGATTACGTGCTCAGCTCATTCATCACAAGATTATAATATAGATATATATTTATTGACACTTAAGCAAACGCATGCGTCATTTTGATGAGCATCGTACGATACATACGTTATACAGCGTAGACCCGCTATTATATTAAAAAGGAAAATAGATAATGGTGTAAATGTATCTACAAGTGTGAAAAGCCAGCTTGCTAGGGCGATGTTAAGGCGGTTATAATAATGCTGACAATTATGAAATTAAAAAAAATAATATTACATATAGATCTAATTCATTATTTAAAATCACATTATTTTTCACATAATATGACATGTGTCTCGCTACCACGACCCTTCAAGTGGGTGAAAATTACTCATGTTTGTTTAATTTAAGACAAAACAATTGTAAAGCTTAATTTCATTCCTTATAACTGTGATTTAACCGGCTAATAAAACAAATTAAAAACGATAATAGTCGTGGTATAGCGATAAAAGGGTTTATTTATATTTATATCACATTACAATGAGTATCATATTCCCATACCATGGCATTGTGTCACCAAATATAATTATTTCATTATATTAAAAATACAAAGCCATGTAGTAGGATATGCCTCCCCATGCCAGGATTTGAGATTATAATGTCAGAATAGCTCATTATATGTTCATGATTATGCAATTATGATATGTTGTCATATTGCAAGATATGTTTATGAAAATACGTTATGTAAAATTGGACGTTATTAAGCACAAGGGAACCAACCCACAAGAAAGTAATTTTCTGTAAAATGAACTTAAAACTTGATGAACTGTGTTAATTCGGGAAATATAATGAGAGTTGTTTGCATGGAATTATTAGAATATTGATTTGAACATGTACTCTAAGGAACATTTTTGTGATTGTGTTGATGATAGTGTATGAGGTGCAGGCGTTCAAATGGTCGTGGTTCAGCTGTTAAAAATGATGAATCGCGTATTCCAATTTCGGACAATGGAACCAACCCACATTTCTATATTGAGCCCGCGTCGATCTGAGACATCAATGTCCATTCCTCAATGAGATTCTCATTTTAAGACCATATAAGGGCCTACATCTGTCCCTGCATTGTGATGACAACATTGGAAATGGAATAATTTTTAGCTTAGATCTAACGCGAACGTATATATTATATGACGGAATTTTGCGTATTTGACAGAAACGTAGTGTGATCGGCCTCACGCAGCCAGGAATGGAATTTCGATCCTGTGTCTGGAGGGCAGTGTAATCTCACCATTTTTAGGAGGTTCTCACCGCCGAGTTTAGCCTATATGTACAAAGGTGGCCTAAATTTCCAATCATTCATTCACACATTGTGACATAGGACCTATAAAATGGGATGCGGGCATCCGTCCCTGGCGCTATATGTGTGAAAATTATGTATACTATTTGACACGTCGCTTATCTTTTACAACAATAAAATGCACCTTATTCATATACCCTATATATGAACCTGCATGTCATGTAAGTTATTGAAGATATTTTATTATGATAGGCCTAAGGCTATCATTGATAACAGGGGCGTATCCAGGGGGGTGCTCAGGATGCTCGAGCCCCCCCCCCCTTAATTTCCAAAGTGGTTATTTTCCAACTCCACACCTAAATATATACCCCTTCCCATTTAAGGGCTGGTGTATGGGAGTATGATTGGCGCCGCTAAAGAGTGGACAATTGACTAATTGCCATGTGGCGCCAAAAGCAAAATCTTTGCAATGCAAAAAATTGACCATTCAGAGCAGCTAAAAGTAGGAATTTGTTTCGACTGGTTTTCTTCTACCTGCCCACCCTTGGTGTGAGATTTTTCAAACATTCATTCATTTTTTAGAAAAGAAACATAATAAAATATATCAACTTTGTTTTTATCTTGGCCAATAATTGAAACATTTAGCCAGACTTAAAACGTTATGTAAAAATTAATATGCTAAGATTGATGGTAATTATCATAGACTAACTTCAAACAACGCTGTTCCAAAGTCAACATGCTAAGATTGATATACACTGCTCACCCTAGACACTGTTCCTTCGCATGTTAAAATGTGCAGATGGTTGACGTCATATGTCCCCCGCTCTCAATTTCAAGTATTGTAGTAAGCTTGTGATTGGCCGGCTGTCTTGCTAAAAGTACCCTGATCAGCTGGCGAGAATATTATGGTGACGGAGGGGTGGGTGTAGACAGACACCTGTGTGGAGCCCAGCAAACGCGAGCATTTGACCCAATGCTGATTCAATATTGGCCCACCGCCAACGGCGCTGGACCAACATTGAAACAACATAGGGTCGAGCCTTTGTGGTTGCTGGGAGAGCTGTCCGCATTTTGATACACGCGTGCCGTCTGTGTCTGGTTGGAACAGGCAGCACAGTGCTCTGTGTAAGATTGATAGTAATTATCATAAACTATACTCTACGCTATGATCATTATAACACACCAGAAGCACAATCAACAGTAGGCTATGGGGATCGCTTAAAACGGACAACGACAACGTTGCATAAAATAAACGAATACGGACCTCGAGATATAGATTATTACCCAATTACCATGATTTTTTCACCTGCGTGATGGCGAATTTATTTCTCAAGAGCTATCATCTCTGAGATTCGGTCTTGTGAACAAATGGATAAAAAATATGGTCTCTTTTTAAATTTCCAAAATTTAATTGTTGTATTATAGTCGTGCATAGACTTTGTATTTGTTTTAAAGGCCTATTTAAATAGAATTACTAGAGACGAAATCAAGGATAATAATTAAAAATGGGCAGTAAAGTTGTTTTAACAATGTGGAAGAATAACAGATACTAACAAGGATATCTGATATAGGCCTAACTGATGATGAACTGGAAGATAAGATTTGCATCAAAGAATATTCTATAATAGGGGAGGGTGGCAAATTAATAAAGGTGAAATAAAAATAAATATCTCAGGAATTTTAAGTGATCATTAGTTGTAAGCATTTTAATAGTCCACAACTTTTTTCAATGATATGTTATCACTTTTAATAGATGCTTGTTGAGTAATTACTTATAATGCATAATCGGCATTCCACAAAAAAGGTTGCATAGTTATAATCACAATACGGGTGACCCAACGTTTGCTTAAAATTAATGTTGGTCCACGGTCTGCGACGCTGGCCCAACATTAACACAACATTTGGTCGACACTTGTTTATGTTTATCTAGCTCATTTAAAACAGCTCCTTTGAATGACATCAATTTTCGTTTTTAAATCCGTAGTGAAATAGTGTATCCCACGGATCATGTTTTTATTTTTTCAGAATTTTCCTATTTTTACAAATATTTGTAATCAACATTTCTATGAAACCAGAAGTAACCCAAACAAAATATTTGTATACCTGAAGGACGATTGAATGTTTTCACAGCATTGGGCCACATGCTCATGGTATCGGCCCAGCGTTGGGTTGACAATCAGTGCTGCAGGTGTGTCCTCCCGTGTCCTGACTATAAGACACCAATTAGCGGCGACTGCTCCGATCTTACCGTCTGATACGTGGGAATATGTGATGTGAAGTGCTGAATATTGCTGACTTGTTTTGTTTACATGGCAATATACGACCTGGAAATACAACTATTTCACTCTTTCTCGGTGCTTTAAAATTGTTTTTTGACTTTTTCGTATTTTCAGTTAAGATCAGTAGGCTATATAGCTTCATATAAATTAAATTTTCAAAATTGACAACATTGAAAATGTCTCATCCCAAGGGGTTCCTTTAATATGCCTGGTAGTTCGCTCTCGCTATTAAATGAGCTAATGTTGATCACGTTTATTGTTTTTCCATAGTGTGGTTGTGTTGGCTTAAATAGTTGGACTAGGCTAGTCTAGATTGTAATACATATGTCATTAAGTTCATACAAAAACTGACATTTCAGCCAGTATCTCATATCTTTGTTTTACAGCAAAAATACCACAAAATCGCACTATTTAATGTTTTTTTCCCAACTTTTGCGGAGGTTATGCCCCCGCCCCCACCCTATAGGCCCCTGCTGTTGGAATTTTTTTTTGAAATCCGAGCACCCCCCCTTATTTTATTTCTAGATACGCCACTGGATAACATTTGCATGTTATATAAATATGAAATATACTTCAAAGGAAACTGCGCTTACTCGCTATGTCAGTGTTGGAATAGTTAATAAAATCACGAATATACTTATGCTAAAATATTAAACATTCTGTCCTCCATATTTCTCTGTCAGAAGAATGCGATCAAACACACCATAGTTAATGCTAAAATGTAGGCTATTTAGAACACTTCATCCTTCCTATCTCATTGTCAGAGGAACGTGATTAAAACACGAATATTCAATTCTCAAATTTATAAACACTGTTGCAAGTTCTTTTTAAGACCGCGAACCATTATGTGATGTCTTACTGTTAAAACACACATTGCAATAAAGATCACATGAACATTAGAAATATAATTGCTGTTAACATATAAGGTTAACATCTGAATTTAAATCACTGGAACCTGGAGCAAAATATCGTTTTACACAAGGGAACCAACCCACATAAGGTGGCAAATGATAGTTATTTATCTAAAACTAAGTATTGTAATGTTGATGCTACTTTTTGTAAAATAAAATACTATTCAAATAACTGACAATTTTTGCATTGTTAATTTCAACGTACACAAATAGCATTTTTTCATCAGAAAAGATGTATCGCATTACCTGTTACGTACAAATAATTTTATGAACATATGTTGCATAATTGATATCAAGATATTACACTGCTACTTTTTAGAACAATCTGAACAGCTTATACAGCTTTTCGCATTTTCATGTGTGGGTTGGTTCTGTTGGCCCATTTGTCGTTTGTGGTTTGGTCCCAACTCGCTAGGCAGCGTGAAATTTCGTTCAATCGTCTAGGTCAATTTTTTTTAATGACGACTGTTGTACTGGCGACGTCATAAAACAAAAATCTCATTTTTTATGGTCATGTGGGCTGGTTTAGAAGAGCTCAGTGGAATGTTGAATATAGGAAATGAAGATAACAAGTTTGAGATACGCCCTTTTTTAATAGGCATGCATAGAACAACATTGATTTTCACTTGACCCACAAAATGTTAAATGTAGGCCCTATGTTTATTAGTACATATAATGTATGTTAACCCTCACAGCGCGGTGGTCGACTTTAGTCGTCAGAATCTGACGTCTGTAGACGTCAGATTCTGACGTCTAAAGTCGCTCCCCGCACTGTAAGAGTAAACATATTATTAACGGTCGCAGACCCATAGCATAGATATAACATTCAAATGAATCGGAAAGAGCTAAGTAAGACATTATCATGGTTTCAAACTGAAAAAACCCTTTGGCCTACAAGGTTTTTCATAACAAAATCAGCGTTTAAAGGGTGAAAAAGGGCTGCTGTCGAATCTCTTGCTGACTCTTTATATTTATGGGTTCTGATATCATATGTCCATTAATCACTTCAGCGAATAATTGACGCCAAATATCATGTTAAAGACATGACCAGGTCTAAAATCATAAAAAAATAGGTGATTTTATTTTAGCTTAATAATATGACCATATTTCTGATTTCTAATTATTGACAACCATGTCAAAAATAAGAAATACGGGAATTTCGTCTCTATATCTAGCCTAACTGGTAAGTGCGCAGCACAAAAATTAAAAAAAACTTTTGCAGTTCTAGTCCATAGACATGTTTACATCATAATAATGGTCATATTAAGAAGCCAAAATAAAATCACCGATTTTTTGATGATTTTAGACCTGGGCATGTCCCTTTAAAAACTGATCATATACGGTACCAAATAGGGTCAAATGGTGGCCATCTTGGATTTATGCAAACAAAAATATAGATACATAGCCTCAACTCTTAGTATAACTATTCGCGCCAATGAAATGTTATGCAAACTGATGCTACGAGAGCCTTGCAGAAATTATCCATCTGGAGATTATGGGGGGGGGGGGTGCTAATTTTCTATGTTGAGCACACCTGGATCTGTCGATACGCGTTTATAATTGCATGTGCTTAAGGTCTTACCTAGAATGTGCTACGGTTTTCACTAATCGACTCTTTTTTCGCCTTACACCGTTTATTATTATATTTATGCTGTAATAATGACCCGTCTAACGTAAACCTGTCTGACTAACAAGCTTACGACTAACGACCTCTCTGATTAACGACCTACCCGGGCGGATGTTGAGTCAAATTGGGGAAAAAATATTCATACGCAACAAGCCAAATATAAGGAATCCACGTGTCAACCACGTGAATAATTCAACTAATCGCGGCCCGCCATTTGTTCATATAAAACTTGTATTAACCATTTAACCGCCGGTGCCGCATATATTCCGTGTTTTCATTTTTAATTAGCACATAATGTACCACCTTTTAAACATAAAAGATAAAATGTGACATCAATCAACAATATTTAAAAACAGTTGACCTCTGTTTTGTCAAATCTGAATAATTTTCACTCACTTGAAGCTGTGGATCGCGTCAGCGAGGCACAACTTCAGGTGGGTGAATATTCAGATTGAATAATTTGACGGTTAAAGGGTTAACCCTTACAACGCTGAAATAGTTTTGTATAAACCATAAAGATTTTTCTTCAATTTGAAATCACCATAAATGTCTCAGTTAGCTCCTTCCGTTTCATTTGAATACCTATGTTATTAGTCTACGGCCAATATACTTTTCTTTGCACAATCTGACGTCTACAGACGTCTGATTCTGACGTCAAAAGACGACCGCCCTCCCCCCAGAAAAGGCTACCGTAACTAGCCTACAACCTAGTTTTAGTCGCAAAGTCAAACATAGCCGGGATCATCAACATATACATAATTTTAACTTTTATTGATAAATACATTTGTCTAATATTGTGAAACACAGTGACGTCCCTCAGTGAAAACAAGGTTATTTAAGACCCCCTCCCCATACTTTATTCTGTGAAACTCAGTGACGTCACTCGGTGAAAACAAAGTTATACAAGACCCCTCCCCATACTTCATTGTATTAGCCAGCTCGGTGAAAACAAAGGAGGTCAAAGTCATCGAGTTTCACAGAATACGGAGACGTCAAAACGACACGTCGAAAAATATAGTCGTTATAACGACTTATAAGTCGTTAAATCGAATTATACTAAGTCGCTACAACTACATATACATCGTTAAATCGACTTCGTATAGGTCGTTATAACGACCTAGAAGTCGTTAAAACGACGTATGACTTGCCATAACGACTTATCCTAAGTTGATTTAACGACTTATGACTCGCCATAACGACTTATGCTAAGTCGATTTAACGTCTTATAATACGTTATAGCGACTTACCCTGAGTCAATTTAAAAAAGTATGAGTCACTATAACTACTAAGTCGATTTAACGACTGAACATTAATCTATTTAACCTGTTATCGCAGGGTTCAACTTTTCTGATGGTGATCATGGTTATGCATTAGTCGCTTTTAATATACATTGACGCATTAGTATAATGGACCATGTTATGGGAATATTAACATTGTTTGTAATGAACATTGTTTACAGAAGGTGATAATTGGCGACAATTCAAGAAAAACTGTGCCTAGACCCCTATCCGGTCATTACTAAACTAATTGACTGTCTGACTATTTAAGATGCGCCAGACAGCACCACGACACACTTCATTATCACGATACGTATGCGACACTTGTACGACAAGAAAGGTAATCTCAGTTGGTGCGGCAAAGTTGGTCGAGGTTGCTTGCGGTTGTGTGCTATATTTATTGAATAGCCCAGGTGTTGTGCGGGAAATAAAACGGGAATCGACTTCTAGGGGATGGGCAGAATCTGACGTCTATGGATGTCAGATTCTGACGTCTAACCTCGACCCCCGCGCTGTAGGCGTGTATTATATCTGTTTAATTAGCAGGTTAAATCACAGTTATGGGGAATGAAATGTGTGCTTAAACTTTAAGATTTGCAATTGCTTAGTTTCAAATTGGACAATTATGATAAATTTCCACCCACTTGATGTTGTGGGTCGCGCTAGCGAGACACAACTTAAAGTGGGTGGAAACTTGAATTAGATAACTCATAATATTATAAAAACATTTTCTTAACAATGTGTAATTGATTGTATTTCAGTCGGGTTTTTTTTTAAGTTGTAGGCAGATATAACCTGACCCAGTTCTTACTTCGAAGTGAAACCATTGAACTTGATGATGAATAAGGCACTGAGTCTCTGTCTGGTGGTACTGGTCGTGGCAGTATTCCATGGGAATGTTATTGAAAGTAGCTGGGCTCCAGGCATGATAGGAGACAGTGCAGGTACAGCTGGAGGTAAGCCATATTGAATTTGTCATTTTTCCACTTTTTTCAGGTTAATAAAATACATATCCATCATAATTGCTTAATCAATATATACTGTAAAAACAATATTTGACACGCCAAAGCGGGCGGGGGCACTGGTGGTTAAAGCTGGCTGCTTGGAAAATTGGAGATCGGGAGTTCGAGCCCCGCTCTGGACTTCAAATTTCAAAGAAACTAAATGTTTCTTCTCCGCTCACTCGTAAAGATTCGCTATTGTGGGGAGCCTCACGGCTCGAATTTCGCACCCTGTGTCTGGAGGGCAGTGTCATCTCATCCATCTCACTATCCTCAGGAGGTTCTCCTGACCCAGTTTGGCCTATATGTGCACAAAGGTGGCCTAAAACCCCATTCATCTCATTTGACACCCCAAAGTTTATCAGGTGGAGACATATTGATTTACCTGTGACCGCTCATGCTGTCTGTGTACGTGTCTCTGTTTGTGAGTGTGCAGGCGGTGAAATACGACACGTTCACCCAATGATGGGCTAATGTTAGCCCACCGTTTACGAAGCTGACCCAACATTAGCCCAGTATTGGGTTACCGTGTCGTGTTTGGCGTCACGCTGAATGTGGGCCAGCATCACAGACGGCGGGCCAACATTAACCCAGCTTTGGTTCAAAGCATCGTGCCGCTAGTAAAGCTAGCATGAAGTAGGCCTTAGTGGGCCTAGGGTTGAATGGATACTGGCCAGCACCGGCGATGCTGGCCCAACATTTAACAGACATTGGGTTGGTGTCAGCCTGTACTCGCCGCCAGCACTTCCAGACCCGCATTGTGTTTTGCACATCGCCGTGTGTGAAGATATTAAAACTGTTGCTCGGCTGGTTGAGTCTAAAGACGATTTAGTTACTGTAGATCATTTTCCCGGCAGCAACCTAATTTTAATTATGCTGCTAGAGGGGAAACATTTCCAATTTTTTGTACAAAAAACTAGACTCTTCTAGTGATGTCTCCTACTCTGTCTGCTCATTGAGTCTGTCCATGGTCTGTCCGTCCAGTGGTTTCTATCGTGCAGGCGAAGTGAGGCCGCCCCATCAAACACCAGACGTTGACACAATGCTAAGCCAATGTTGACCTACGGTCTACGACGCTGACCCAACATTAGTATTGAGTTGACGGGTCGTGTTTGGTGTCACGCTTAATGTAGGCGGGCCAACTTTAACCATAAAACCTTGTTTTCCAGAGTTTTAAAATTGGGTATATCTCCATTACTATGCTCTCTTGACGCGAAAGCATATAAATTGCCAAAGATAATTATGTCTCCCCTTTATAGAGGTGGAGACATATTGCTTTACTTCTCACCCCTCAGTTGTTCGTCCGATCAGTTTTGTGTCTGTGCGTTCTCTCCCTCTATCAAGCAGGCTGTCAAACACAGTCAAACACAGTCTACGACGTAACATACATTAGTTGGTGAAATTGTGGCATAGAATTTGTATGCTCGTCTATCCGATGAGAGATCTATGTTCATTCTTCATGGCCAGATATATTGTCACTGGTAGTATATACCATTACTATGCTCTCCTAACGCGAAAGCATATAAATCACCAGGCTATTGTTGGCCTACAGTCTACGACGCTGAGCCAACATTAGCCTAGTATTGGGTTACCGTGTCGTTTTTTACGCCAAGCTGAATGTGGGCCAGCGTCACAGTGTACGGTATACGGCGTTAGCTAGTGTACGGAATATGGCGTTAGCTCATCGGTGTTGGCTTGATCACTGAAGTTAAGCAACGCTGGCCCCATTCCATAATTGGATGGGTGACCACCTGGCACACACCAGGTGCTGTATAAGCTAAGGCATGCATGCAGCGATGTCGTGTCGTGGGGCTCAGAGAACCACGTAAATCAGATGGCTCGTCTGACTGAACTAGAGCTGGGCGTAAATGAACCTCGATGGACGTAGGCGCAGTTTCCATCCGGCGAGACCCCGAAAATCCACAATGTGGTGCGATAGCACCCGTGGCGCGATAGCACAATAGTGCGAATGGCCACGTAACATACATATACAGATACACAGACGGCGGGCCAACATTACCCCAGCCTTTGTTTTTGATTTGAATAGGCCTAAAAATCTGAAGAACAAATAAAAGACGGCAACCAGACATACTGGCACCTTAGAGTGCGGGTACCCAACAAGCTTTAGTGCTGCCTAACGTTGGTCCATTGTCAACCACGTCGGCTGAGAATTAGTCTAATATTGTTTCAACGTCTAGTGTTTGCTGGGTATAATGAAGGGAGATGTCACAACATGTTTTTACTTCATACTTCCCTCTCCAGAAATCACTATAGTGTAAAAAGAATCATAATGCTGAGAGTCTCTTACTTGTAGCTACTTAGATTTTAAAAACATTCCAAAACATTCCACAAAGGACACATAACAATAATGTTTTGTGCTTACTGGGTTGAACACAACCCAGCAAACACGAGGCGTTGAACCAGTGCTGGATTGATGATGAGCCAGCGTCGCAGATTGTGGGCCAGCATCGGACCAGCATTGGGTCAACGTCGTGTATCATTTTCATATAACATGATTTTAATTTGGTATGCAATATTGTATAATTATTATTTTAATCTTATCCCAGGAGCTTGCTGTATATATATGTACATATGCTTACTGTTTATTTTGTTGTATAGAGTTTATTAGTTATGAAGGCATTAGGATCTGATGACAACATGGAATGCATGCTTAGCTCAGGAATGACATATAGATTAGCATGTAGGCCCTAAGCTAACTTTTAAAAATGCGCCCGATAGGCAGTGTGATGTATTTCTATATTTGGTTGGATACACGACAACTCTTATGTACCCACAGAAACACGGGATAGTCTACTAAGTAGTGTAACAACTAAAATATAATTATCTATCAATGCTGTCTAATCAATATTTTCGTGGGCGAGCTAAATTTAACTCTTTGGGGCTGGTTTTCACACCATCGCTAACAACCTGTCTGAACCACGACAACACTGCTATCCCCTGCCTACATAAATAACTTTGCGAGTTCCCACATTGCAACGATGCACATAGCAACCAAAATGTGAACACGTGGACTAATCTCCACTTAACTGACGAAGGCCGTGTTGGCCAAAACGTTTTTCAAGGGGAATGAACACTTTAACATCTCGCGTGTTTTTTAACAGCTATCATAATATAATTGATATCATTATTCTCAGTATGGAATAAGCATTCTGGTGATATTTATTACATGTATGTATGACTAAAATACAAAGTTTGTATTGGCATGGTTATCACATCTAGCTGACACACTGATACCCCTGACTTCCCCTGTTAATTAGTGGTGTAATGTACCTTGTAAAGACAAGGGTGCACTAGGTGTTGACTGCACCGCAAATAAACAAATAAATGCAGTGAAAACTCCGATCAAACATGGTTTTGAATTAATAACAGAAAAAGAACTTAAGATAAAGTGAAAAAAGTTATATCACCTTTTTTATATAAGTTACTTGTTAGCTATCATTAAATGACAATATACACACTGCAGAATCAAAAAGACGCCTATTGGCGCAAAGTTAACGCTTCTTGGCGAAGGATGAACGCTTCTCGGCGCAAAATGTCATTTTAGAGCACTGACGGCTCACAAAAAGTGTAAAAAAAGACATAAAGTTCAATTACTTAGTGTGATGTCAACGGAACACTAGATTGTATAAGGACAACGCTGGTGTTTATTTTACTCGCATAGCGACTGTAGTTTGTTCAGACGAATGAAAACAGGTGGCTACCCATCCTTATATTCCGGACTTATAGTCCTTTTCAAACCCATTTTTGCTGGTAAGTAGCTATATGAACGTCATAACATAATCGAATGATGTAAATTAGAGTCCATACTGTACAACTAAGCAACTGGAGAGCAAACTGGTACCTTTATTTTGTAATTATTCGCCAAAACTGAAGTTCTTGTCTGGTTGAACGCCTATTGGGGCAATGTGCGCACGCCTATCGGTGCAAATAAAATTTACCGAAATAGAAAGCATGTTATTTTCAAACATTTTTCAGTGGCGGATCCACGTTCTGGATAAAGAGGGGGGGGGGGCGCTGGGGTCCCCCCCCCCCAAGATGTTTTTGTTATATTGCCTACACTGTTTTTTATCACGTATTATCGATAAATGTAGTAGGCCTATTCAACGTTATATTGCTAAGACTAGTCATATACGTTTACCAACACATTTAGATGATTAGGTCTATGTATTATCAAATCCCCACAGCCCAAACTTTCTATTAGAAACATTTATTAAAAAAAAAGATGGAGGAAGTCCTGTATATACATTTATTTTTAATATAAATAATATCACTATAACCATGGTAATAAGGTACGATGGGGATTATCAGATGTCAGCTATATAAAATAAAAAGCAGGTCTAAATAATGCTATTTTGGCCAAGGGAAGTTCTTGTAGCGTCACGTCCGGAGTGATGCATAAGGGGGGGGGGAGGGGGGGAGGCAGGCCAAACATCCACCCCCAACCTAGCTTTTTGAGCAGGGATATAATGTTTAAAAGCGCAGCAGAATACTAAACTAACGTGAGTTAATTTCTAATGACTAGGCCTATATTGCAATATAAAAAAGGTCAAAGGTCAAAGGTCATTCAACAAAAATTTGACGGTGAATTTTCCCGTCTCGTTTCGTCGACGACGAAAAAAAGCAAACAGCCAATCGAGTAGGATATAACGAAACGTAAAAAACGTCGACGACGAAAACAGTCACTCGAATGGGCCTAATAAGCAGGGGGTAAGTATAGTCCAATCGTGGCTGAAACGAAACTTGAAATTGAAGATTTCAGCCACAGATGGCTTCCAATAAAAGATGTGTTAACCTACTTTCCATTTTGCCTTCATAATTATGAAAGACTAAAATTGGCCTCGATTAATAAGGTCGATAATAGGACTGGTTGGTTAGAATCAGTGACATTACAGTTAGGCCCTACATCCCATGCTCAGCTCATATGTTATAAACAACATTAAAAGTTATGTAGGCCTACTGTATCTTGAGTTGAAGTCGAGATCGCTCTCAGGCACCACCATATGTTAAAAAAAACTTTCATTTTCTAAAAGTAGCACAACAATCCATGCTCCACGCCTTTACGGTGTAGTAAATGGCAGGTTTGAACTAATATCAGACCACCATGCCTCGTGTAGACCTATAGGCCTACCTATCAACAGATCAATGGCACAACAGTGATAGGACCAGTAGATATAATGTAGTAAGATTAATAACTGTCTTTAACTAGAAAAACGAAAGCAGCCCTCCGTTATCGCGAGTCGGCCATTTGAAATTTGATATAGATCAGCAAACTTTCTCAAGTTTTATTTTATATTACCGCTTTAGCTATTATGCAAGATTTCTGAGATAATGAGAAAAAGAACAATTAAAAAAGTTGGCTATTTTAGATTTTACTTCTGCGAAATTTGTCATGGGTTATCCTTGTGTGAGTCCACACATTTTGTCCCATATGCATGGTCCAACTTTTTGGTTCGTTTTTGAGTTAAGTAAATATCACAAAATTTCTCAAATTCAAAATGGCCGCTAAACGTCCTTTTAAAATCGTTTGCTCCCAAAAGTTAATCAGGTCATTGGCTGACATTGCTGTGCATATTAACCAAATAAAAAGAAGATCTGCTGGAAACTTTTTGTCTTTGTTAGTGGCCCTAGTAATTAAAGGGTTGATTATATGGGATTACAAATGTAACCAAAAATTATCCGGTGGTATGTGATGGATGTGTGAAGTATGAGAGAGCAGAAGTTCTTAGATCAGCTATCATGCAAGAGTTGCGAGATAATGGGGAAACAAATTTGAAATGGCCGACTGGCGGCCATTTTGGATTTTATTAGTGCGATATTTGTCATGGGTTATCATTGTGTGAGACCTTCCATTTTGTTTTATATTCATGGTACAGCTATTTTGCATTTTTTTCGCATTTTTTTGAATTTTTAGAGTCACTCAAATATCACAAAATTACTCAAATTCAAAATGGCCGCTAAACGGACATTTTGACATTTTTCCTATCAAAAGGGAATCAGGTCATTGGCTGACATAGCTGAGCATATTTGCCAAATTAAAAGAAGATCTGATTGGAACTGTTTCCTGAAACGCGTTAACGATCCACCTGAAAATAAATATGTTTATATAACGAGCATTTATTCGTTAGTGGTCATAGTAATTAAAGGGTTGATGATATGCGGATCAAAATGGCACCAAACCAATTTGCCAGTGGTATGGGGTGGCTATGTGAAGTATAGATATATTATATTGATAGATTAGTAGCTATATGGAAAACAAAAAACTGCGCTGGCGGCAGAGGCTGCTTAATTATTAACGCACATTTTGTTAGGCTATAGTCTAGACTATCAGGTTATATTATAAATATCTTTGAATGTATTTATTTCAGCCGTAGGCTACATACCACAATAATCTTAAGACCTATCCCGTTAAAGAATATAGCCTTAGATTATAAAACAAATTCTTACCTAATATAGCCATATAGGCCTATCAATACTAACAAAATTATACATAGTTGCACCAATAGGCGTCTTCACATTGCTCCAATAGGCGTGCAACACTGATTTTACAACGTTTCAACGGTTTATTGTCTACGCATATCATTAGACAAATAAATGAGATATCAGTGACGTAGAACAGACTTGATGTAACATAATCTATCACATTATAGAAGATTTAAAAATAACATTTGAATGGAATCGTGTTCAGTTTTGAGGTAGGGTACCAAAACTATTTTCACTAGTATGAGAAATGTATTAAATTTTTCCATGTGAATTTCATGTGTGGAGGTTCGTAAGATGTACTATTGTTCCGTACAAACCTTTATTTGACTTAAATTGAACATTTTGGCCTTTTTTCAGACGATATTTTGAAAGATTTCTGAAAAAGTTGACAATTTGGCGCCGACAAGCGTTGCACTTCGCCAATAGGCGTCTTTTTGATTCTGCATTGTGATATAGGCAAATACTAGGTGAATAAGCGATTCCAATGATATATCAGTTTTGAAAATATATTGAAAATTGCTAAAGTAATAAAGGTAAAAAATTTGATCAATTTTGGCAATTTATTGATTTATTTATATATATATGGGTAGGTGTGACTTTATGCTTGGCGGATACTTTATAATCTAGCAAATGTAAACAAAACTATGTATCCTTTTATTCAGTAGATTACATTGAACACGTAGATTCCTTTTTTATTCGTGTATGTATAGGTTTTGGGGGACGTCTATATTGGCAGCTGGAATCTACAAGGTATACAGAATTAAAACAGAAGCGGGCAGGGGTATTCTGTGAAACGCAGTGACGTCACTCGGTGAAAACAAGGTTATATAACACCCCTCCCCCATACTTCATGCTGTGAAACGCAGTGACTTCACTCGGTGAAAACAAGGTTATATAAGTACCCTCCCCCATACTTTATTGTATTAGCCAGCTCAGTGAAAACAAAGGAGGTCGACGTCATTGAGTTTCACAGAATTGTACTGTTGAACATTCCCTCCCACAGTTGATCCCACAGGGCATCCTGACGTGTGTTGAACAGTGCTGAAGTGAACGGATTCACCTTGTCTGCACTGTATGCCTGTAGACATGTCTGTCTGTCTGTCTCGTACGCTATGTTTTTTCGACCATGTAAGCTAAATGAGCTATTTATTTTAAATATTGTTCTTCTTTTGTTTTTATTTAGTGATTAATTGTGACGGAGGTCAAGAGTTCACTGAGTGCGGCGGTACCTGCACCAAAAGATGCGAAGCTCCTGATCCAGATTGTCCAGATTACGGCTGTATACCAAGATGTGTATGCCCAGCTGAGAGTCCCATCATGAAGGATGGCGAGTGTGTCACTCTAAGTGAATGCTAGTCACAGCAATGAGTTCATCATGTTAACACTTTAATCCTTTAAACCCGCCTCATGCCCAAGTATATCATTATATTGTATCTCTGAATATTCAAGGATTTAACATGAACAGTCTCATGAACATAAATATAATCTATGGCAATTTTCTTTACTTTGTCACTCATTTATCTTCATCCACTACGAGTCTACTGATCCTCCACCAGTCGAGTCAAATTTGCGGTTTGTATTGGATTAGGATTTGAATGGTTAATTCCAATTTGAAATGGTTACGCTCCGTGTTCGCTATTATGGAAAAACATTTTAAAATTGTATAATCCATCACAATAACAACGTTCACAACTTTAATTTTTGGATTATTTTCCGGATATTAACCCTTACAGCGCTGGGGTCGACTTTAGTCTTCAGAACCTGACATCTGTAGACGTCAGATTCTGACGACTAAAGTCGATCCCCGCACTGTAAAAGAAAAATAGTTCTACTGGCCGTAGACTCATACCATAGGTATTCAAATGAATCGGAAAGAGCTGACTAAGACATTTATGATGATTTCAAATTGAAAAACCCATCTTTTGAAAAACCCATGTTTGTTACAAAACCTGTTTAACCCTTGCATCGCTAAGCATGACTACAATCGTTTCTAATCCGTCCCCGAGGTCAAGATCAATTACTGGACTTCTCAAATATATCTGAATCTGGACCCATATAGCTGTACATGTACAAAAACCATCATCTGTGTAGTGTATGCTACTCAGAAATATACTTTTAAATTTCATTTGCATAACATAATATTAGAAGGTGAATTTAAGAAATAAAATGTAATGACAGTTAGCAATAAACTGAGCATCGTAGTGTTGTTTTTGTTCGTTTTTTTCACACGCATTCCCATCTGGCACGAGTCGTCAGTTTAAAGCCGCTGTCATCCGAAATTAGGAGTGGGGTAGATATTAGGAATGATCCAATTCATATTGCGCATGTCTGTGTGTATCACCGACGGATGATGAATCAGCGATTTTTGTTACATTAATGTTAGGTAATGTCTACCTGAAATTAATTGTCGAAATGATTAATTTATGTCAACAACGGTTGCTTTTGGTATCCTACACGTAAACTATCTGATGATTTTGTATGATACAAGTCAAAAAGCAGGCTGAAGTACCAATCAGATTGTAAGTTACCTTACAGAAACAAGAGGACAGGCAGCCATCATAATTCCGCGGCCTGCGCAGCCATCATAATTCCCGCCCTGCTCTCGCGATAGAAATTGTAGAGCATATTTCTCCCTGAAGCCACACATTTTGTTTCATAGTTAATGGTTTAGTTATCTGGCACAGTTTTCTCTATCTGGTTAGGGCATATTTCTCCCTGAAATCGCACATTTAGTTCTATAGTAATGGTATGGCTATCTGGAATGGTTTTTCAGTTAGTACACGTATTAAAGTCAATAATGGTCGCAATTTGGCCATTTAGAATTTGATTGAGTTGATATTATTCAGGGTATAACCCTCCCTGAAACCGCACATTCTACTTACTTCATAGTTATGGTCTAGATATCTGGCACGCTTTGTCAGATATCGGGCATCTTAATGTTAATTATGGCGGAGAGTCGGCCCTTTTGAAATTGATCCAGTTGAAATTTTCCCTACCTGAGACTGCAAATTTTGTTTTATATTAATGGTCTAGCTATCTGGCACAGTTCGCCAGATATCATCAATTTTGAATTTTTGTTACGCTGTTTTGGCCGAGAGATGTAGATCAAAAGTAGATTAAAGGCCCATACCCATGCTAAAATCATCAAAAAATCGGTGATTTTATTTTGGCTTCTTAATATGACCATATATTGTAAACATGTACATAGACTAGAACTGAAAAAGTTTTTAAATTTTTGTGCTGCGCATTTACCAGTTAGGCTAGATATAGACACGAAATTCCCGTATTTCTTATTTTTGACATGGTTGTCAAAAATAAGAAATCAGGAAATTTGTCTCTTATCTAGCCTATAACTGGTGAATGCGCAGCACAAAAATTAAAAAAACTTTTGCAGTTCTAGTCTATGGACATGTTTATATCATATGGTCATATTAAGAAGCCATAATAAAATCACCGATTTTGTTTATGATTCCAGCCTGAGTCACTCCCTTTAAATGTCATAACCCTCCAAAAGCACATCTACACCTACTGTGGGATATGTGTGCAATATAAAGCGTTCCCCCATCGGTTTATAAAAGGTATGTCTCGGCCTAAAATACAATCCCTTAAATTTTAGGGATGATCCTGATTTATATCCGGACCCTGGATCTATATTACGATCCACTCACGAGGGCGGAGATTTTGCGGTTTTTCATAGGGATTGATCCAATGCAGTTCTGGATCGTTGAACAATAAAATCCGATAATAAATTATTTCACTAACTGAGCATCCATGACAAACTCTAGACGATTTTTGGTTATATCAGTACAATAGAGTGCTTGCACGAGTTTGCGCAGTCAACAATTGTCTGATTAAAACAGTTCAGAGTTGCTCACTGTGTGGCGTGTTGTCATTGAAAAGTGTGTAACAGTTGTCTGATTAAAATAGTTCAGCGTTGCTCACCGTGTGGCGTGTTGTTATTGAAAAAGGTGTATTATTCCATGAAATCGCTTTACGTTGCGCCCTGCCTAGATTTGAGGACTCATACATTTGGATGAGAAACCGGACCATATGGGTAGTTATTGACGCATAGATAGGACTATATCACTTAAAAGTAGATGATACCCACAAGTGATAAATCGTTTTATAAAATCGTCTGAATGTACGAGAGTGGGTTCACAAAGAGATTTGAAATGCGTCCTGAATGAGTCGCCAGAAATGAATAAATCGGGCTTTATGCCCATTTCTGTACATACCGGGCGGGGCTGGGGGCAAGAGATCTTCCTGAAGATGAATCAAATGAACCTAACGTCCGGAAACATGTTTCACAATTCGAATTTTGGCGATTCGAAGCCCAGTGCCTCACCTATCTGTCACATACACTACCACAATATTGATATATTTACTAGTGGTTGTCTTTAAAAAAGTATGGGTATGGTAAGCACTATAAATATGTTCTGAAAATATCACAGTTTGATGTTTTATTGTGTGGAACACCGAAGCGTAACTTTCCCGGTATGCACGATTCGTTCAGCCAATGTTGGTTTAATGACGGGCCAACGTCTACGACAGTGGCCCGCCATTAAACCAACATTGGTTAAACATCTGGTGTTTGCTGGTATATTGTTATATACCTAGTGTTCACCATGCCTTTACACTGCATAATAGAACAACAACATTATACTCTAGAACACTATTGTACCCTCAAATACTTGGGCACGTCCATTTCTACTCATTTTTATCGGATAAGTTAGGATGCTCTTAACTTTTCTAATGGGAATGGGAGAAACCTAAATCAGGGTAAAATCATCAAAAAAATCGGTAATTTTATTTTGACTTCTTTATATGACCGTATGATGTAAACATGGCCATAGACTAGAACTGCAAAAGTTTTTTAATTGTTGTGCTGCTCATTTGCCATTAAAGCGAGATATAGAGACGAAAATTCCCGATTTCTTATTTTGGGACATGCATGTCCAAAATAGGAAATATGAAATTTTATCTATATCTCACTGAACTGGTAAAAGAGCAGCACAAAAAAATAAAAATAAAATTGCAGTTCTAGTTCATGAACATGTTTACATCATATGGTCATATTAAGAAGCCAAAAAAGAATCACCGATTTTTTTATGATTATATCCTGATTATGTCGCTTTATGCTTATAATAATTTTAAATTCTTAGTTGGATAGGCCTCTGGGGCGCATATTACAAAGAATCCTAACTTTGATTATATCTCAACTTTCTCTAATTTCCATAAAAAAAGTTAGGATTGATCCTAAAAAAATTTAATGGAAATGAGAGAAAGTTGAGATAGGAGCAAAGTTAGGATTCTTTGTAATATGCGCCCCTGGTGCTATCTCATTAAGGATCTTAATATTAAGATTATTCTAAATGTCTCTTATCTTCATTAAAAATGTTAAGATAAGTTACGTTAAATCCTAACTTTTCTAATAAAAATAAGAGAAAGTTAAGATAATCTTAATTTTTGGATTCTTAGTTCTATGCCCCTGATCCACTGACCAAGTGTGGGAAAGTTGTGAAGTGATCTAACTTTAGAAATATGTAATTATTTCATGTGTGTTTTGCCATATACATTCATTAATGATTCCAGTTTCACAAATCAAGGCGAGCTTCTGTGATGTTTGTCTTATTATTCTATTATGTATATTTTTAAAGTAAGAACAATTAAAAAAATAGTGAATTCCATCATGAATGTCCTTTTCACATAAATCACACATTCTGAGGTTGCGGGTCGTCTGCTACCTGATTTAATTGCCAGGATGTGGTTTCCACACCGAAATTAGGCATAATACATCCATCGCGATATTACAATATAAATATATTAAAGATTTAATGTTGTTGGGCACATCCTATTCTGGCCTGCTTATAGGCGTAGAACAAATAACTATGAAGAACAAATTCCGAGGGGTCAAAAGAGATTAGGGAGGCGGCGGTGGAGTACGAGCACAACAAATTTCTCCACCTTATGATATCTGTCATTACACATATCTAGGTATGTATATACATAATGAACACTGTTCGAGCTAACACCCGACGAGGTAAAATGCCCCTAAAATTATTTAAAAAAGTTGTTTAAGTTGTTATTTTCCTCTATTTGTGGCTAGAAATTGCGTTAGCAATTATAGCTTAAAATGACGAAAAAAAATTACACGATCACATCAGCGAGATAATAGTCTTAAGCCTTACAGCGCGGGAATCGACTTTAGACGTCAGAATCTTGACGTCTGTAGACGTCAGATTCTGACGACTAAAGTCGATCTCCGCACTGTAAAAGTAAAAAAATATTTGCAATGGCCGTAGACCCTTACCATAGGTATTCAAATGAATCGGAGAAATATATTTATTATCTGAATAAGATATTTATGATGATTTTAAATTGAAAAAAGTCCTTTGGTTGCGATGTTTTTCACAAGTTAATTCAGCGCTTTGAGGGTTAAAGTAGAAGGCAGTATTTACATCTGCCTTTGACAGTGAATGGGGACAGGCTTATAATACTTAGCCCTTATAGAACGCTGAAATATTTGTGAATAAACCATGGAGACCAAAGAGTTGTGTACAATTTGAAATCACTATAAATCTTAGTTTGCTCTTACCGCTTCATTTGAATACCTATGTTATGGGTCTACGGCCAGTATAAATGTTTAAATCCTTTCAGCGCGGGGACCATCTTTATACGTCAGAATCTGACGTTTACAGACGTCAGATTCTGATGTATAAAGATGGTCCCCGCGCTGTAGGGATTACAGGCCAGGTGAAGTCCCTTCAACTACTATTTACCAAGTAATTCTCCTTTTTATATTAATATTTTAATGGCGGGAGTGCTTCATCGGTTGTCAATTAGGTCTTAAAGTGCTGATATATCATCGATAGCCGTTTTGAGTTCAACGCTAGTTCTTAAAAAAAACGAAATTTATAGGAAAAATGAGCATTTACTTTGCAAGATTTGTAATTATTTTTTAATCAATTGAAGCTGAGGGTCGGGGTCGCGAGGCACAACTCTAAGTGGGAAAAAAATTAAATCACATAACTTAGAGCGTTAACCCTTTAAGCCCTCACAATGCATAAAAGCATCACTTTACATCCCTGAAAACAGACCTAATTTTCCTACAACTAAGGGTTTTTGAATAAAAAATTCCATTAGACTGGTTTGCCAATACATGGTAATTTTCTTTAATTTTTAAACCACATCAAATCATCTTCACCCACTACAAGTCGAGAATTGCGACAGCAATTCGCGGCTTTTAGTGGATGACAGTGATAAATTCAGGCTTGAAAGGTTTGATGGTTAATAATTTTATGAACCCATTTTGCTGAAATTTTG
This sequence comes from Flabesymbios commensalis, assembly GCA_964017125.1. Classification (NCBI taxonomy): domain Eukaryota; kingdom Metazoa; phylum Annelida; class Polychaeta; order Terebellida; family Flabelligeridae; genus Flabesymbios; species Flabesymbios commensalis. The sequence continues at coordinate 15,957,284 of OZ024911.1, forward strand.
CAAAAACTATTTGCTAGCAAAAGACACATAACCCAAAAAAATTCTCAAAATTATATTTAGTATTAAGAAGTAAGACCATTTCGAATGCACTATTATTCTTGATAGGCCTAAACAACTAAATTACCTTCAAGTTGTAATGCGTTGTTGTACGTTGTAATAAGAGGGCCGTCAAAATATTACTATTATGGTGTTTTTTAAATCTTCAATATGGGTTTTTACTGGGAAATAACGTGTACAAAATTTCACAAACACCAGTTTTATAATTGACTGATAAATAAACGGAAATCATGCCTACTGATAATTGTGTCTTCGGATACTAGTATGAATATGTCCAGTTAAATCCTGACTATGCCCAAAATATTTCTTCTATTTTTGAAAATTCTGCAAAGTGATTTTGTTAATATTTGAGCTTTTTCCTCCAACATATTTCACCAATTTGAGTAGTGTATACTGTAGATCTGGTAATTTTCGCGTGTTTAAATTTTCGCGAATTTCTGATTTTGGAACTTTTCACGAAACTTGGAATTCGCGAATTGTCATTTTTCTTTAGTAGCGCTATACTAATAATAATTTTCGCGAGATTCTTGAATTTTTCTTCCTCGCGAATTTCGCAAAAATAAGATCTCGCGAATATTACCAGATCTACAGTATATAAAGCTGCATAGTAGTAAGCGGAGGGACAATTTGGACATTATGTACTTTATATAGCGTCCCCTTGGAGTTGTAAAGTGCCAAACTGCCACAAGTTTAACAGCTTCTAACTCCAAGATGGCGGGAGATACTAGTCCACATGGTGGTAAACGGAGGGACATATCTTTTATACTCACCATTCGTTCTAAATATCATATTTGTAAAATACTTTGAACGTCAATTACTCATGTACAATTTAGCAAGATAAAATCCTAATCAACATTTGAAAAAATAATTAATATATTTTTAACAAATTGTACTTCAAAATGTACCTAAATCATTGACTCGCATAAAATGATCATGATAAGCCTTGAATAGTTTGAATCTGGTAAATGTTTTTTTGCTATTTGATCAAACGGTCTGAAAGAGTGAATAAATAAAATCCCACAAATAATTTGATTGTTTGATTCTGCAATGGAAGTCTGTGGCCATACATACATAAAAAAAGACAAAATTAAAGCAGTAACAATTTATTTACAGAGTACAATCGCTTGATGTCATTTAATAATGGTATATCTCTACATAGTCTTTCTATTTTAAAAATTACGATGTATTTTAAATGTCCAAAAACCTGACATATCATCAATATGTATAATTTAAATGCATTCATAATAATATCTGACACATATTTTGTCTGCTGCTGCTTCTTTTCTTTGTTTTTTTATGGATCGTGTTGGCAGTATGGAGGTTTGACTGCCAGATCTCTGCTTTTCTGTTGATGCTCTCCTCTCTATCGACCATATTCTGATGTTGACAGATCTTGGACGTTGTATTCTCTCATATATATTGTGATATCACACAACAGTGTCCTTGTCTATTGTATACTAATTACTTTATCTGCGCTCAAATACGCTATGCACGTGAATAAAAGAGACAAAATTCCTAAGGCTACGATTAGTGGCATCGTAAATATTTTGGGTCTGGCAATTTCATCGTTCCCGATAATATATGTTAAATTGTAGCTGGGAATGATACATACAAATATTTATAGAAAACTGAGCCCATGTCAATAAGGAGGCCTTATGGAAGAATGTTTTATAGATTAATCGTATTACTGTTAGTGTTTTCTTACTGGATTTTCAGATGCTGTTTCAGATTCAGTGATGCAATTGCTCAGTCGATTTCCAGCTTCGAATAGGATTGATATTTTTTAATGATCATCTCACAAATAAATTGTTTGATTAGCTATCTAACACTGAGTATTTTATCGTTATCTGTGATTGCGACACTGTTCTTTGATATCACAAGATGCAGAAATGAAATCTACACACATTCACAGCAGACTGGTCTATTATAGACAGGCTGATCAATAATGAAGTTTAATCCACCTAAAAACACGAAAGGATACTGTACGTACTTCAAACATTGACCTCCCATTCATGATAAATGACCTGATTCTTTAAAATACTCAACTATATTATATATAGTATATAAAATGAAAATGACCTGATTCCATGAAATACTAGTATATACGCATAGTATGTATAAATAAAATTAAAATGACTCTAAAATACTAGAATATAGGTAGGCCTATATCATATATAGTCTAAGGCCAAAACAAAATAAAAATGACCCGAATATACACGAGTATATTATATATAACTTATAAAATGAAATCTCAGAATGTCTTTACTGCGATTGATTAATTTTACTGAACTAATTTTATTCAAATTATGGCAAGTGTTGCAAAAATGGGAATAGGAGATTAAAAAGCTAGATACTTCTAAATCGCTATACAAACAAACAAAAAAGTGTTGACCCTATGTTGCTTGCTGCAACTTTTGTCCAGAAGAAACAATAGCAATGTGCAGATAATAAATTGATACTATGTAGATTTCAATAAAATAGTAATAGAAAAATGTGATAATAATTACTTTAGGGTCAATCAAGCCAGAGTGGATATTGTATATACCATCATTTTATCACACCCACCCCCCACCCCACAACACACATACCGTTGCTCCGATTGATTACACTATTGCAACGTTTAGTTATGAATTTCAATGAATCTCGGGGATGACAAAAAATTCATATGGTAAAAAAACGTGAAGTTAGGTTTTGAGAGCTTGAGGGTGGGAGGGGGTGGAGTTGGGGGGGGGGGGTGATGAGCAGGGCTACACCACAAAAGTTATTCTCCCAAAATGGATTTGTTGAGAAACATTTTTGCAGCAAAATTGCTTGGCAAATAAAAATAGAAAAAATGAACTTTTCTATAGATTCTTAATAGCAAAACAATTTCAATATCTTATGCCTCATAAGTGTCGCATTCTGCCTGATTTTGGGGTGACACAAACTACATGTATATTTGTACTGAAGGTCTTGTCTAATATGATAATGTCTTGTCTTGGAATAGATTATCTTTCATACACAAAGGTTGAACGTTTAAATTTCATGGCAGACTAACATCTACTATAATGAACATGCTACAATCTGTAATATGGACTTATGGTAATATATCTTATGGTGAAAATCATCGATAGAACGTGACGAATAAAGGTATATCTACACTTACCGGTGGTACAGGAAAGTTCACGGTGACAACGAGGATTACGCTTTGCCTTACATGGCCTAGAACTTATTGTAGGCCAGCTCTGTGAGCTGTAAAACGAAAAAATTAAGATATTACAGTTTAAAAGATAAGCCAGACTCACCTTCCCGGAAAAAATAACAAAAAAACATTAGCGGTTTGAAATAATACCCAATAATACCTAAACAAAACCGATGTGAGATACATAACTCCAAATCAAGTCAGTGATATATATTTTATGTAATGGATATAATCTCAAAGCTTTTACATACACTTTCAGCACACTGTTTGTGTAGCCCATTCAGCACACATAGTATACACCCTTATGTAACTTCGAGGGATTTTTTATTTATGCGTAATTCTTGGGAACATGTTTTTTCTTATAATTTATTGTGTCAGGAAATGAAAAAATTTTTTAGCAGCCATCTTGGACCATCAGAATTTAAAATATTGATCATTTATCCGTTTAGTTGCAAAAAATCATATAATTAGTACGATTTTACCCATACTCTCATACAAAAATGTCCAATGTCCAATGTAAAAAAAATACATCTTACTGATCTATTTTTTTTCCGAGGCTATTACGCACAAGCAAGTAGTTTTAAAACCTTTCAGCTACACAATTTTAATAATTTATTATTTCACAAATGTTATATAATGTAGCTAAAACAAAACGTGTTCTAGTGAATACACAACAAATTAGAACCTTAAGTGGATACAGTTTTTTGTATTCAATTTCTGATAATAGAAAATATTTGACCCTCCCCAATGGTATTTGAAGAAGCACCATCCCAGCGAACACAAAAAAATGTATGGCATTTGTAGAACGTTGAAGGGATATCTATCTGTGGGTGGATAATATTCAACATGGCTAAAATACAAAGAAACAACATAATTATGTGTTGATATTTCCACGTAGATATCGCCCCGAAAATGTAAATGTTTAACTCTTCAGGCCAGCCTTAGAAATATGTTTATTTTTGCGTTTCAGAACAGTTGAAATTATTAGTTTTTATTCGATACCAAAACAATACCAGCAAAAACAACATACATACATTTTTAAATCTTTTTTATTTGAATAAATAACGTGACTGAAAATAATAATTTAAGCATTATCTAGCAGCTGTAACATTGCAGAAAATGCAAGGATGTGTTAATATACTATGATTATATCAGAAAAAATGACACAGTGAAAAGGGTTGTATGGAGAAAATTTGTTGTTCGACGTTATGGCATAGATCTAACATAATTTATTTAATATTAAATGAGCTGTAACAAATAAGCTTTACAAATCATAAAAAATGATATTATTTCCAACAGAATACAGATTCCATCTATATCAACAGCTGAGAAGATTCTCGAAAATGCAAATTTGTGGCCGCAGATTGTCGATAAAATTTTATTAATAGGTATATGCGTAATTAAAAAAAAAATTGCATCGGATAGAATCTGCTCAGTATGGCCTACGAGATATGTATTGTAGTTATTATAGTATAGTTATGGCATTGTCGAACAATCTATATGCTTACAACGAGGGTTTGCTTAAAAATTGTTGTCGAACATTTGGTTAGCATTGGAACGAGAGTATCATTATTCATTTACTAACATGATTCTGAGATCGAAAGGGTTAAATATTCATATATTTGTGTAGTATCTACGTAAAATAAAGAGATCAGCATATAAAGTATGTTTTGAATTCTGGCTATGATGAATGGAATAAGGAGGGTTTAAAATATTTTAAAATCAGAAATTAGATATAACTTAACAGTATCCACCTACAGAACTAGTGCTTCTTGTTTAACATGTTCAGGATTGCTTATAATATTTATTCGAATATGACATTAGTGTAAGGACGAATCATTGAAAGGTTTGTTTTTATTTGATTTTGGTTCTTAGAATCCTAACCAATTATTTATTTGTATAATAAAAATTGAGAGATCAGTTGATTTGTATTTTTATTTATTTTATGCTACATTGGACAGCTTTAGGAATAATGTATCCTTGAAATCCTAATATTTATATCACTTTTTTGTAAATGATTATTTTCTTGTAAAAACCTTACAAAAAATAAAGAAATCATTACAGTAGTTAATTAATCAAAAGAATGTTCAGCCCACCAGTATATTTGACATAATTTGTTACCAATACATATTATGATATTTCTACTTCCCCAAACCCCTTGGCTACACAATGGTAAACTGTCAAAGCACTTTAGTATATTTTGGGCTGAATGCCGATCTACTATCTCTGCTGGTTCAGAAGTTATACTTTTTTCCATCTGATGGTAATTGTGCATGTTTTGTATGAAGGATACCAGTAACTACATAAATAGCTTCGTTTTGAGACATAAGGGTGTGTATTAATAGTTTCGACACCCCTCTTAGCACACTGTTTCACACCTCCTCAGCACACTGTTTTCACATCCTCCGCAGCACACTGTTTCTATATCACCCTCAGCACAGACAGACAGATATTTTATTGAGTGAAAGAAAGTCAATCCAGACTTATGTTTCATAGAAAAAAGCGAGATATGTACATCTATATACAACATTGTTAATCTGTTAAAATCATATGACAATATACATAGTATGTTAAATCATGTTAACTGGCATTGCCATAAAAAACACTGGATATTACGATAATATGAATAACTGCTACTTACAACAAAATTGTATGGCATTGCCAAGATAACATGGGGTCTATCATTGTGTTTCCCGCACCAAAACCAGAGATAAAATAGCTACTATGTATGACATGCTAATTATATATAGTAGCTGAAAAGAAACTCTGGAAAGCGTAGAAACTTAAATTATATACAAGTGTATAATTATTCAACAATAATTGGAGTATGTAATAAGACAATGATAAAAATTACATGATATTTTAAAAATCAAATATTATATCATGCAAGTACAATCAATGTGGTAATCCGCGAAACAGGTTGCTCCGAGCCATGTGACCATGCAAGCACAGTCGCTATGAGCTCGGAGATTCCCTGATATTGACCAGTGGTGCAAACTTAACAACGTAATAGCAGTCATATTAACGGGTAATAGTTATTTGTGCCATTCACGCAGGACACAAAAACATTACAGCTTATTTTAATTCACTATATTGTTTAATTCACACCATTTCAATCACGACCTAGCTAGTTCCACATACACAGCACACTGTTACTATATCTGTTTTACACCCTCTCCCTCAGCACACTGTTTTCACACCCTCTCCCTCAGCACACTGTTTTCACACCCTCTCCCTCAGCACACTGTTTTATCACCGTCTCCCTCAGCACACTGTTTTCACACCCTCTCCGTCAGCACACTGTTTTCACACCCTCTCCGTCAGCACACTGTTTTCACACCCGCTCCGTCAGCACACTATTTTTACACCCCCCCCCCCAGCACACTGCTTCTACACCCTCTCCGTAAGCACACTGTTTTTATCCCCTCTCCCTCAGCACACTGTTTTCACCCCTTCTCCCTCAGCACACTGTTTATACACCCTCTCCCTCAGCACACTGTTTTCACACCCTCCCCCTTAGCACACTTTTTTCACACCCTCTCCGTCAGCACACTTTTTTCACACCCTCCCCCTTAGCACACTGTTTTTACACCCTCCCCCTCAGCACACTGTTTTACACTTCTCTCCTTCGGCACACTGTTTTTACACCCCTTCTCCTTCAGCACACTGTTTTACATCCCCTCTCCCTCAGCACACTGTTTTACACCCTCTCCGTCAGCACACTGTTTTTACACCCTCCCCATCAGCACACTGTTTTACACCCATCTCCTTCGGCACACTCTTTTTACACCCTCTCCTTCAACACACTGTTTTTACGCCCCCTCTCCCTCAGCACACTGTTTTCACACCCTCCCCCTCTGCACACTGTTTTACACCCTCTCCCCCAGCACACTGTTTTCACACCCTCTCCCACAGCACACTTTTCACACCCACTCCCACAGCACACTGTTTAACACTCCCTCTCCGTCAGCACACTTTTTTCACACCCTCCCCCTTAGCACACTGTTTTTACACCCTCCCCCTCAGCACACTGTTTTACACTTCTCTCCTTCGGCACACTGTTTTTACACCCCTTCTCCTTCAGCACACTGTTTTACATCCCCTCTCCCTCAGCACACTGTTTTACACCCTCTCCGTCAGCACACTGTTTTTACACCCTCCCCATCAGCACACTGTTTTACACCCATCTCCTTCGGCACACTCTTTTTACACCCTCTCCTTCAGCACACTGTTTTTACGCCCCCTCTCCCTCAGCACACTGTTTTCACACCCTCCCCCTCTGCACACTGTTTTACACCCTCTCCCCCAGCACACTGTTTTCACACCCTCTCCCCCAGCACACTGTTTTCACACCCTCTCCCACAGCACACTTTTCACACCCACTCCCTCAGCACACTGTTTAACACTCCCTCTCCGTCAGCACTGTTTTTACACCCTCTCCTTCAGCACACTGTTTATACATTTCCTTTCTCTCAGCACATTGTTTTACGCCCTCTCCATAAGCTCACTGTTTTCACACCCTCTCCTTCAGCACACTGTTTTTACACCCCGTCTCCCTCAGCACACTGTTTTCAAACCCTCTCCTTCAGCACACTGTTGTTTACACCCCCTCCCCTTCAGTACACTGTTTGCATATCCCCTCTCCCTCAGCACAACGTTTTTACACCCTCTCGGTAAGCACACTAGGTCACACCCTCTCCGTAAGCACACCGTTTTATACATCCCGTCTCCCACAGCACACTGTTTTACACCCCATCGGTAAGCACACTGTTTTTACACCTTCCCCCTCGGCACAATGTTTTTACACCCCCTCTCCCACAGCACACTTTTTAAACATCCTCTCCCTCAGCACACTGTTTTACACCCCTCTCCCACATCACAGTGCTTTACATTCCCTCTCCCTCAGCACACTGTTTTACACCTTTTCCTTCAGCACACAGTATTCACAGCCCCTCTCCTTCAGCACACTGTTTTTATGCCCTCTCCGTAAGCACACTGTTTTCACACCCTCTCCGTCAGTACACTGTTTTTACACCCTCTACTTCAGCACACTGTTTTTTCATGCCGTCTCCCTCAGCACACTGTTTTACACCCTCTCAGTAAGCACACTAGCTTACACCCTCTCCCTCAGCACAATAAGAAATTCTGAAAATATCCTGAAAATTACTCTCATGAAGAGGGTGCGACATGGAACAAATTTCTTTTGCTTTTTGGCCCCTAAAATCTGGAACTCTTTGCCAGAGGCATTGAGAATAACCAGAGACCTCAAAACTTTCAGAGATGGCCTGCGAGCTTATTTTTTCATATAATTGAGAGCAAAATTAGATGTAGGTCCCTCGAAAATGTGATACAGTTATGCAATTATTAATAAATGACAAATTTTTTTACGTAACTTTAGCCATATCATTTATTTATATACATCATTAGTTTTCTATAAAATCGGGTAATCTACTTTTATGTGCCAAAATGGATTATGTATCTTTTAACAATACATGTTTCTCATTTACATTATTTGTTTTTATAAGTATTTTTTTATATAATCCGTAATATATTTTTTTTACATTTCATGTTGTCTTCCTGCCAGCCAACCTGCTGGTTTTAACTGTTATATTTTTTTTTTTTAATTTTTTTTTTTATTATTTTTTTTTTATATGTCGCTTGTACTAGCTCGTTAGAGCTAATGTTATATGTTTTTATGTGCGATTTAAAATAAATCTTATCTTATCTTTCTTACAACCCCCTATCCGTCAGCACACTGTTTTTACACCCTCTACGTAAGCACACTGTTTTCACACCCTGACTCCGTCAGCACATTATTTTTACACATGCTCTCTCTCAGAACACTGTTTTCACAGCTTCTCCCTCAACATACTGTTTTACACCCTCCGCCTCAGCACACTTTTTTACACCCCCTATCTCACAGCACACCTTTTCACACCCTCTCCCCCAGCACACTATTTTACACCCTCCACCTCAGCACACTGTTTTCACACCCTCCCCCTCAGCATACTGTTTTTACACATTCCCCCTCAGCACACTGTTTTTACACCCCCTCTTCCACAGCACATTTTTTTCAAACCCTCTCCCTCAGCACACTGTTTTTACACCCTCCACCTCAGCACACTGTTTTACACCCCTTCTCCCACAGCACACTTTTTTCACACCGTCGCCCTCAGAATACTGTTTTAAACCCCTTCTTCATCAGCACTCTGTTTTTACACCCTCTCCTTTAGCACACTGTTTTTAGACCCACTCTCCTCCAGCACTCTGTTTTTACACCCTCTCCTCAGCACACTGTTTTTACATCCCGTCTCCCTCAGCACACTGTTTTTACACCCTCTTCGTAAGCACACTAGTTTACACCCTCTCCCACAGCACACTGTTTTTATACCCTCTCCTTCTGCACACTGTTTTTATACCCCCTCTCCTTCAGCACACTGCTTGTACAGCCCTCTCCCTCAGCGCACTGTTTTTACTCCCTCTCAATCTGCACACTGTTTTTAAACCCCCTCTCCCTCAGCACACTGTTTTTACGCCCTCATCTAAGCACACTCTTTTACACCCCCCGCCCTCAGCACACTGTTTTCACACCCTCCCCCTCAGCACACTGTTTTCACACTTTCTCCCTCAGCACACTGTTTTCACACCCTCACCCTCAGCACACTGTTTTCACACCCTCACCCTCAGCACACTGTTTTCACACCCTCTCTCTCAGCACACTGTTTCACACCCTCCCCTTCAGCACACTGTTTGTACCCCTCCCTCTCCCACAGCACACTTTTTTCACACCCTTTCCCCCAGCACACTGTTCTACACCCTCCACGTCAGCACACTCTTTTCACACCCTCTTCCTCAGATAACGGTTTTTACACCCTCCACCTAAGCACACTGTTTTTACACCCCCTCTCCCACAGCACACTGTTTTACACCCCATATCCCACATCACACTTATTTTACACCCACTCCCCCAGCACACTGTTTACACTCCCTCTCCGTCAGCACTGTTTTCACACCCTCACCCTCAGCACACTGTTTTCACACCCTCTCTCTCAGCACACTGTTTCACACCCTCCCCTTCAGCACACTGTTTGTACCCCTACCTCTCCCACAGCACACTTTTTTCACACCCTCTCCCCCAGCACACTGTTTTACACCCTCCACGTCAGCACACTCTTTTCACACCCTCTTCCTCAGATAACGGTTTTTACACCCTCCACCTAAGCACACTGTTTTTACACCCCCTCTCCCACAGCACACTGTTTTACACCCCATATCCCACATCACACTTATTTTACACCCACTCCCCCAGCACACTGTTTACACTCCCTCTCCGTCAGCACTGTTTTCACACCCTCACCCTCAGCACACTGTTTTCACACCCTCTCTCTCAGCACACTGTTTCACACCCTCCCCTTCAGCACACTGTTTGTACCCCTCCCTCTCCCACAGCACACTTTTTTCACACCCTCTCCCCCAGCACACTGTTTTACACCCTCCACGTCAGCACACTCTTTTCACACCCTCTTCCTCAGATAACGGTTTTCACACCCTCCACCTAAGCACGCTGTTTTTACACCCCCTCTCCCACAGCACACTTTTTCACACCCTCTCCCTCAGCACACTTTTTTACACCCCATCTCCCACATCACACTTCTTTTACACCCACTCCCCCAGCACACTGTTTAACACTCCCTCTCCGTCATCACTGTTTTTACACCCTCTCCTTCAGCACACTGTTTTTACACCCTCCACCTCAGCACACTGTTTTACACCCCTTCTCCCACAGCACACTTTTTTCACACCGTCGCCCTCGGAATACTGTTTTAAACCCCTTCTTCATCAGCACTCTGTTTTTACACCCTCTCCTTTAGCACACTGTTTTTAGACCCACTCTCCTCCAGCACTCTGTTTTTACACCCTCTCCTCCAGCACACTGTTTTACACCCCCTCTCCCTCAGCACACTGTTTTTACACCCTCTCCGTAAGCACACTAGTTTACACCCTCTCCCACAGCACACTGTTTTTATACCCTCTCCTTCTGCACACTATTTTTACACCCCCTCTCCTTCAGCACACTTTTTTTTACATCCCCTCTCCCTCAGCGCACTGTTTTTACTCCCTCTCCATCTGCACACTGTTTTTACACCCTCTCTCCCTCAGCACACTGTTTTTACGCCCTCATCTAAGCACACTGTTTTACACCCTCCCCCTCAGCACACTGTTTTCACACCCTCTCCCTCAGCACACTTTTTTACACCCCATATCCCACATTACACTTCTTTTACACCCACTCCCCCAGCACACTGTTTAACACTCCCTCTCCGTCAGCACTGTTTTTACACCCTCTCCCTCAGCACACTGTTTTTACGCCTTCTCCATAAGCACACTGTTTTCACACCCTCTCCCTCAGCACACTGTTTTCACACCCTCTCCCTTCAGCACACTGTTTTATCCCCTCTCCTTCAGCACAACGTTTTTGCACCCTCTCCGTAAGCACACTAGTTTACACCCTCTCCTTCAGCACACTGTTTTTACACCCTCTCCTTCAGCACACTGTTTTTACATTCCGTCTCCCTCAGCACACTGTTTTACACCCCCTCCGTAAGCACACTGTTTTTACACATTCCCCCTCAGCACACTGTTTTTACACCCCGTCTCTCACAGCACACTTTTTCACACCCTCTCCCTCAGCACACTGTTTTACACCCTCCACCTCAGCACACTGTTTTACACCCCCTCTTCCTCTCCGTCAGCAAACTGTTTTTACACCCTCTCCCTCAGCACACTGTTTTATACCCTCACCCTCAGCACACTGTTTTTACATCCCGTCCCCCTCAGCACACTGTTTTTATACCCTCTCTGTAAGAACACTAGTTTACACCCTCTCCTTCAGCACACTGTGTTTACACCTTCTTCTTCAGCACACTGTTTTACACCCCCTCCGTAAGCACACTGTTTTTACACCCTTACCTTCAGCACACTGTTTTTACACCCCTCTCCTTCAGCACACCGTTTTTACATCCCGTGTCCCTCTTTTCACACCCTCTTCCTCAGATAACGGTTTTCACACCCTCCACATAAGCACGCTGTTTATACACCCCCTCTCCCACAGCACACTTTTTCACACCCTCTCCCTCAGCACACTTTTTTACACCCACTCCCCCAGCACACTGTTTAACACTCCCTCTCCGTCAGCACTGTTTCTACACCCTTTCCTTCAGCACACTGTTTTTACACCCTCCACCTCAGCACACTGCTTTACACCCCTTCTCCCACAGCACACTTTTTTCACACCGTCGCCCTCGGAATACTGTTTTAAACCCTTTCTTCATCAGCACTCTGTTTTTACACCCTCTCCTTTACCACATTGTTTTTAGACCCACTCTCCTCCAGCACTCTGTTTTTACACCCTCTCCTCCAGCACACTGTTTTACACCCCCTCTCCCTCAGCACACTGTTTTTACACCCTCTCCTCAGCACACTGTTTTTACACCCCCTCTCCCTCAGCACACTGTTTTTACACCCTCTCCGTAAGCACACTAGTTTACACCCTCTCCCACAGCACACTGTTTTTATACCCTCTCCTTCTGCACACTATTTTTACACCCCCTCTCCTTCAGCACACTGTTTGTACATCCCCTCTCCCTCAGCGCACTGTTTTTACTCCCTCTCCATCTGCACACTGTTTTTACACCCTCTCTCCCTCAGCACACTGTTTTCACGCCCTCATCTAAGCACACTGTTTTACACCCTCCCCCTCAGCACACTGTTTTCACACCCTCTCCCTCAGCACACTTTTTTACACCCCATATCCCACATTACACTTCTTTTACACCCACTCCCCCAGCACACTGTTTAACACTCCCTCTCCGTCAGCACTGTTTTTACACCCTCTCCCTCAGAACACTGTTTTTACGCCTTCTCCATAAGCACACTGTTTTCACACCCTCTCCCTCAGCACACTGTTTTCACACCCTCTCCCTTCAGCACACTGTTTTATCCCCTCCCCTTCAGCACAACGTTTTTGCACCCTCTCCGTTAGCACACTAGTTTACACCCTCTCCTTCAGCACACTGTTTTTACACCCTCTCCTTCAGCACACTGTTTGTACATCCCGTCGCCCTCAGCACACTGTTTTACACCCCCTCCGTAAGCACACTGTTTTTACACATTCCCCCTCAGCACACTGTTTTTACACCCCGTCTCTCACAGCACACTTTTTCACACCCTCTCCCTCAGCACACTGTTTTACACCCTCCACCTTAGCATCCTCCACCTCAGCACACTGTTTTACACCCCCTCTTCCTCTCCGTCAGCAAACTGTTTTTACATCCTCTCCCTCAGCACACTGTTTTATACCCTCACCCTCAGCACACTGTTTTTACATCCCGTCCCCCTCAGCACACTGTTTGTATACACTCTCTGTAAGAACACTAGTTTACACCTTCTCCTTCAGCACACTGTTTTACACCCCCTCCGTAAGCACACTGTTTTTACACCCTTACCTTCAGCACACTGTTTTTACACCCCTCTCCTTCAGCACACCGTTTTTACATCCCGTGTCCCTCAGCACACTGTTTTCCACCCCTTCGTAAGCACACTGTTTTTACACCGTCACCTTCAGCACACTGTTTTTACACCCCCTCTCCCACAGCACACTGTTTTTACGCCCTCATCTAAGCACACTGTTTTACACCCTCCCCCTCAGCACACTGTTTTCACACCCTCCCCCTCAGCACACTGTTTTCACACTTTCTCCCCCAGCACACTGTTTTACACCCTCCACGTCAGCACACTCTTTTCACACCCTCTTCCTCAGAAAACGGTTTTCACACCCTCCACCTAAGCACGCTGTTTTTACACCCCCTCTCCCACAGCACACTTTTTCACACCCTCTTCCTCAGCACACTTTTTTACACCCCATCTCCCACATCACACTTCTTTTACACCCACTCCCCCAGCACACTGTTTAACACTCCCTCTCCGTCAGCACTGTTTTTACACCCTCTCCTTCAGCACACTGTTTTTACACCCTCCACCTCAGCACACTGTTTTACACCCCTTCTCCCACAGCACACTTTTTTCACACCGTCGCCCTCGGAATACTGTTTTAAACCCCTTCTTCATCAGCACTCTGTTTTTACACCCTCTCCTTTAGCACACTGTTTTTAGACCCACTCTCCTCCAGCACTCTGTTTTTACACCCTCTCCTCCAGCACACTGTTTTACACCCCCTCTCCCTCAGCACACTGTTTTTACACCCTCTCCGTAAGCACACTAGTTTACACCCTCTCCCACAGCACACTGTTTTTATACCCTCTCCTTCTGCACACTATTTTTACACCCCCTCTCCTTCAGCACACTGTTTGTACATCCCCTCTCCCTCAGCGCACTGTTTTTACTCCCACTCCATCTGCACACTGTTTTTACACCCTTTCTCCCTCAGCACACTGTTTTTACGCCCTCATCTAAGCACACTGTTTTACACCCTCCCCCTCAGCACACTGTTTTCACACCCTCCCCCTCAGCACACTGTTTTCACACTTTCTTCCTCAGCACACTGTTTTTACACCCTCACCCTCAGCACACTGTTTTCACACCCTCTCTCTCAGCACACTGTTTCACACCCTCCCCTTCAGCACACTGTTTGTACCCCTCCCTCTCCCATAGCCACTTTTTTCACACCCTCTCCCCCAGCACACTGTTTTACACCCTCCATGTCAGCACACTCTTTTCACACCCTCTTCCTCAGATAACGGTTTTTACACCCTCCACCTAAGCACACTGTTTTTACACCCCCTCTCCCACAGCACACTTTTTCACACCCTCTCCCTCAGCAGACTGTTTTTACACCCTCCACCTTAGCATCCTCCACCTCAGCACACTGTTTTACACCCCCTCTTCCTCTCCGTCAGCAAACTGTTTTTACACCCTCCACCTTAGCATCCTCCACCTCAGCACACTGTTTTACACCCTCCACCTTAGCATCCTCCACCTCAGCACACTGTTTTACACCCTCCACCTTAGCATCCTCCACCTCAGCACACTGTTTTACACCCTCCACCTTAGCATCCTCCACCTCAGCACACTGTTTTACACCCCCTCTTCCTCTCCGTCAGCAAACTGTTTTTACACCCTCCTCTCCCTCAGCACACTGTTTTGTACCCTCACCCTCAGCACTCTGTTTTTACAACCCCTCTCCCACAGCCCACTTTTTCCACACCCTCTCCCTCAGCACACTGTTTTACACCCTCTCCCTCAGCACACTTTTTTCACACCCTCTCCCTCTCCCTTTTACATCCTCCCCGTCATCACACTGTTTTTATGCCTCCTCTCCCTCAGCACACTGTTTTTACACTGTCTCTGTCAGCATTCAGCATGTTTTTAACCCTTCCCGTCAGCAAACTGGTTTCACACCCTCTACCTCAGCACACTGTTTTCACCCCCCCCCCCCATCTCAGCACACCGTCTAACATACCCCTCAGAACACTGTGCTTACAACCCCTCAGAACACTGTTTTTTACATGTACCTCAGTAGGCCCACAACGTTTTACATGCCCTTTCAAAAAACTGTTACTACATTCATTTCAGCACACTATTTCCACATCCCCCCAGCACACTGTTTTCACACACCCTCAGCACACTGTTTGACATCCCCTCAGCACACTGTTCCTACACCCCTTTCAACATATTTTCATATCCCCTTTAATGAGCACAATATTTTCAGACCCCGCGCAGCACTTTTTTACATCTTGAGTTGCATGGTAGCTAGTTATCGGTCTTGTATATGTATGAGTGGTAAGTCCCTTTAATTTAGTAATATGTCTGTATTGTCACTATATCTGCTTACATTCTCCTCTTTATCATGTGTTTATAAATTTAACTTACGTGCAGAGGTACAAGTCTTCTCCAACGTATGTGGAACAGTCATCATCATTATGCCGGCAGTTCAGTGGTATGGCTACCTTTGCCAAATCTTCCTTACAGATTCTCACAGTGAAACAATCGTTACCTAGACAAAATCACCAGGCATATAATATTACTGTGGGTAGTGAAGCCACAATAATAATTTTATTGTGCCTAGTTGTATGTATATGTAATGTATATATTGAACACCTATCCAGGTAGCGTGTTTTGGCCGTGGGACGGCTTTAAGAGCTGACGCCAGCCGATGTATTTTAGACTCATTGTAATACACTTATAACATGTATAATGTCCTCTGGGATAGGTTAGTTTACGCTTTTTCTGACAGCTATCCCTGGCAAGCACGAGGATATTGTGTTGGGTGAGTGGCGGACTTGGCCAGCATTTGACAAGCACTGGGTTGACTTCTCGTTTCTCGGATACGAGTGATTATAATGTTTTAATGCATACTTCAGCAACTTTTCACGGTTTTTAGTGTTCTACTTGTTTTTATTTTAAATGTTTCTACGCTTTCTAGAGTGTCTTTTTTGTTAATATTTATAATAATATGTAGCTATTATACCTCTTGTTTTGGTGCGCGAAACAAATATTTGATATAGTATGTATATTAAAATTTCTTTTATATTTTAACTTGAATTCAAATGTATATAAAATTTAATCCTGGATGTCAAACGTAGTAAAGGTACTGGTCACCTGTACATGACGTCCTAATGTAAGAAATTGTATTTACAATTGTATATTTTATAAGTATTGTATAGTAGTGTATTTGTGCATATAAAGCTTTATAAATTATTAAATAAAACATGTATATATGTACAAAAACCATAATACGTAACGTGATAAATATACATAATCAAGAATTGACTCAGAGCAAAAAATATTTTCTACAATATTAGAAATGTTGGTGGCTATCATATATTCTTGAATCGCCTGATTAATTAACAAGATGATTTCACTATTGTCGATACCATACAATAGAACAGGAACAGTAATATCAAAATTGTGACAAAGAAAATTTTCGGAAACAAAATGTATTTTTTATTAATCTTGTGAAAATAGTTCGCATCGCTGATACTTTCCAATTCCAACGTCAAGATCAGTGAAGTGTTGGTCGATACATGAAGTTATCTAGTTTAGCCTATGCGTGCACACATGTGACGTAAAAACCTATTCATTTTCTTTCACTTACATGAAGTTATCAGTAAAAGACTCTTGGGCGATAACATGTGTGGAAGTTAGGTAAACCGCTTTATAGTGCGACAATTTCAGATCCATTAAAAGTGATTTGTCTGAAATATCGCGCTAGAATATGTACCTTGGCCAATCAAAACATTGGCGACGATGGAATAATCTGGAGGCATGTCCCCTTAAATTAGGGAAGACGGCATATTTCTCTCTAGTCAGATCATCTATAGAATACTATGCAGCTGTTTGGGATCCCTTTAGACACAAAGCTAGAAAACTTGAAAACGATCAAAGCTCAGCAGCAAGATTTATCCCGCGAAATTATAGACACGTGCAGCCAGTGTGAGATCTTATCTCTCATTCACAATCAGTGGGCTGCATTGACTGGATTTTATTGATGTTCAACATTCCTATCAATGACTGTTTAATCCCAGCAGACAACAGAACATGATCAAGCTTATAAACACATCAGAGCCAGCACCTTCTTGGTACAAAAGCATTGTAAATATTGAGAACATGCTAATGATCACATATAAGATGTTGTAAAAAATATTATAGTTAATTTGGCTGATTTTTACGGGAATGCGCACCATTATTTTCTTCGTACAATTAGTAAATACAGCACATTTTGTTATCAATTATTTTGAAGTATGTTGACTGACCCAGATAAATTTGTCTAGTAAGGTCTATAATGTATTATTAATGTGGTACATTAATAATGACTACAAATCACCATGGCTAAGATGTGTAGAGAACACTTTGAATGTGAATGGTCTTGGCGTCTACTGGTTGACACACGCTGTAGATAATATTGATAGTTTTATGTACATGTATTTTGTTAAAACACGACTTACAGATCAATTCAAGCAAGATTGGTATTCTGATAATAATACACTTAGAAAATGTTGAAGTTATCGTATATTTAAAACAGATTTTGAATTAGAAGCTTATCTGCATACCATGTCGTATAATAATCGAATAACGTTGTGTAAATTTAGAGTTTCCGATAAGAAATTACCAATAGAATTAGGAAGACATTTAAATATACCTAAAGAAGAGCGCTATTGCAACTTATGTACACACGGACACATTGTTAATGAGTATCATCTTTTATTAGAATGCAATACCTTAGGGGTTTTGTCAAGTTAAAAAAAATTTAAAAATCCGAGAAAAACTCGGAAGTGGGTGGGTGGGTCAAGCCCCAATTCGGATTTTTTATTATTATTATTTTGTGTTTATCGGTTTTTTTGTGTTGTTTTCATGTTTCAAAAAAAATACGTGCGATATTATCTAAACGCGACAACGAAATAATTAACCCTTTCAAGACTAAGCCTGAGTAAAGTAGTTTTTAATATGTCTTATTAGCAGGTTAAATCACTGATATTGGGAACGAAATGTGCGTTTAAACATCACAATTTTCAAATATTTGGTCTCAATTTATTACAGATGAGTAATTTTCACCCACTTCAAGTTGTGGGCCGCGGTAGCGAGACACAACTTCAAGTGGGTGAAAAATAAAATTTCTAAAGCGGCGCTTCAAGCTGTTAAGGGTTAAATGGTTGCAATATTACATCACAACGTAAGGTGTGAGTTAACCCCCAGAAAACATTGAACCAATGTCAGATTGATGTTCATCCACCGTCTGTGACGCTGGACCAACATTGAAACAACACTCTCTCAACTTCTCGTGTTTTCCGGGTCGTGCGTGACTTACCCTGGCCCATCACAGAGCTGATGGACAACACACCCAGGATCAGGAGTAAAGCTTGATTCATCTTGATGGCCTCTGCTTTGCTCAGTATCCCTCCGCTATATCCAAATCAGTACGCTGTGTAAGTTCTGCTGTTCTTTTTTCTCGTGGCGCACCGTGATTTGTCATCGAGTTATGACATGGGTTCGCAACCCGACCGTCACAGGCCTCATACACCCTGCGGTGCCCCCCCATCAAATCTACCGACACGTCGCCACATATCATTACATCTAGCGTGTGATGGTCTATAAAGCTCCATGCAAGATAAAAACATTATCTGACAATCTCTTTAAATATGACATAATATTTGGTAAATATGAAATAAATAATATCCGCATAATTTGAATAAAATTAATTCAAAAATAACTGATAAAGCGCACCTCAGTGAGCAAATCGTCAATATGAAATATCACATTTACCTTGCTGGGAGTTTCCACATTTTTATTATTTCGTTGTATACAACATACAGCGGATCAGGTGGCATGAAGTTTAAGTTCTGGTTGTCATAGGATGTATATAAAACAGGTGATTGATTGCTCTATGTATGTACTGCTCACTGTTAGCATTGAATACATAGTTATAGCTTCTGAATTTCCAACCTCTTATTATTTGCTTGTAGACGATATATAGCTATGACAGCCTTCATGAGTTATCGGTATTCAGGTTTCAGGTTTTCAGGTATTCAGGTTTTTTATATTGTTAAATGTCGTTTATATTACTCTTATCGTCATTGATATGATCACCCACACTGTTATATCAGCTTAACACGAACAGATGTATATGTTGTTAATATCATAATGTTCAGCTATATAATTTTATTATGATAAGTGGTAACATAGAAATGTTATTCTATGGTGAACAGGGATTCTGATAAAAAAAATGGATTGAACTATGCGCTAAAAAGTCTTGAAATAATATATTTATTTTAACTGCTATGTCTTTTCAAAACGTTTTGTCGGAATAGGTCGTAAAAATCATGACAATGACGACCTATGTTTTGAGCATTAGATTGGCCGCGATTATCAAATGTACTACCAGCACACCACCTAATGTAATGCTTGCCACAAAGTCAAACTTCGCACATTTAATTTTAATTTCTACTGTGAAAATACTTTAATCTAATCATACTAATATTACTATTTTTTAATTAAAAAAAAAATTAAAAATAATTGACAACTGTTAATATTCCAGGAAAGGTAAAAGTTTTTGTCAGTCGGTATTAATTAGGTAGTGGGCTAATCACGTTAATCATGAAAAGCGCTATATAAAACAATTTAAATTTTCACCCATTTCAAGTTGTGTCTCGCTACCGCGACACACAATTTCAAGTGAGTGAGAATTACTCAAATTTGTTCAACTTCGGACCAATTATTGATCATTTTTAATGTTTAAAAACAGATTTAATTCACAATAACAGTGCTTTAACCGCTTAAGTGTGCTAATAAAACAATTTTAAAACGACTACAGTCGGCCTAGCGCTTTAAGGGTTAACTCTTTCAGTGCTTGGACCGAATCTATATACGTCAGATTCTGGCGTCTAAAGTCGATCCCCGCACTAAAAGAATTACAAAATTACGTCTATATACTATAGATCTGGTCATTTTCGCGTGTTTAAATTTTGGCGAATTTCTGATGAAGTTTAGAATTCGCGAATTTTTATTTTTCTTCAGTGGCGCTATTATACATAATTATGAATTTCTCGAGATTCTTGAATTCGCGAGTTTGTCAACTTCGTTAAAGTCGCTAAAATAAAACCTCGCGAATGTTACCAGATCTACAGTAGTCAGATTCTGGCGTCTGAAGTCGATCCCCGCACTAAAGGAATTACAAAATTTATAATGTGCATAGACCCATAACATATGTATTCAAATGAAACAGAAACAGCTAACTAAGTCATTTATGATGATTCCAAATTGAAAAAAACCCTTTGGTCTCCATGATTTATACTTAAAATATTTAAACGTGGTAAGAGTTAATAACACCCGTGTCTTTCTGCTTATGTGTAATCACTTTAACTAGTTAGCTGCTGCGACAATTATAACTTCAAAGTCTACGTCACAACTCCTCAGACGAAGATTTCTTGCGGGCTTCTCGGACTTGGTCAAGGCAGCCATGAAAACGCTCGTACCAAGGTATTAGACCTTTTTAAGTACTGTACTAACGCCTCAAGAAAACCTCTCGTCGTAGGGTCATACGATCTCCTTCGGAACACACTAAGAACTACAGAGAACTCACTAAGGATTCCGCAAGAACAGCTTGGTGAGCCACTATGGGGCTTTAATACAGCGAAATCTGCGAACGGCGTGCATAGTTCTCGGGATGTTCCAAAGGCGATCATTGGATGTTCGTAGATTGTTTTCACATTTTTTCACATAGGTCGTTTAATTTCTTACAATTTATTACGAAGTTAGTAAGGTTTTCCTAAGCGATCGTACGTCCACGCTACGATGAAAGGTTTTCTTGAGGCATTCGTAGATTTGCTACACATGTTCAAGATCTGGCTATATACGGGTTCAAGAACAAGATAAGAATTACCTTTTTGTTACGACCGCCATGAGAAGGACACCTAAAATGCTCCCACAATCGTTTGTACGGGTCATTGTGACCAGGGTTTTACAGGAAACAATTCGTCGTAGGGTTGTTTCATTTCTTACAATTTATTACAAAGTTAGTAGGGTTTTCCTAAGGCGATAGAACATCAACGCTATGATGATGAGTTTTCTTTAGGAATTTGTAAATTTGTTACACATGTTCAAGACCTGGCTATGAGCTTAAAAACGGGATAGGAACGTACCTTTTTCTTACGACCGCCATAAGAAAGACACTAGAAATGCTCGCGAAATCGTTGCTACGACATTCCTACTGGTCGTTGTGACCAGGCTTTCCAGGATAGAACTACAGAGCTCAATATGAGCACCATTGTTCCTAACATGTCCGATGTATAACAAGTTAGGAGAAGAATTATTCTTCCACGCTAGCTATATAAACTTTGTTTTATGCATATGAGTAACACTAACAAACTGATATTTCTTTTCAGAGAAAGTGAAATAGCACAGAGATGTGCCAACACCTGCGATAATATGTTAACAATCAGAAATAGCGTAACAGAAACTATTTTAAGTAGT
Source organism: Flabesymbios commensalis (assembly GCA_964017125.1). Lineage (NCBI taxonomy): Eukaryota > Metazoa > Annelida > Polychaeta > Terebellida > Flabelligeridae > Flabesymbios > Flabesymbios commensalis. The sequence goes on from OZ024911.1 coordinate 15,979,506, forward strand.
TACTAAATGGTATATTTTCATTCATCTGCTCGCTCATTATTAATTAACGGATAACCCGCTAATTGGTAATGAGCGATACCTGTCTAATTAAGTCATTATGTCATTTTTACGATATCTCGACGGAATTATAGTAAAAAGCCTGATAATGTCGCTTTAAGCACATCGCAAAGACCACCCGGGAGTAAGACCACACCTATTCAATTTCCTGGTCAACAAATTTCCAGGCTGAAAAATAAGCGTGAGCTACCTAAATATAATTTGAAAAAACATATATCAATGTATTTCTTTATATCAAATATTTTTGGACGAGCTCTTGTTTTCTTTGTAGACAAATATTCTATTTCGCAGGGTATTCACTCACTTTCATGTGACACTGCGAGCCTTGTGGTACATGCCGTGGCACTGCGAGGGTGGATTTATCAGGCGAGCTCATATTGTTCTCATATTCAATTAGGATTTACTAACAACAACAACCAATGTAGCTACATGTTTTTTCGTGCAAAAGTTTATCAAATTATTTCTAGATTCACACACTTGAACGCCAAGCCACAACTAAAATTTGTTTTAATAAATACTTTTTTGATTTGTCACTTGACACAAGTGGTGCATCCGTCGACCATAAAATTATTTTGTTTTGGCCTAACACCAAGCCATTAATTTGCTATGGCCGAACACCAAGCCATTAATTTGTTTTGGCCTAACACCAAGCGATTAATTTGTCTTGGCCTAACACCAAGCCCGTCACTATCAGTGTCTGTATACATAGTGAATATACGATACATCCAGCTCATGACGACCCACTGCTGGGCCAACGTTGCAGACGATGTGCCAACTGCAGAACAACGAAGGGCCAATTTCACGTTTTCACAGGGAGTGTGCTTTCCCTCAGACGATAAACCACATCATTATCAAACAATATGTTAACAAAATCACATGTATCTATTCCCTTCTCCTTTGTTATGTATATAAAACATCAATGAGTTTTTGTTCAGAGGTTGACATTATCATAGAGAGTATTTCATTATATTGTGAAGATCAAAAAATGAATTCATTATACATATTTCATAAAACAACATATTTCTGTGGCTGCTATATAGAGAGGCATAGAATATACATTTCACAAGGAAGAGCTTGTCTCCTGAATCCAGCCATTATATTTTTTACTTTGAGAACCGAGCATAGTCGGCCCTAACTGTGTTAATAGTGACCTTTATTTTCTACCCTAGTAGTCCAATAACCATGGTAACAGCGAGTGTAAAAATTTTCTAATTACAAAAGTGATGACAGAAATGTAGGTGGTCTATCAAGCAAACACGCAATGTTTAGCAAATGTCGGGTTAACGTTGGTCAGCGATCTGCGACGCTGAACCAACATTAAGCCAACATTGGTTCAACATCACATGTTTTTATTGTCTTTATTACTGACTCTCAGCCATTGATCCAATGATGCTTTAACCTTAAAGAATTAAAAATATTTTTGTGTAAACCATGGAAACCAAAGGGTTTTTTTCAATTTGAAATCATCAGAAATGTCTTAGTTAGCTCTTTCTGTTTCATTTGAATGGAAAATGGAAAATACAATTTCTGTCGAATATGCTTTTTACCTGCGCCTCCCGTTTTATCTTACTTGCGGCTCGCTGTACAAAATTTCACACATCATTTATATGCCATCTCAATTCCCCGGGGATAATACAGGGATATATGATTGTCTATAAGGTGCACTAAGGAATATTGCAAAGTTAAAAAAAATTTCCAAACATTCAAAAAACATTTGGAAGTGGGTGGGTGGGTCCAGTGCCATTTTGGATAGACAATTGGAAAACCAATAAAATCCACAAAAATCGTGTCGAAGTTTGGTTTCCCACCAAAAAAGTGTCAGCGTCATGCACGGTGGACCAGCATTAAACCAACATTAACTGATACTGACACTTCAGGTTAATATTGGCCTGATGCCGAACCAGCGTCATACACGGTGGACCAGCATTAAACCAACATTAACTGATACTAACACTTCAGGCTAATGTTGGCCTGATGCCAGCCCAGCGTCCACAAACCAACATTTGATGCTCGTCGTGTGCACGTTGTTGGGAAGACTGGCCCAGTTCGCAGGGACCCTAGCCATGTTAACCTCAAAGCGCTGAATTTTTAAATATTTATTCAGGGAGAACAAAGGTTTTTTTCAATTTGACATCGTCATAAATGACTTAGTTAGCTCTTTCTGCTTCACTTGGATATCTATGTTATGGGTCTACGATCGTTATAAATATTTTTTTCTAGTGTGGGGATCGTCTTTATACGTCAGAATCTGACGTCTACAGACGTCAGATTCTGACGTATAAAGACAGTCCCCGCGCTGAAAGGGTAAAATAGTTTAGTGATCCGGTTTGCTTCGGTTTGTATGTCAAAAACGGAAGTCATGCATTGATAGCAGACAGTTGTCTCATAACGGTGCTTGTGTTAAATGTTTTTTTTGTTCTGATTTTTTATCAGGTTTATCATTCTCAGTTTGTACATTTATAATGGCTTAGGACAATTCAATGGGAAGTTTGTCTATGACAACCAAGTAACACGTAACACACTAACTAGTCTGATAGCGTACTAGCTATTAAAACAAATATCGACGTCACTGACGTCGATATTTGTTTTTTATAGCTAGTACACTTCGTTGTTTACACTAGATATCAATTGTTAGCTTCGTTATGCACAATATCTAGAAACTGCAATCCTCGATCTTCGGCCCCTAGAAACAGGCGCTTCGCCGTTCGATGGATTCATTTTTTAACCCATGTGCACCCTTAGTATTGCCTTTATTGAATGCATATTCAGTCACCAGGTGTCATTATGGTATACCATGGACCATGGCAAATTCTGGAGCAGCAAGGAAATTCAGCTGCCAGGTAATTTACTGTTTTCTTCCTGTTTTGTATATTCTTCAATCTTAACCTGTCACTTGTGAAAAACACAGCATGATATTGATTTGGCTAAAACATATAATGAACAATTCTTATTTTTTAAATCATTTCAGCGCGAGGACAGTCTTTAGACGTAAGAATCTGACGTCTGTATGCGTCAGATTCTGACGTCTAAAGACAGTCACCGCTCTGGAAGAATGAAAAACATTTTAGTGGTTTTAGACCTATATTATAGATATTTAAATGAAGCAGAAAGATCTGACTAGGAAATTTTATGATGATTTCAAATTGAAAAAAACCTTTGTTCTCCATGGTTAATGCAAAAAAATATTTCACCGTTAAAAGTGTTAAAGCGCGCGAAATAAAAGTTGGCTGGATTGTGATTCGTTGTATTGCAGAAAATATTACACGTTACCAAGTGGCATTGTTTATTGTTTACAAAAAAACACATATATACAGGAACATAACCTGCTATCAACTTGACAAGTGTGATATAATAACAACATACAGCAAAGAATTTGAAACTAATCCTGTACGATTAATAACAGTCATTCAGCTCTAATTTATATATCATTATTATGTATCTAAATTAATTTAATATTCAAAATGAATAAAAAAGGTATACAAAATAAGGCTTTTTAAATTATTTTTTTCAGTTATTTTACACACCGTGCTCCAATTTGAGAATGACCCATATTATAGTAAGTAATAGTAAGTAAGTAGTTAAGTCAGTCTGGTACACAACGGGAGCAGCTAATCACAGTCATTCAGGTGTTATATTATGTAAATATGAGGTGAAATACCATATTTGGGACTCTATCTGTGAGGTTATTATTTTACTGTGCATTATTTAAGGTATTGCTAGATTCAGTAATGCACCGCAGTTTTATGTTGTAAGGTTAAATTAGTAACTAAAATAAAGTAATTACGGTGCGTGTTTCCTATGTATACAGATAACATTAACATTCTACTTTCACTTATCAAGCGAAGCATTGATCACTCGTTGACACTCGTTAACATTAGTCAAAAATGGCACTAATGCTGCGATTGAATGAATAAAAGAATGAATGAATGAATGAATGAATGAATGAATGAATGAATGAATGAATGAATGAATGAATGCATGTTTACAAAGTATTTGAGCTGGTATGTTAAACAATTGTGTTTCATTTCAGATAATTATTCTCCTGCACATTTAGTTAGCACAGTTAACGAAATATTGATGTTTATTCCAGTAAGTTATTAGCAAAAATTAAGACCGTTAATGTACACTCTTTTTGTGCTGCCCCAATTATTAACATGATTAATTCCAGCCAAATATAGTAGGCCTATAAGTTATTGTAAAAAGGTATGTGGCGCTGACAATATTTTCGTTTTTCAGATTCTATTACAAATGTACCGGGTAGTAAACCATGTGTTAGTCTGAATTGGGATATATAAAATATATCATATACAGAATAATATATATTCTTTGTCACTCCACCAAGTCACTTGAAACAGGCAAATTACATGCATGGAGCAATATGGCCCACTAATTGTTATTTAGACCTAACACAGCCAAATACCTTTCTAAAGCGGAATATTCGATCCAATATATGTAGGCCACAATATATCGTCGGTCATGCACCACTACTGAGTGGAAGAAAAACAATGTAGGCCTACACCATACATCAGCAGTTTATGTATCATGAAGACGACAGTGACCCTAACGGCTGCAGCAAAATTAAATAGTGCTTACATTCAAGATGATGTCTGATGTAAAATATCAAACAAAATCTTGATAATTTTTAATCAAGAGTCAGAAAAGTCATCATTTGTTCACTGCTTAGCAACGTTGCAAGTGATCATACGTCTGCTAAGGTCATACGTAGCTCGCGAGCTACAGTGAAAAAATATATTTTATTTACTTTGAGTATATCATATTTATATTTGTATGCACTCTTCGGTTACATGGTTAAAATGGTTAATGACATCAGTGCTGAAAGTGCTGAAAGTGTTGCTCTTTTGATCTCTAAAATTGCTCTTTTGTTTTTTACTTTACCTTTTGGTTTCCTTGGTTACAGTGAAACTTTTGCCAGGGTCATAATAATCTGTTCATATGATGACGAAAGCTCTCATTTGAGCTAAACACAAAGGTTATATGACAATTGGAAAAAGTGTGCTTTGACTCTAAAATGTATGTTTGACCCTTACGTTGACCTTTCTTGATCGTGTGACCTTCTGTTTGTGTTGGATGTGCCTGCTCTATGACACTGGTGAAGTAGCTAGTTTTTTACCTCCAATATTGGCCTATTCACCTTTGGTGACTTTGCTGGGTGAGACAGTTCCAGGTCATGTGTTATCTGCTAATACGATAATAAGAGCTTTCATTTGAGCTCAAATTAATAGCCTATGCTAATTTTCACATTTTCACCTATAAAAATTGCATTTTCGCCTCTATTTTGACCTTTCAGTAATCTTGCTGAGTGGAATTTTTGGCAGGATCATGTGTAATTTATGTATATGTTGATATGTGCGCGTTTATTTTAGCTGGACATTAATTTTCCAGTGTAAATTTCACTTTTTTCCCCGTTCCCCTTTAAATTCTACATTTGACCTCATAGAAGAAAATGCCCAAGGTCGTCCAGAGGACAACCAAGTGGAAATAGTTTCCAGACACCATAAGAACATAAATCAACCAAAAAAACTTGCAATACCAGACATTGCAATAGCTGGGCAGCTCGACTACATGTAACCATGGCGGAGGAGCGAAGAAAAAGGTGACCAGAGAGTGCCCCGATCCACCAAACAAGTACAGCTCGTTATTCACGCCACTAGTAATAATACAAAATAGTTATGAGAACCCCAATAGCCTTGACCTGGTTAATCTATGCTAATACAATGAAGTATGGGGAGGGGGTCTCATATGACATTATTTCACCGAGTAACCACTCAAAAGTGTTTCCGGTGACGTCCGTGCGTTTCATAGAATAAAATAATAAGACAATAATTCAATTTTGTTTTTTAGAGTATGTATAAACACTATTATAAAAACTATGTGGTGAATGGGGATCGAATACAATAGATTATAGTACTTTCTAGTACCACAATATTTTGTCACACGGGCGTACTGAATTGTAAATTAAAGTATTTTATTAATATACACCATCGCGAATCGTAAACAATTAAGTACAAAGTCGATCCCCGCACTGAAATAATTAGAATATAATTGTCGTAGACACATAACATAGGTATGCAAATGAAGCAGAAAGAGCTAAGCCTTTTATGATGATTTCAAATTGTCAAAAAACCTTTGGTCTCTAAGTTAAAAAAAAATCAGCGTTTCAACGGTTAATAGGGGTGGTCGATCTAGTTGTGATCAACTGTGGATATCAACCATGTAGGTCCATACTGGTACTCCCGGGCTCAAGTAGTTCTACCTTAGTTTTAATTGATTCACTTTTTATTTATCCACTGACCGTGCCATATTAGCACTCCAGCTGTTGGTTTTACAGAGAACGTTCGCTCTCATCATTAGCTTAAAACAGGTCAGTGATTTCCCTTCACTGCAGATAATCTATCAGTTTGAAATATATGACCATGAATATTCGTTTTATTTGATTTGGCGGCCATCTTGAATTTAGGCAAAAATCGATAATTTTTTATGCGCAGAAGTTGATAGACTTTTAACCCTGGCTAGTAGACATATTAACCGACCCAAATTCAATGAAAAACTAAATAAAGCAATTTTGTTGAACTTCGATGATTTTTATGGCTTTAATTACCGGACTATTAAGACAGTAAAATCTGAAGTCACTGTAAGAGTAAACAAATTTATAATGGCCGTAGACCCATAACATAGGTATTCAAATGAATCAGAAAGAACTAACTAAGACATTTATAACGATTTCAAATTGATAAGATTCCTGTGATTTTCATGTTTTTTACAAAGATATTTCAGCGCTGTAAGGGTTAAAGTACCTATTGCCTTGCTAATATGCAATAGAATTCTATATTTTCACTATGAACAGTGAGGCCAGTCTTGTTTTATGGGTAATACAGTGTACAGTGTTTGGTATGGCTCATATCGCTCATTGTATATCGCAGCGATATTAAAGTATCCACCAGCTGAATGTCACGGGGCTCTAGTGATATGCTTTGTACACACCACACAACATGTGGTTGATAGTGCTCCTAGGCGTTCAAAAGCCCGGAGACTGCAGTGTTGACTATGATACTGTGTGCACAATAAAGAACCATTGAAGCCATGTTTCCTTTTTATAATTATGAACACTATCTCTGGACGCCAGATTCTGACGTAAAAAGACGGTCCGCGCACTAGTAGAATTAAAAATATTTAAAATGGTCTTAAACCCTTAACATAGGTATTCAAGACATATATGAACAATTTTAAATTAAGAAAAGACTTTGGTCTCCATGGTTTATATGAAAATATTTCAGCGCTTGAAGGGTAAAACATTTGTCATATCATATCATTCAGCTGTTGTTGATGGAGTGTGGATTCAGGAGAGGGGGCAATAGGGGTCACGAGGGACCTTACCCCCTTCTCTGAAACTAGATTGCGATGACTTGACAAAACGGTGTCCGCCTTTTAGTCAGAAGGCCCGTTAGTCAGAAGGCCCATTAGTCAGAAGGCCCGTTAGTCAGAAGGCCCGTTAGTCAGAAAACCAGTAAGGATGATTAGTCGGAAAGCCCGATTGTCAGAAGGCCCGTTAGTCAGAAATTAAGTAAGGATGATTAGTCAGAAGGCCCATTTGTCAGAAGGCCCGTTTGTCAGAAAGTCAGACAATTAGGCCTACCTCATCGAAATCATCTCATTTGTGAACAACCCTATGACCAATAATTGGTCTTTATTTATTTACTTTTGTCAGTAACAATGCCTAGCACTTTCATATGAGTAGCGGTAATAATAGGCTTTATCTTTTTGAACTTAATGTTGCTGACATAATTTACAGCAACAAATTAACGAAATATACTCATAATAATTGGATCAAGTGGTTATTACCAAGCTGCATGTAAATAGGAGTCAATTTTCTACATATAGGAACAAAATAGTGATAATAATTGCATATCGTAGAAAGCAATGCATATACACTCCATGTCTTTCAACAGTTTGAGAAAATCTCAATATGAGCAAGCAGTATGATCAACATATTGCTTCAAACGCGAGTACCTGAATTTTAAAACTTGCTGAGAAAAAATGGTCGGAATAACAAGATACTGCTAATAGATTATAATGAGATTCAAATTTTGCGCTGGTCTTAATTAGCACGGTAATAATATATATACTGCAATAACATTAGATATAACTGTTCTCCCGTGCTTAGGTAAACTTCGCTTTCTCGAATATGAACCAAGCTTTTTCACACAAAAGAGTCGACAAATAATGCTAGTTGTCAGAATATTTGGACAAACAATGTATTATTTATTTTGAGCAAAATGATATATTTATCAAAGCTTGACATAAATCAAACAGATGGCTACAAACTCAACACAATTTAAGAAATCTTGTGGGATTTTCTCATGACTCACTTTTCACATCTATTTCAGTAAAGTTTATTTCAGTAAAGTTAATATGCAAAAAAAGTATAGTGCTGAAAAAAAAGCGCACTCATTGCTGAGAATAACCCAACCAATCATTCATCAATAATGCTAGTTTTTAATATAAATGTACGAGCTACGAACCGCCAGTGAATCATACCAACTAATAGGCGAAAGTATGTATTACACTAAGGTCTCAGAGACACAACATTTGATCTATTTTGGGTTCTACTGGTTTTATTTTCAGTTGTGCACATTTGTTGTGTATACTATTTTCACATTATAATTTTAATGGTTATTTTTCTCCCTCAAACTATTTATTAAACTAACTATTTAAAAAAAAACACGTGGACTCAATCAACATTTTCTAAGTATCCTTGAATAATTATTTTCTCCACAACTCTCAACATTTTTTTTATTAATAGCTGGATAACAACCATTTTAATCAAAATAATATAGCCCCCCTCCACATGCCCAGATATCAACTGGAGCATCCCCTAGCATTGTTCATTGCTCAATGAACAAATTCGGATTAACGGGCCTTCTGACTAACGGGCCTTCTGACTAACGGGCCTTCTGACTAATGGGCCTTCTGACTAACGGGCCTTCTGACTAAAGGGCCTTCTGACTAACGGGCCTTCTGACTAAAAGGGTGTCACCGACAAAACAATGGTATATCACACACAAAATGTACTGGAGTTGTACATCAAAACCTGAGACAATTAATCAAACAGTGTTTAATATATGAAATTAATATTCTTACAATTATAGGTCAACCAAATTATCATCGGACCTCGCCCCTTTTCAAATTTACGGATCTGCCCCTGAGATGCACGCTGAAAGTTTGCCACACCTTTCTGGAGTGATTATGTAAGTCATTGATATTGTGAAAACGAATCTTTAATAATGTGTATAGTTGAGTGTATGTCAATCGTATTTTTTTATGTTGTAGGCTGTTATCAGTTGCTACATGTCCCAGTTCTAATGAGGTGAAATCCATACGACCAAGACTAAAGTTCTTAATACGACTGATTGACTCAGTGATAACAAGGAGATTAAATTAAATAAGCTCCTCGGTGATAAATGGTACTCATGCTAGCGGCATTCCATGGACATGCGGTTGAAGTTCAACAACCTCTCTCATTCAGACTACAGGACATCACCTGATCACAGCCCAGCAAACACGAGACATTGAGCCAAAGTTGGGTTAAGGTTGGCCCACTGTCTTCGACGTTGGCCCAACATTAACCCAACATTGGTTAAGAATACACGAGGCAGTGAGCCAATGTTGACTTAATGTTGGCCCACCGTCTTCGACGTTGGACCAACTTCAACCCAACATCGGCTCAATGTCTTGTGTTTGCTGGGGGTTAGTGATCACTAGGGAGGCCATATTAGATCTTACCAAGAACTGTATCTATATGAAATTATTGATCTTACTTTTTTTGTGGTACACTGTTGGTTGGAGCAGGCTACACAGTGCTCTGTGTAATTTTGTGGGAGACAACTACTTTGATAAGACATGAGGCCCTGACCTCAGTGGCCTAATGCTGGGCCAGTGTCGCTAATTTCAACAAACTGTAGATAGAGAAATTATAATTAAAATATAAATGAATTTTGCGAGGAATTTCGGTTTTACATGAAGTATTAGGGGGGACTGGTGTGCTCTGGGGCACAGGGTGGGCTACATGCAGCGGTGAATCGTTTACAGATGGATTTATCGTAACCTTTCTGCAGGTTCATTCCCACTGGTTTCAGCAAAAGGCTAAATAAATCTGGATATCTTGTCCGTCAAATTTGGGAAGCATTTGAGAGTAAGATCAGTTTTCACCACATGTAGGCACCACACATATTGTCGACAACATTAACTCACATTTCTACAGGTCAAACTTGAATCGCGACAACAATAACTTGTATTTAAACAACGTATAACTTGTAATTGTGGTGGTCCCGAAACTCCACCGTAGTCGTCTGTATGTACTATGTAGCAGGGTTATTAAAGAGCTGTGTGAAGGTGTATGTGCAATAGTGCATGCACAGCACCTTGACAGTGCGCAGGAAAATGTGTCTGATGCCAATACATATATATCATATATCAGTTAAACAACACTTCCAATCACTTTACCAATTACCGACACAATATTACCATAACTAATAGAATTATTGGAAAAAATAAAACTTCTTTATGATGCATGCGTATGAAATTTATTCAGTATCTTGTCATTGTAAATCTATGCAAAAATAACCGAATTAAAAAAATTGAAATTTATTGAAAAAAACATATATTCAATTAACTTTGACCTAGACAAATGAATCTAAGGTCACCAACATCCCTACATTGCTTTTACATGATTTCGGTTCTTAAATTGTTCAAATAAAACACACTACCAAAGTGAAATAAATGCAATTTTTCTAAAAATGGCGGTCATTTTGAAAAATGCTGATTTGCCCTTGACCTATTTGCCCAAGGTCGGACACATCCCTGTAGGATTTTTCCCCATGACCAAGTCACAATTTTTCTGCTAAGGGACTCCACCATTAGGGACATGCACGCCTCCGCTATATCCACATACATACAACATGCCTTTCATGAAATTAAATTTACCGCTTTAAATTCAGAGGGGTGCATATGTTTCATGACCCAGTATTTTTTCATGGCCAATATTCTGATTGCAAACAAGCAGATATTGAATCGTCATATAATATAAGGTGTCCAAAAATCACTCTCTTTACAAATCCCCAGGGGGTGGGAAGGGCAATTCATATCTGGTACATGGACTATGATATGATCAAGCAAGCTTATCATGTTCATGTAAATACCGGAGCACTGGTATCGACCAGGCTCTCGACTAGACACATTTTTGTGTGACTTTGTGGTTGCTTAAAGGGACATGCGCAGGTTCACAATCATAAAAAAATCAGTGATTCTATTTTATCTTATTAATATGACCATATGATGTAAACATGTTCATAGACTGGAACTGCAAATTTTTTTTTAATTTTTGTGCTGCGCACTTATCAGTTAGGCTAGATATAGAGACGAAATTCCTGTATTTCTTATTTTTGCCATGGTTGTCAATAATTTGAAATCAGGAATTTCGTCTCTATATCTAGCCTAACTGGTGAATGCGCAGCACAAAAATTAAAAAAAAATTGCAGTTCTAGTCTATGGTCATGTTTACATCATATGGTCATATTAATAAGCCCAAATAAAGTCACCGATTTTTTGATGATTTTAGCCTGGGCATGTCCCTTTAAAATTATGTGTGATTTATTCAATTGAAATATAGCCTAAGTATGCGTCATTGATATGACAGAAAATGTTTTTAATTAACCCTTTAACACCTGACGATGCATTAAAGCATCATTTCACATCCCTGAAAACATACTTAATTTTCCTACAACAAAGGGTTTTAGAATGAAAATTAAAAAAAAAAACTGGTTTACCAATACATGGCAATTTTTTCTAATTTTTTAACCAAATTAAACCATCTTCATCCACTACAAGTCGAGAATTGCAATTTGCAATTTGTGGCTTGTAGTGGGTGAAGATGACAATGGTAAATTCAGGCTTGAAAGGGTTAACAGGAGACAAACTGTGGTCCAATGATTGATAGACTATCTGTCTTGAATGAGAGATTATTAAGGGTAACCTAGGTATGATGATGTCAAGTGATTGTATATGGAGTACGCTGATCATGCTGGTAAGCCTTCCCCAGTAAAGACGAAACATCGATGCAAAGTTGGTCCAATGTTGGGTCAACGTTGGAGACGGTGGGCCAACATTCGTCCAACATTGGATCAATGTGTTGTGTTTGCTGGGTTACTATGGTTATAGACCAATCTAGGATAATATGTTTTGTCACTGAACCCTGTTTTGTAACAAATATTATATTTTTGGGTTGTTTAAACATAATTTGACCATGCTGATCCAAAACCCGACAAGTGCTAGATTGTAACTGTTGAGCATTATCAATAATAGGCAGAATGCAAAATGGCCGCCATACGAAAATAGTTAAAACTAAATATTGTCTCTAAAATGTTTATTACTCGTACTAATAGTGTCTTTCAAGGCTCAATGCACTATTTGACTATTTGACGAACAACTCAACTAATTATTCAATTTGTAAAAGTATGCATAGCCGAACTCTATTGACGTCTTTATAATGGCGAGCTTGCCAGGATCTGTGTAGAACAATTCAACAAAATGTCTCAGACAGAAAAGACAATGAGAGACAGAAAAAAAGTGTGACGAAAAACAGTAAATATAAAAAAAATCAGTATTTTCTGAGCCAAGGAAAAAGGACATTAGTTCCAAGGTATTTTGCCTAAAATTCAAATTGCTGCTGCTGCTGCTGCTGCTTTAATTTGGGAGTTTGAACAGAGTATAAACAGTATAATGGCAACGTCTACCTCAAGTGAAGTAAACAGTTTTATGGCAACGTCCGCGTCAATTAAAGGTCATCGCCAAGTGTCATGGAAAAAAGTACAGACACTTTATGGTCTGATATTTTTCCATGTGGACAAGAGCAGTATTCGGAGAGCAGAGGTGAAACAACCATGCTGGACAGTCCAAAATGCAGAGATCAATTTCAGAAGACATCTCTTTAATGTTGCCGATGACGCCAGCCCAGTGGAAAACAGAAGTGCTGATCAAAATCACATTTTAATTGGGGTATTTGACAGGGGGCGGCATGATAATGCTCCGTCAGATAAGCTGACATTTGGTGTGCTGGACGGGTACACCACGCACAAATACTCCTGCCCACACCTGAGTCGCAGTGAAGAGACTGGGGAGTGTGCTGCCACTCAGGAATGCGTCATTGGTCTCATAATAATAGTGTCAGATCCATTGAAAGCACGTCATTCAGTGAAAATGGGACGAAATGACGGTGAGGGTGGGTATAATCCATGAGATGTATGTAATAACTGAATAATGGCATCAATAAATAAACATTATTCTGTTAATATATTTTGTTAATCATTTTGTTGTTGAGCATTATTTACCATGTTGACAGACCATAATTCTCCTCCACTCTCCAGCTGGCGCTGTTGCCGGCGAGGAACAAGTGTGAGTGAGGCAATGTACAATAAACCCGCAGCTGTTGCGGTTGAAATACGCAGCGTGGGGCAGGTTTTAACCCCCCACATGTATAGCTAATGAGCTGATGTCTGGGTTCGCGTATGTCATAACAAAATGACACCTGCTCCGAAACCAACACATTCGTTTTAAACGGTGACATCACCCAACGACGGGATCAGTTAGTTGTTATAACGCTGCCCTGGTGACAATTCCCGAGGTTTCTGCAGAGAAGTCGCCCATGCCATGGGTCCATTATGGAGCTGTATTCGGGTCAAATCTGTCAGGAAGTCATTCGACGCAAACTCTCGTTCTGATTTAATGACATACGTTTTAATTGACACATTTGTAATGTTGGCATTATTGCTTATCTCATCTTAACCGACACGATTGTGGTCTTCTTTACAGTTACATAAGTTAATTGAACAGCAATCTCATTTTAATTTTGCAACTCTCGTTCTTCTTTAATGACGTTTTAATTGACGCATTTGAAATGTTGCGTACCTCATCTTAATCGACACACTTGTGGACTTTTTTAGTTGCATAAGTTATTTGAGCCGTAATCTCATTTTAATTGACATGCCTGTAGTCTGCTTTACGGCTATACAAGTTAATTGAACGCGTCCCGTTCTTCTTGACTGTCTAACGTTCAACTGTGATTGGCATTGCTGTTGACGGGGAATCATGTTAGTTGAGTAATCTGTGTTTTAGCCGACTAAGAACGAACGCGCATCCAATTTAGCGCAGTGTTTACAGCGCTACATAAAACACGTGGAGATAACTTGGCCTTACTGTGATCTGTCCCAAGGTCACATTCTGGCCAATAATAATTGTGGGGTTCGACACGTGGTTTACACTTGTTCCTCGCCGGCAACAGCGCCATCTGGAGAGTGGAGGAGAATTATGGTCTGTCAACATGGTAAATAATGCTCAACAACAAAATGATGAATATTAACAGAATAATGTTTATTTATTGATGCCATTATTCAGTTATTACATACATCTCATGAATTATACCCACCCTCATTGTCATTTCGTCCCATTTCCACTGAATGACGTGCTTTCAATGGACTTTTAACATTTAAAATCCCCTTTTATCGACAGTTGGGTATAAACCAGGAGATAATCACTAAATCAGATAGCCGTAAAATATATGTTATGGTTAATATAAATAACATAAATAACATTAATGATTATTATTCGTAACATATTAAACGTAGACTAAACAGATATAGTAGTAGTGCATCTCTCAAGCTATAATGGGCCAATTTTAATAGAATTTTGTTTGTGGTGTTGGTACCAACTCATACAAGAAACAGGTCAACACTTTTTAGAGCATGTAAAATAAAATATATGACGTCTCGTTTTTTTCTCACTTGAAAAAATCAAAATTGTAGGGCCTACATCTTTTTAACCATTATAGATACTATAAAAATTATATAAAGCTTTAAAATTGGTCGGGTAGTTCCATAACCCCCTAAATTTGCGCTGTACAAAATTTGATCAAGATCCGCTCATTTTTCTCTGAATAATGGCATAAAAACATGCGCTCCTGGATAATAGGCCTATGTGGTTCAGTAACTGTTCCCAGCTAGTAGCCTAGAGTAAATTTGAACATAAGAAAAGGAACTGAATCATTATGGAAAAAGTTATTTATTCAACTGCATCATGCAAGCATCATAACACGATGCAAAATGAGGGAGAAATAGCCTGGCAAAAAAACTGGGAATAATAATAAAGATAATAACTAGAACATTGAAGTCTAGGCCTAATAATAATACAAGGATCTCAATTTATTCAACTTTCAATGGACCTATTTTTTTTAATAATCGGGAATGAACCTATTGTAGAACCGTAGACCGGGGTTACTTTGGCCTATTTAAAAAACAAACAATATTTAAAGTAATGTCGAGTGCAACGGAGTAGTCAAATACATGTTCAAAGGTTGGTTATATTATGCTTCTGAAACATGAGCGCATGAGAGAGGCCATTATCCACTACATTAGGAAGATGCTTTAAACAAACGATTAGTGTTGGGCCAAAGTAACCACACTGGGTGTGGTTACTTTGACCCAATGTATAACGAATTAGGGCCAAAGTAACCACACCTGGGTGGGGTTACTTTGACCCAACTTCGTTTGTTTGCGATAAGACATAGTATGACTCTATAGTCTATAGACTCTCTAGCCTAGGGCCTAGCCTTTAACTTTAAAAGCTAGCAACATGAACATTCAAGTTCACGTGTCTATCATGGTTAAATGTTCACTTCGCTCGCATATTAGTTTAATATAGACTGGACCTACATGTAATATGATTGTATCAAAAACTTACCTTCACATTGAGTCTTGACTTGAGAGCACAAACGAATAAACAGGCATGACAGGAACCACGTGTCAAATCCCACAATTGTTATTGGCCAGAATGTGACCTTGGCGCGAATCACATTAAGGCCAAGTTATCTCCACGTGTTTTATGTAGAGCTGTAAACACTGCGCTAAGTTGGATGCGAGTTTGTTGTTAGTCGGTTAAGACACAGAGGATTCAACTAAAATGAGTCCCCGTCAACAGCGATGCCAATCACAGTTGAACGTCAGACAGTCAAGAAGAACGGGACGCGTTCAATCAACTTGCATAGCCGTAAAGAAGACTGCAGGCATGTCAATTAAAATGAGATAACGGCTCAATTAACTTATGCAACTAAAGAAGACCACAAGTGTGTTGGTTAAGATGAGATAAGCAACAATGCCAATATTACAAATGCGTCAATTAAAACGTATGTCATTAAATCAGAACGAAAGTTTGCGTCGAATGACTTCCTGACAGTTTTGACCCGAATACAGCTCCATTGTATATGGAGTACGCTGATCATGCTGGTAGGCCTTCCCCAGTAAAGACGTAACATTGATGCAAAGCTGGTCCGATGTTGGGTCAACGTTGGAGACAGTGGGCCAACATTGGTCCAACATTGGATCAATGTGTTGTGTTTGCTGGGTTACTATGGATACAGACCAATCTAGGACAATGTGTTTTGTCACTGAACCCTGTTTTGTAACAAATATTATATTTTTGGGTTGTTTGAATATAATCTGACCATCCTGATCCAAAACCCGACAAGTGCTAGATTGTAACTGTTGAGCATTATCAATAATAGGCAGAATGCAAAATGGCGGCCATACGAAAATAGTTAAAACTAAATATTGTCCCCAAAATGTTTATTACTCGTACTGATAGTGTCTTTCAAGGCACAATGCACTATTTGACTATTTGACGAGCAACTCAACTAATTATTCACTTTGCAAAAGTATGCATAGCCGAACGCTACTGACGTCTTTATAGCGGCGAGCTTGCCAGGATCTGTGTAGAACAATTCAACAAAATGTCTCAGACAGAAAAGACAATGAGAGACAGAAAAAAGTGTGATGGAAAAACAGAGGACAGTTTTTGTTTTGGCTGCTGACGCTACTGGGGTATAAGTGTTAGCGCAGGACATTGCATGGCTTGGTATATTGATTTATTTTGGCAGCGTAGCGCTGGGCAGTGTTAAAAGAACAATTTCTGCTGCTGACGAGGGCTTGTTGTGAAAAAATAGGTATTTTTTGAGCCAAGGAAAAAGGACAAAGATTCTTTCTGCTTTCTGCTGCTGCTTTAATTTGGGAGTTTGAACAGAGTATAAACAGTATAATGGCAACGTCCAACTCAAGTAAAGTAAACAGTTTTATGGCAACGTCGGCGTCAATTAAAAGTCGTCGCCAAATGTCATGGAAAAAAGTACAGACACTTTAAGGTCTGATATTTTTCCATGTGGACAATAGCAGCATTCGGAGAGGAGAGGTGAAACAACCATGCTGGACAGTTCAAAATGCAGAGATCAATTTCAGAAGACATCTCTTCAACGTTGCCGATGACGCCAGCCCAGTGGAAAACAGAAGTGCTGATCAAAATCACATTTTAATTGGGGTATTTGACAGGGGGCGGCATGATAATGCTCTGTCAGATAAGCTGACATTTGGTGTGCTGGACGGGTACACCACGCACAAATACACCTGCCCACACCTGAGTCGCAGTGAAGAGACTGGGGAGTGTGCTGCCACTCAGGAATGCGTGATTGGTCTCATAATAATAGTGTCCGGTTGGACAGTGAACGCCTTGTGGTCGACCTGTAGTCTACGGCGTTCTCATCGGTCCGATATTGCTTAGAAGTCTCTTAAATGCTCCTCGGACGGGACAATGTTAAAAACAGTGACTCGCACATTATCTAATTTGGTCTGATAAATGCCTACAGATTTTCGGAAAAAGGTATGTAAAATGTTTGTGCTATAGCTGATAATAATTAAACCACCAACACCCCTCGCACCCCTCTTGCCAGGCCGCATATAATTATAACCTGATAACAGGGTTCTAACAGCTCAGTGGTATGTAGCAAAATTCTACATCATTCCGGTAAATTTTTGTTCAAAATTGAAAAATAAATCGTAAAAATGGTTCAAATTATCGGTCATAATTAATGATAAGGCGAAAACTTTGAATTTGGTAATGAGTGATAATACGTTCACCAAATTGTTTTCTATCATATTGAACCCTTGGTAGGAATATGACGGTACTGAGAGGCAAAGTAGGCAATGTTTGAATTGGAAATTAATATCAGAATTACGACTCATAATCCTGATAATATTTGGGAACAAATAATAGCAAACATTGAGGCTCCGATGGCCCTCCCCATATTCTTCCCATTACATTGATGAAAAGTTGCCGAAAGGCAATAGACAAAAGGAAAAAATCCTTGCAAAAATTTAAAAAACATCCAACTAGACGAAACCTTGACGGATATAAGAAAGATTACGCTAAAGCTCGCCGCACAATCAGTGAAGCCAAGCGGCAATCTTGGAGAGCATTTGTCTCCACACTAAATAATAATCCATCGGCAAAACATACTTGGCAAATGCTGCGCAGAATCAGTGGCAAGAGGAAAGATAAAACCATCAAGTACCTTGTCACTGATTCTGACACAATAACCAATAAAACGAATATTGCAGAAACGCTGGCGACATCCTTCGCTGCTAAATCATCGCCAGATCATTATCAGGAAAAATTTCGAAAGATTAGGGACAAGGAGAAGGAGAACACATTGGACTTTGAGTCAGATAATGACGAAAAGTACAATGTTAATTTCTCTAAACAAGAACTAATTAAATCTATCGCTCAGGCAACTGATTCGGCAACCGGCCCTGATGAAATTCACTACCAGCTTCTAAAACATTTGCCTGATGTATCACTTGATCTGTTGCTTCTACTCTTGAATGATCTGTGGCAATCTCAGGATTTCCCAGATGGATGGAGAGAAGCAACAGTGATCCCGATCCCTAAACCTGGAAAAGATCGAACAGATCCTAATAATTATAGGCCAATAGCATTGACAAGTTGTCTTTGCAAAATCATGGAGCGCATGATCAATCATCGTCTCACATGGTTCTTACAAGACAATAACATAATAACTAAATATCAATGTGGTTTTCAAAAAGGAAAAAGCACCACAGACCATTTGGTCAGACTGGAGACTTATATCCGTCAAGGTTTTCTTAAAAACCAACATACAGTTGGAATATTTGTTGATTTAGAAAAGACCTATGATACCACATGGAAGGGTGGTATCATGAAAGATCTCCATGAAATGGGCCTGAAGGGTAGATTACCCTTATTCATTGACAATTTTTTGAAGGGGAGAAAATTTAAAGTCCGCTTGGACAACACCCACTCTTCACTAAATCCACAGGAGGAGGGTGTCCCACAAGGTAGTATCCTTTCACCAACTCTATTTACCGTTAAAATAAATAGTATAATTGATGCTTTACCAGACGATATAGAAAAATCGTTATATGTTGATGATCTGGCTGTTTACTGCCAGTCAAGCAATATGGCCATAATTGAGCGGCGCCTGCAAGGTTGCCTCGATAAGTTGGTGACTTGTGTGGATGAAAACGGCTTTAAATTTTCTCCCATAAAAACTTTATGTGTACATTTTTGTAAAAAAAATGGCTTACAGCCTGAGCCCGATCTCACACTATATGGACAACAGCTTCCTGTTGAAGAGCAGGTCAAATTTCTTGGTCTTTTTTTCGACAAGAAGCTCAGTTTTACTCCACACATCAAATATATGAAAGATAAGTGTAGGAAAGCATTACAATTGCTACGAGTTATATCCAGCAATGATTGGGGTGGTGACCGGACAACCTTACTGAGGATTTACCGGTCTCACATCAGATCCAAACTGGATTATGGTTGTATTGTTTATGGTTCAGCGAGACGATCGTACTTAGCAGTACTTGATCCAATCGCGAAACAAGGTTTGAGATTATGCTCAGGGGCATTTCGAACATCACCCATCGAAAGTCTTAAGGTGGAGACAGGTGAGCCCTCTTTAGAGACTTGCCGGTTGAAGCTGAGCCTGCAATACTATATGAAAATGAAAGCAAATCCTGAGAACCCGGCATACTCGTGTGTTGTCAACCCTGAATACAAGAGATTGTTTAATAACAAGCCAGGGACTATACCTCCTTTGGGTATAAGACTCCAACCCCATCTGGAGGACATGGAGGTGGAGCTCGACACAATTAGCGTTGTACGCTCAGAATGTCCACCTTGGCTTCTTCAACAGCCTAATATACTTTTTAACCTCTCAGATCTCAGGAAGGGAGACACCTGTCCCCTTGTCTTCCAGAGCATGTTGCTTGAGTTATTTTGTAGATTTCCGAGACACCGGAAGGTGTATACTGACGGATCAAAGGAAGACAAGAGGACAGCTATGTCCTTTGTCTGTGATGATCATGAATTTAGCTGCCGCATCAACGATGAGGCTTCAATTTGCACAGCAGAGCTGTTAGCTATTGAAGCTGCCATCGAATACATCTGGGATAGTAGTGACGAGGAGTTCATGATCATCACAGACTCGCTATCTTCATTGCAGGCTCTTAAGAGTCAAAAACTCAACAACCCAATTGTTTCCAATATTTTGCATATGTGTCACTACTTGTCTGGGCACAAGGACATTATTTTTTGCTGGGTACCAAGCCATATTGGAATACAGGGCAATGAACGGGCTGATGTTTTAGCCAAGGCTGCCCTGGATAAGACGAAACAGTTTTATTATATACCATATATTGATTTCAAGTACAACATCTCTGTCTACCTTGATGACATTTTGCAAGGTGAATGGAACATCAATGTCACCAGCAAATTGTTCGAGGTACAACTAATCATTAAGCGATCTTTTACACCAATGGAACGCCGAAGAGATGACGTTGTATTATGCAGGGCCAGAATTGGCCATGCCTATTTCACAAACGGCTATTTATTGAGAGGAGAATTGCGACCTATGTGCTGCAATACTCGTCTCACTGTGAGACACGTCCTTCTAAGTTGTGCGAAATATGCGCACATCAGAAGGAATTATTTTGCATTTAATTCCTTATTTGAGCTATTCAGGGACACCCCTGCTGGTTTTATTATTCAGTTCCTTCGGGAATGTAAACTATATTATATGTTTTAATTATTAGACTCAGACTTGTAGTTTTTACACAATCACTCCAATTTCATGGGGATATAGTGGCTTGATAAGTCGTTCATTTTATAATCACTTCATATTTTACATTATTTATACTGATATTTTTATACTCATTAAACTGTGTTGTAGTGCAGGCGC
Organism: Flabesymbios commensalis; assembly: GCA_964017125.1. NCBI lineage: Eukaryota > Metazoa > Annelida > Polychaeta > Terebellida > Flabelligeridae > Flabesymbios > Flabesymbios commensalis. The sequence continues at coordinate 16,000,735 of OZ024911.1, forward strand.
TACAACATGTCATCAGACTCGTTATATATAGGTGCCAGGAGCATCGTCATCTTATCATATGAAACATTTTAAACTGAATATTTTTGGTACGATCATGCTTCTATTGGCTTTGTCTTTCCTTTACTACATTAACTATACAATATGGGATATTGTAATACCTGGAATTTTCATTTAAATGGCCATACTGGCCGAAAAATGAAGTAAAGCAAATATTTTACTTACTTACTTACTGATGAAAAGTGGTTGGTTTGTTTAATAACCCTAGAATTCCTCAGGAGACAATTACGAGTCGGTTGTCATATTTATCAAATATGCTTATTATAGAAAATGATACAACCCATTAAAATGAGGATAATTCTCATTTGATGTGTTGCATTTGAATAATTTAACAAAATTAGGTAATTTGTAGCTTATTCACTAGGATGTGAGAATTGCTCATGGGAAGTGAATAAGATTACAGAGCAATTAAAGGGTTAGTTAATTCTGATGGACGCGAAACCAGTATCCGCAGTCGCCTACAAGGTGGTACTGGCTGTTTCGTGGGTAATGCGACTGCTCATGGTGAGAGCTCACAGGTTAATCAGATTAGAATCGCCTAAAAGAGTGATCATGATCTTTGGTTCAACTGATCTGATTGGAACTGGCGCGAGGTGCGCAAGAGATATTGTTGTCAAGAAGACGCTGCTGGTGAAGCAGGAATTTAGCGAGTGGATCTGTTACAACCTGGTCTCACATGGTATTATCAACATGTATTTTGATAACCGCGTGAGAGAAGACCTAACAAAGCTGTTCACAGTCCACGGAATAGCTAGTAAATATTATTTGTAAGGTACAGAGCCGGTCAGGAATAAGTGAGCGAGGCAATGTACAATACACCCCAAGCTGTTGCAGTTGAAATACGCAGCGTGGGGCAGGTTCTAAACCCCCTCATGTACAGCTAATGAGCTGATGTCTGGGTTCGAGTATGTCATAACAGAGGTGGCAAAATGACACCTTTTCTGAAACCAACACATTTGTTTTAAAAGGTGACGTCACCCAACGACGGGATCAGTTAGTTGTTATAACGCTGCCCTGGTGACAAGTCCCAAGGTTTCTGCAGAGAAGTCGCCCATGCCATGGGTCCATGTCATGGGTATCTTAATGGCGTGGGATTTTTATGACATTGTTGTGATTAGCCACAAGACAATGTTAAACTATATGTAGAGCTCTCACAAACACGCCTCGTGCACCCGGACTGGCAAGCATCACTCCGAATTGAGGACATAACCCTTGAAAAATTAAATTTTCGGTTGCCCAGCTGGACATTGGATACGTCCAGCCGGTGTTCCTCGTTCCGCTGGGCATTGCCGTTGTCTTTGTTGTCGGCGGTTGCTCTAGTCACTGGTTGTGCATTCTTGCTATGGTGGACATGCCATGCGTCGGAGTTACGTAAATTACGTAAGCTTAAGTTGGAGGCGCAAAAAAACAGCTGGATATTCTGGGATCGCTATAACGCGACCACAGAGGGCGTGAGACCCAGTGTAGTGACTACAATTAAGTAATATTGTGTGCTGCATATGGACATGTAGTCTACTATTACCGATCTGAACAATAACCGTTAACAAGAGTATTTATTAATGACTTCATGACATACTATCATTTGTTGTGGTCTTCAGTGCTGTGCAGACTTGTTGTTACTTAAAAAATGTTCGTCTTACTCACATAACGTTCATTACTGTTGTCTGTATATGCGTGATTTTATAGGTGTAAGATGGAGTTAATAGCCTATATTCCTTTTTTTAACTTTGTATGAGGGGCCTATGTGAAAGTATGCATAGCCGAGCGCATAGATTTTGCGACTGCTGACCTGGCCAGAATCGGACATCGTCAAACACAACAATCCATTATGGATTGGTGTATGATTAGATTCGGTCATTACAGGACTGTCCGGGATATTCTGCCCAAATGTCAGCAGAGCCATCAAGATAGGCCAACCCACAGGTCGGGTCACTGGCATCGCCGCCAGGAAATGTATGGTAAATCAATGTGCCGATTGTGATTGTGTATGATTATATGTTAAATCCATGTTGTCATTATGATGATGAAAAGTGCATATAAGGGACGAATGGCGGTGAGGAGAGGGAGCAGGCGTAGTGCGGGCCGGAGTGCGGTCTAGTGTACGATGTTACGCGCTCTACTTTAGAAACAAGCTGGTTTATGCTCTCTGTCATGGTTAGGCAGAGTGAAATGCCTAAGTAACTGTATTTTATATTTCATGTGTTCTACAGAGAGGAGGAAAAATAAACACGACGTTCGACCCAGAGAAATGGAGTTCTGTTCAGTGAATCTGGAATCTGATTTATAACCAGTCCGTCGCCGTTCGCCTTGTCGTGTTGGCGTCACGATGGCGTCAGGGACTGACGTCTTTATAAATTGTTAAAAACAAATTGGTCATTATAACCTATAACCTTGCTCCAGAAATATTTTTATCGATGAATCGGAGCGTTGCAAGTGAACAATCCCTACCTCGACCCACAACTTCAAGTGTCAAGTCATGGTGACATATTTGTTCAATAATTATTGGAGACCAAACAATAGCGGTGACTTGATCAACTATTAGATTGACTAAAAGCGACCATAGTCGTGATCTGAGCTGCCTTAGGGTTGACATCTTTATCATTGATATATCTAACAGAGTCGGACATGAGGATGGTTTTATTAATAAATCGAAAATGCAGAATAGTCATTGTTTAGTTTCGCATTAAATGGATTAATGAATCGGCATAAATGTTGTTATTAGTATCAATAAATATCTAGGCTTCTTGTGTTAAAATCTATATTGTGGCTGGACACATTGTTTGGCAGCACTTCTTACTGGATGTCCAATACTGTGTTAAGATCGATATCGTGTCTGCGTGGCCCATTGTTTAGCAGCACTTGAATTTTTATGCAGTGCTTAACCCTTTAACCGCCGAATGATTTAATTTGAATTTTCATCCACTTGAGGTTGTGTCTCGCTGACGCGATCAACAACTTCAAGTGAGTGAAAATTATTTAGATTTGACAAAATGGAGGTAAACTTTTTTCAAATCTTGCTGGTTGATGTCACATTTTATCTTTAAAATATTTAAAATGTGGTACTTAATGTGCTAATGAAAACCCGAACATATGCGGCACCGGCGGTTAAAGGGTTAACATCAATGCCATAGATAGTGTCCCTGTTAGCATGATCTTTAGGCAGTGATAAGAATTGTTATATAACTGCCAGGTCGGTTATTGCTTTCATTTATTATATATGGACAACATATAAATCCAGTTAGGCTGACTGTACCAGCTCAGAAAATGATCGCCATCACAGGTGAAATAATATTTGTTTCTTGTATATAGTCAGGAGGCTAGCGCACATTTATAAATGTTGGGTTAATAATTATGTTCCCCAAGAAATACTATTTTTAAGGAGCCTAAAAGTTGACCTTTCTCAATTTTTGATAGACTCCGCATAGTTTGAATCATTTTTGGGGTTTTAGACATCAATGAATTAATTGCACATGGTTTAAAGCCCAAAATTAGCCTACATCGAAAATGCGTTTTCACATATCAAAAAAATAGATTAAACTATGGGGTTCTGCGTTTAAATGATTTAACTGAAATACATAATAGCCACCAATTGTTATCATACTTGGAAAATTACAACAAATAATAAATAAAATTATTGTATAACATTACTGGGGTTTTTAAGCATTATTAAGGAATAGATTGTGCTTGGAAGAATCCAAATATTTAAAAGGCCACGTTATATCGGTCCCGTTGGTATACCTTTGACGGTCAAAATTCTTGTTCGCATTTCTCAACTCAAAATCTTTATATTGCAAATAAGTTATGTGTTTATATGCCAATAAATATTGGGCAGGGATGCATAATTACGTGATGAGGGAACTTTTTGTAAACATATCTTGAAAGACACAAACAAACCATACCAAATAAATGAACAATCTAGTTGCAAAAAAATGATGACAAGGGCGTTTTATTGAGTTAAAATAAGTTATAAGTATGCATTTGTATTACTGATTCTCATCATTTATGTCAAGTGTATCACCACTGATCAAAAATACTACCCAATGAAATCGACAGTGATTGATACTCAGTAGGCCTACATAATTTGGCTAAATCCGGGCTAGTGCTTGTTTAAATATGCAAATGGCAAGCATGATTCTAAGTGTACATCTCATGTCGATTTACATGTGATTTTACAAAGCTATCTCTGTTGTTCATGTTGTATGCACGTGTACATACATGTATATATTTATGACAAATAAGTCATTAATCACTTTCAACCCTTACAACGCGGGGACCGTTTTTATACGACAGAATCTGATGTCTGTATAAAACTAAGATAACAAGGATAACTGAGATAACTAAGACAAAATAAAAAAACCCCTTTAATTTCCATGTTTTAAACAATAATACTTCAGCGTTATAAGGGTTATTTGTGTGAATAGAAATCTATCTATTATGATCGTTGGGTCTCAGTTTTCATATAACGATCAAAACTCTCAAAACCAAGTGTCCCACATTGTACACAGACAAAGGAATCGGCCCATAGCAGGAAACATGTTCTCTAAGATAGCCCAAGACAAACAGTTGAACAAAATGTAAAATCAAATAATGATGTCTGGGTTGCTTTAAAATCTTGAATCGTACGGAAAAATAATATATACTCATACGTATCCCTGAACATTGGCTCGATGTAAAATGTTTTAGCTTTGACCAGGGACAGTTATTCTACTACGAAAAGATAGAAAAATAAAACAACTTAACATATATTATATAACATATGCACTCATAGTCGTTCTATTAAAAGAAAGACTTATACGCCAAGCAAACTCAATAATAATATGAGCCAGTATTGGCTGTATGTTGCTCAAATATGAGTAATTTTCATCCACTTGAAGTTGTGGGTCGCGATAGCGAAACACAACTTTAGGCGGGTGAAATTTCATAAATTCAAAATGTAGCGCTATGAGCAGAGAAGGGTTAATACATGTCATGTACACCGTGCAAAGCTCAACAGGAATAACATGATGTTAGGTGCGATAAATTAATCAAGTGATAATCTCCATAGTCGACGATAAGAGTAAACTTATATGTTTATAAGTGGTTGAAGCGCCACAATCAGGCCAAAGATAAAGCCAACAGAATATTTTCGCTTCTTGATATATCCATAATAATGTGAACTAACTTGTTCATAGATTCGGTGGAAGTCTTCTAAATTTTGGGTTGCTGTGGAGTATTTCGTATTTTGGACATGCATGTATATCCGAAATCAAATCTTGTTTTTAAATCTCGTTTGACGGGTAAATGTAAAACACAAAAAATAAAAAAAACTTACGCAATTCTAGTCTATATTATATGGACATGTTGACATATCATGGACATATTAAAGAGCCAAAATATAAATGATGATTTTGACATGATTGTGTAACTTTAATTATCATGTTTTAGCTTATACATTATGTGCATATGGTACATGCTATGCGCTTGATATGAAAATTATGTCACCTACATATCCATGATATTAGAATGACAGCATCGAAGCAGCATTGGCCAAGTTGATGGAAATTTAAAAAGGACAACTTAGCGGGCAACAGGTTAACAAGGCACGATATTAACCCTGAGTTGAGACATTTAAATTTTCAGCCACTTGAAGTTGTGTCTCGCTACCGCGATCCACAACGTCAAGTGACTGAAAATTTGTGTTATTTGTGAAGTTTAGGTCCCAACATATATCTGTGTTTCAAAATTTGAAGCACATATTATTTTTAACAATTGGCTATAGAGGTGCTTACAAAAAAATAGAATTTCTACTGTTGTTTCTACTATTGAGATTAAAGATCACCTTCACAGATTCTATATATAATAGAAGGTCAGTTGCAACGGTTGCAGATTTCACATTACCAGTATTTGACTGGACTGTCTGGTGAAGCACCGTTGAGAAGTGCAGCATTTTTGCATTCGAATGGCTTTACACCCAAATCTGGTGCAGCTTGGTGTAACACATTCACCCATTAAAAAGAGGGTGTCCATGGTGCAGTAAAGTCATGTGGTCAGTTTACCTAAAATCCAAGCACTCTTTTGGTTATCATATTCTACACTGCACCTAATCGATTCGTATTCGGCTGGTACAAGTTGATGTGGCATTTTTTGTCAACAGCGCAGCTGCATGTGATATGATTTTATGCATCCAAAATGCCTAATACAACTCTCACGTACACGTTTTGAGAGTTTGTTAGTACGTTATGTAAGTCAGCAATTTTCAGGCCAGTCGAGTGAACAATGCTTATGTAAAGTTGGCCATGTGAACTACTAAAACGCCGGGATCTATCAAAATCTTTTAAATAGCCCACTGTCTCGTAAAAACTTGAACAGCATTTTTATTTTGCAAATGAATGCAATTTTGTGACCCTCAAACCTCATTTATGTATACATACATACAAGGTCAATTGAGATTTTACTATGTGTATATAAACTTGTCAATTCAACCTATATAACCTCTTTCCGGAAAAACTCGGTTGGGATTTGTTTTATTTTAAGGATGAAATGTAATTTTGTGACCTTCAATGTCAATTATAACGATTTTAGTTGGGGATCCTACTATTTGTATATAGGCTGGTCTATGTAGCCTAGATAACCATTTTTTTCGAAAAAACATGGTTGACATTTGTTTCATTTTAAGGATACATGTTGTTACCTTCAAAGGTCATTAATTTATAAATCGAATTATAACGGAATCGGTTACAGATTTTACATTTTTTATGTAAAGTGGTTCATGCAAGCTACATAAACGTCTAATAAGGCCTACCATGTCACGAACATCTTTGTCGACGTTTTGTTTTTCAGGGTGTAGTGGATTTTATGACCTTCAAAAGTCAATTATTGATAAATCGATGGTCATTTCTTGTTACTGAATTTTCATTTTGTACATAAAATGGGTCATGTAACCTGTATAAATGCTTAAACTAGCCTATTTTATCAGACAAAAAAATATTTGAGGTAAGAGTATTTTATGACTTACTAAACCTAAAATTACCTTGAACTTGAAATAGTAAAATGCAGACAATTTGTTTTTCAAAGATATCGAATATTTTTGAGGTGTGTGTGAAATTGTACATTTAAATCCTAGCAAGATATATAGTCCGTTTATTAGATATGAATACCATAGAGAATAACAACTGTAAGTGCGGTCTGCCAGAGACAACGATTCATTTTTTTCTCGAATTCCCACTGTAAATTGTTCCTAGGCGTATTTTGATGTGATTTTTTTTCTGCGTAATAATTATGAATTTACTGTTCATGTTCTTTTGCATGGCATGAGGGGCCGGCCATTTTTTATACTGGGGGGGGGGGGAATGTTTTTTTCGTAAAAAAAATAATTTGTTCACAAAATTTGCAAAAAAAAATAGTTTGCTCTATAGAGTGTGGTTAAAAAAATATTTGTTCATTTATGTGTAAGATAGATTGTTGACAGTCAGCTTCAAATTTGCCGGAAACTGCCAAACAAAGGCGAAAATTCCCTCACTCCACTCGGTCTAAATTGTATTGGTATTATACAGGCACACTGGAGCATGATAAATAACACCTGCCTTTTATTCGTAGGAATAAAGGTCTAGTCAACTCAGAATTCAATATTGCCCGTGGGTAGCCCTAGGCCCTATATCATAATAATACTAATATATGTGTTTCATATCCGTCGCCTAAATAAGAGCAAGTTCCTAAATCATAGCAAGTCCATATATACTTGAGCGACATTTATGAGTTAATAATTCCACCAAATCTAAAAGTTCGTAGCCCCGGCTCTTAGCTAGGCGTTGGGTTTGCAAACTGACTGACTTTATTACTGCGAGGATTGCGAAACAGCTGGCCCCGCGAATGTGTATTGACAGGACAGCTTTTCCTCTAACATTGTACACTCTGCCAATGTTTGTTCAATGTTGGGATAGCGCAGATGTTGGTCTAACATTAAAACAGCATCGGGTCAATGTCTCGTTTAGGTAGTGTCGCGTAATCAGTTTAATTGCTGATATTATTGCCTTGAACCTGTACTCTATAGGCTACTGTAGGCCTACATGTGACTGTCCACGCATGCCCGTTTCACAGTTGAATAAAACATTTTAAACATGTCCTGAAAAAAAAGTTTTTCTGTGACATATCAGGAAAAAAATGTTTGTCTTTGATTACGGAGAAAGAAAATGTTATGTTTTCTTTTTGGAAGGAAAAAAATAATTTGCCGAGGAAGAAAAACTATACCCTCCCCCCCTGGTATTAAATGGTCGGCCCCTTAGTAATGATATAAACAACTTTATAATAAATCAGGCTACCCGAGAATATGTAATCGGCACCAACTGATTTAACCTGCTAAATAATTTGTCATGATTCTTACAATAATTGTCATAACATTGGGTGAATGTATATATTAATTATTTAATGTATAATTATTTTTTTTGCAGCAATACCATACCACTTTGTTTACATGTCAGGCAACAATTATTTTTACTTTTTTTTCCATCGCACAAGACGTCTCGCTTACATTTGTATTGCTTCAATTGTTTATAAAATATGTTTACGCTAAGATATATAGCCCACTGCACTATTATCATAAAGTGACAAATGTATACGATCCGAAAATGTATTGTTAGAAATCATATTTTTTTGAAATGTGACAAAAATAACCCTGTATTGTGCCTACTATTTGATACGCCTATTTCCTGTTATTTTCAGTCGTTATCATCATTACTTTCCTGGTTGTCAGGTGGTTCATGAAAGCTGAAAAATGGCTCGATCTACCCTACCCAAAAGGCAGCTTACCGCTCATTGGCAACGTACTCCAGATTGATGCTTCATGCTCACATTGGCAACAGGTGGAATGGAGTCGAGAACTTGGACCTGTCTTTTGCATGAGGATGCTCTCTGAAAACATGGTGGTGGTCAATGATTACGAGAGCATTCGAGAGGTACTTGTTACTAAGGGACAGGACTACTCCAACCGCCCTAGTAACTTCCTGAGATTACAGCTCTTCAGTTACAACGGAAAAGATATTGGTTTCGCTAACTCAGATCAACCTTTTTGGAATCCAACGAGAAAAATAATCCACAGTCACATCAAGGTACACGCTGGGGGTATGGCCCGTATCCAAGAAGTAGTAGGAATGTCAATGGACGAGGCGTTTGATAATATTCGTAAAACTAAAGGACAACCATTGGATGCGAGGGAGCTATTTTATAACTTCACAATAAAAACAATAGCTATTCTGACATTAGGAAGGGTTTTGGCAGATGACGAATACGTCAGGAAAGCGATAATTAACATAGAATCAAAATCATCCACAGCTCTCACACTCACTGGTGATGGTGCTGTTTTGGATTCTTTCCCATGGTTGCGCTATTTCGGTCATGTGACATACAAGGAAATGATGCAGATCAGAAGCGAGCTGCTGGAACTATGGAATTACGCAAAACCAAAAATAGTGGATAATATGGACCAAGAAAATCCAGAGTCCGTTGTTGAAGCTCTTCTAGTGAAAAAAGATCATGTAAAAGATGAAAATGGAAAACTGCTAATAGACGATACAAACATTATGTGCGCCTTCAATGACTTGGTCCTCGCTGGTGTTTCTACCACTTCACGTAGTCTGTATTTGTACATCAATGTATTTCTTAATCATCCTGAAGAATTGCAGAAAATTTACGACGAAATAGTTGCTGTAGTTGGCACGGGTCGCCCAGTGAATCTGTATGATAGAGATAATATGCATTATACACGAGCAGTGATCTATGAGCTGGTGCGTTTCGTCACCGTCACTCCGGGGTCTTTACCTCACACAACAATGAAAGATACCAGCGTCTGCGGGGTGAACGTACCTAAGGGAACTAATGTATCTGTGAACTTCCTGGCATTACATTACGACAAGAAATTCTGGGGAGATCCCGAAGTATTCAAGCCCGCTCGCTTCCTCACCTCAGACGGCCAGGTGGTACCTCCTGATCATCCAAACAGGAAACACGTGATGCAGTTTAGCGCAGGTCCGCGCATGTGCATGGGCGAGCAGCTGGCTATGGCACGCATTTTTCTCTTCCTGACGAATTTGATTAGGCAGTTCAAGATCACCCGCACTGAGTTGGAGGCGGTCAGCTGTAGTCCGAAGTATCACACCCCAACTATCAATGTAGCGTCTCAGCCTTACCTGGCACGCTTTATTCCACGCGAAAACATAAATTAGTGCACTGTAGGGGGATCCTCACCCACTCTTTTAGAAACTGAATTGTTCAAAATTATTCTAAACGTGTAGTCTGACACTCAAATGTTCTAAAGTGACCCCCCATTCTCTAAGTTT
>OZ024911.1:16011301-16287745 GCA_964017125.1 Flabesymbios commensalis
AGTCACATAAGACACAGGTCAAACTCATTAGCATGTTTAACAAGAGCTTCAACTGTTCAACGGGATATATACTTTTGCCGAGCGTGTTCATTTAAACTTTTGTAAACGTTTGCTGGGAGTTGGAAGCACAACATCAGATGTTGCTGGACTTAGTGCATTGAGACGTAGTCCACGTGTCATACAATATAAAATGAGGGGTATCAAATACTGCTTAAAGTTGTTAAAGCTTCCTGATCAAAGAAAAGAATGCCAAAAGCTTGTTTTTAAGATGTAAGATGAAAAAGGGAGAAAAACATGGGCAAATGATGTGAAACTTTTATCACAGACGTTCTGATTTAATTTCGTTTTGATGCAGCAAGGAGTGGGAGATGAATCAGTTTTTCTAGAGGTATTTGATTCAAGGTTAACAAATTATGACTTGGAAAAATGGACAGAAGACAAAGGTAATAGCAGTAAATTATATATATCACACTTTCAAATCTGAATTGGAACCCGAGAGATTTATATTAATGTCAAATTGGAATTGTATATCTAGTCTAGCTCGTTTCAGATGTTCAAATATTAAATTAGCTATTGAACAAGGTAGACACAATGTTATTAACTTAGAAAATATGCTATGTAAATTTTATGATAGTATACAGATATGTGTTATAAAAGATTAATTTCACTTTGTCCATATGAATTAAATAATGGTCATTAGCAGCTTGGAGTGTTAATCTCCGAAAAATATGCTCATCTGTACATCGAAAGTGTGACTAATATTAAAAAATTATCATCAGATTCTTTATGATGATCAAGTGCACATCCTCGTACATTTCTTAACTCCCCAAAAATTTTAATCGACTGATTGATTCGAAACTTACTTTTCCAGCCGGTTTTTAGTGATTGTGTATTTATGTGTTACCGTTAATATGACATATTTTGTCCTTGGCTAACATGGATCTATGATAGAAAAATTTGTAATGCATATGTAAAATATTTAATGTATTATCAGTAGATTCATGGAAATTACATGCATGTCTTTTTGTTTTGTATACATGTATTTCAATATACAGTTAAACCTATTTGGTGCCCTCTTGATAGCCATATACTATGTAATGTATTTTTGTCAAGTACATTATTTATCTGTCCAATGTCAAAGTGTTTTATTTTATTGTCGCTACACCCCTGAGATACTTGATTATTCACATCAATACATTATTCATAGATCAAACACAAATACTTATTCACGCACTGATATTTTAGAAGCAAGACGAGAATTGCGTATTTTTGCGTTACGTTCAGTTTGCGCTTTATTTACTCTCCAAAGACTGTCCCTAACAATAAAAGTACGTGGACGGTGCGCAGATCTAAACAGAGACATAACTTTAAACACTGGTGTGAACCACAAAATCTTTATGTTACCGTCAGTATGCGGTTACCATTAGTATACCAGAAATGTACCATACTTTGCTGCCATCTAGTGACTATACGACATCCAGAATATGACACATGCTATTCGTATGTGGTCAGCAAGAACATCCTGCTGTGGACGGATTATAGAAAGTAGCTAAATAATTTAGCTACAAATATAAACACAATCAACTTAATTATTAAGTTGATGCTGTTTATATGTGTCAAGTTATGATATCTCTATATCATCTGTGGAATAATCTTTTCCGTAATAGATACACAGATAATGTCGTGTTATGATCCCTGTATTGTATTTTTTGCAAAAAAGGCGCTTCCAGTGGGCTGTAATATAACATAATACTGGTTGTTTGATCTATATTGCATACTCCTGTAAGCTCATGCATACTATGATTCTTGTTTTTAATGTTTCAATGTTATTGCTAACATTTAGCTGCAGAGAATGTTATTTTGCACAAATGAGTTGAAAAGTAGGCCTAAAATGCTAGATCTACGAAGTGTGTTATAGGGTGGTATATCGCTATTGTATATCGTCCATACTTACTAAAATGTTCTATTGTATGTTATATCATTATAAATGTGACATTATATGTCAAAAGCGCCAATAAGGCGTTTGAAAGCAAAGCAGAAACGTTCAGAATATTTTGTTACATTGACAATAATGTGGTTTGGTCCATTTGTGCATAAATTAAAATCTTAAAATTGATTTATGCACAACTGGACCAACCCACACCCTTGTTTTTTTATCAGCGAGGCTCGAATCGGTCCATTGAACAGCAGTATGCGAGAAAGATAGATATGTTCCCCGATATGGACATCAGCTAATCTTCCTATTAGCGAAGGAGAACCCGCCGTCAATCCTCGAGAAGCACATACGTCGTATTTCTCTGACACCTAAATGTACTTTGCCCAAAATGATGGCATCAATAATGTGTAGCTGGGTCACAGAGGAAGTCTGAATCAATTGTTCCAAACCTGTATGGTTCAGCGAAGGACAGCTCGACAGTTCATGCCTTTATTGAGTTGATACATATTTGGCAAGAAGCTCTGGACAACCCTAGTAAGGTGCTGAGGGTTCTCTTGTTGGATTACAGAGAAGCATTTGACTGTGAGGACACTCGCTACTCACCAAGCTCGAACATGGGAGTTCATGATTGTTTAGTTTTTTAGTGGTTCACCTCATTCCTCTGTAATAGGAAACAGCGGACTGAAATCGGAGATGTTATATCGGAGTGCTATACCGTCAATGCAGGAGTTCCTCAGAACACTTTGTTTGGTCCAGTAGGTCCACAGAAATGACCTGCGGATAGATAGCCACTTTATAAGTATGTAGATGACAGCACTGCGGGGGAAGTATGTTCTCCATCAGCAGTTGACAACCAGATTCGGCAGGCTGCAGCTGAAACAGTTGAATGGTCAGATGACAACCTCGTGTTTGTGAATTGTGATGAAACCAAAGAGCTTCTTGTGTTTTAGGCGTACCTCTCTCGATATTTTATATATATTCACCAAAGGTAAAGCCATAGAAAGGGTCACAACGACCAAGCTGCTGTGTGATAATAAGAGAAGACTTGGGGTGGGGACCACACATAACGATGACACATGGTGAGGCATCACAAAGACAGTATTTTCTACGTCTTTAGAAGCGGACAGGGGGATGAAAATCGCATTCCAAGAGCTGCCATACGAATGCGCCCTCACCCGTGCCAACATCAACACACTCGACGTGAAGACCTGTCTCGCCGTTTTTAGAGGTATATTGTCCCCCACACATACACTTTACCATTTTAGATCACAAGAAGGAAAACAAATCACAAGTTTCAAACTACAGACCAATCTCACTTTTATGCATAGTATCTAAGGTTATGGAGAGATATATTTACAATAGTGTTTATAATATTGTTGAACCGCTAATTAATACTCACCAACATGGCTTTATGACCGGCAAATCGTGTACCACACAACCGCTATCCGTTTATGATACAGTTGGTAAGCACTTAGATGAGGGTAAACAAACTGATATGATATTTTTGGATTTTTCAAAAGCATTTGACTCGGTTAATCACAACTTGCTTAATAATAAATTACAAAAACTTGGATTTTCTGGTAAATTATTACTCTGGATTACCGATTACTTAAAAGACCGGTCCCAAAGAGTGGTGCTTTATGGTTCCACATCTGAGTGGGTGCCTGTTACATCTGGTGTACCACAGGGATCAATACTTGGTCCATTATTGTTTTTACTCTTCATAAATGACATGCCCGATTGTACAGAACATTCAATATTATCTTTGTTCGCAGATGATGCAAAATGTTTCCGGATAATTATTAAAATTGAAGATTGTGAGCAACTGCAGCGTGATTTAAATAGCCTTTACGAATGAAGTCAAGTTTGGAAGTTGAATTTTATTGTGCTTAAGTGTAAAGTAATTTCATTTACAAGAAATGTTACTCCTATTTTATTTAAATATCATCTTAACGGAACTGTATTAGAAAATATATCATGCTATAATGACCTGGGAGTCACAGTTGACAAGGGTTTAGTATTCAACAATCATGTTTCTAATGTAATCAACAAACGTAACAAAGTCAATGGTATGATCAGACGCTAACTAGGTTACAGAGCCCCAACATCAGTAGCCATTAAACTTTATAAAGCTTTAATACAGCCCATTATTGAATATTCTGCTCCAGTCTGGTCTCCGTTCACCAAAATTCAAATAGAGTCTATTGAACGAATTCAGATAAATTTTACCAGATATACCCCTCATTAACCAACTATTAATCATAAAGAACGTTGTGATGTTTATTTCAAGGCACCCGGTGAGAGAGGACGTGTCTGCATCGGGAGCACAAAAACATTAAAATTTGGTGGATTTTAGTGGACTGTTATGATGTAAACCATCCTATGTGAACATGGCGGTGTATGGATTAGAGTCGTGTTGATAGCGAAGTGAATTTTATACATAATTGATGGGAGATTGAGGTTTTTAAGATTGATTTTTGTCTCTGTGGATAGTGTTGAGTGCACACATTCTGATGAACGTGACCAGCCGTGACCAGGTGACGATGAACGGTCAAGCACGCGTACGCTGATTACAGTCATTATACTATCACTGGATTGACTGAATTTTCTGTGCGTGTGCTTGTACATTGGATGTGGTCACGGCGATTGTCTTCAGGCATGGGTGGAATACGAGAAGAAGAATTTATTAGGGCATTCACAGTTGCCCTCGGTGATGATAGTGTGCTTAAAAAATTGGATCAGGTTATATGTGGCTCTCTGCGTGCTGACATAGCAGAAATACAGGAGTTGAACTCACAACGTCATGAAGAGTTGAAAAAACATCGTGAAGACAACAAAGTGTTGCAAAGAGAAGTTATAGATATATATATATATAGATATAGATAGATAGATTTAATCAGCATTCACATAAAATAGGGTTAACAATCAGTATGATAAATACATTAAGTATTCAAAATACAATGTGACCACCATTCTGGAACACCAGGGATAAAAACACTGAAAAGTATCCTGGTGCAGGTCACTTATTTCCGCAGTGGTCCCTATATGCTGTTCCAGAGTGGCGGCGACAAGACGAGTTATTTTATACTTTCAATAAATACATTAGCTATATCATTGATTCTGTAGTTAGCTACACGTCAATGGTTATATCACAGATAAACTGGTGACTAGGAAAGTCATAGCATTTTCACAAAAAAAAAAAAAAAAATACAGGCAGAAACTGCCTCGACTAGATGAAATATGAAAAGATTATGAACGTTTATAAATAGTGCATATGATGAAATATATTTTATCGATGATAATATACACAAATGGAACCCTTATTATTTACAAGGGTTTCTGGAGCAATTTCCAGACTCTGCTTGTTATAAATTAATTAAAAACATTGTAAAAAACGAGCTGAATAAAATGGCCTTATAATCTCTTAGAGCACATGAATCCGCAAACATACATGCCTATATTTATAAGGCTGTATGATTGTAAATGTGATTAGTAGAAATGAAAATGACTCCGAGCTTCAGTAATTAGCTCTTCTCTGAGATGCTTATTGACTCCTTTCTTAAACGAAAGTAAGTCTTCAGCTGATCTCAGAGAAACTGGGAGCGCATTCCATATCTTACCGGCTGAGAATCTAAAAGTCTTTTTCCCCGATGATTTTACGTGGGGTAGAACAACTGATAGAAAACTATTTCGGGTGAAAAAAGAATGTTGATCATTGACCATGGAAATGTCCCGCTTTAAATATTGAGGGGCATTTCCATGGACAATTCGGTACATATTGTTTAGCTTGATTTGTTTAACCCTTTGACAAACTGGGATCCAGTGCAACAAAGTAAACTCTTCTATGCCAATGTGAGACCTAGGGGGGTAGCCTAGAACAAATCTCATAGTTTTGTTTTGCAAAATTTGTAGTTTCTTTTGTAAGTTGACCTGGAGACCCTCAAACCATGCGGAGCAGGCATAATCAAAATGACATAAAATTAAAGATGTAGCCAAAAGTTTCCTAGAATTTCTATTCAAATATTTAGCCTGTCTCCATAGAAATTTGAGTCTAGAGTTTCCCTTTTTTAAAATACTTTCAGCTATATATTTCCCTCCCAGTGACTGGTCTAGGCTAGCTCCCAGGTATTTCACATTATCTTTGGCAGTAACTTCATTGTCTCCACATATAATTTTCATGGTGGACTGTTTGCGTATTTTCTTATGTGAACCAAAAAGAATACTTTCGGTCTTTCCCAAGTGAATGGATAGCTTATTATCCACTAGCCATTCACTTAGGAAAGTCAGTTCATGTCCAAGAGTTTCCTCTATGACAGAAACCGATGTACCCGAGACCAATAATGCTGAATCATCAGCATAAAGAATTAATCTGCATGATACAGCTGCCTCCATATCGTTTACGTAAATTAGGAATAGTAATGGTCCCAAGATGGATCCCTGCGGTACTCCGCAGGGAACCACCATGGGATCTGAAAAAATACCATCAACTTCAGTCTTCTGAAATCTATTTTTTAAATATGATGAGAACCAAGATGTTGAAAGATCATCCAAACCAGTAGCTTTCAGTTTATTTAACAAAGTTAAAGAGCTAAGAGATGTTGTTCTAAAAAAAGACGCAAGATTATCGACACTTGAAGTCCAAGTTAACGAACTACACCTAAAGCTAGATGATCAAGAGCAATATAGCCGCCGTAACAGCCTGAGGGTCACAGGTGTGCCTGAAAACGTAAATGAAGACGTGGGTGAGAAGATTGTAGAACTGTGTAATGCTAAGCTGAACCTGGGTGACGTACAGGTTAAACCTGAGCACATTGACCGTGTTCACCGTGTTGGTCCTCGCAGATAAGGTGTATCTCCAAGACCTATTTTGGTCAAGTTCGCGACTTATCGTACCAGGCAGCTGGTCTATAAGAAGAGATCCAGCCTTAAACTACGGAATAACACGGAAACTGAGAAAGGAGACCAGACTGGTAGGCCGAATCCCATCTACATCAACGAGGACTTGACTAAATACAGATCTAATCTTTTGTGGAAAGCTCGTGTCAAGAAAAGAGATGAAATGATTAATGACTGCTGGTCTTATGATGGTAACATTCTGATCAAGGACTCCAAAATTAAAATTACAACGGTGGATTCTTTACAAGACCTTGAGAAAGCGGCTTGTTAAGACGATAATTTGACTACAATTTCATGCTTGCTGGTAATTGTCTGCCACATAACATTATCTACTTCTACGGTAGGCACTTTATATCATACTACTGGTTTGTTTCATAATACATTCCGTGTGGTGAGACTCGACCCTTATATCCATTTATACTGCCCTGTGGGGCCAGAGGACGGTATCTGCTTACCAGTAAAGTGACCAGATGCCGCCTTTTGGCTTTGAAGTGCGATATACATCGTTTTGCTCTTTTTCTATGTTTTACTATGTATTCACAACCATTGCATATACAGCTTTACTTTGCACAGATTTATTACCAGGTCTCGCTTAACTTTGTACAGACAAAAATAATATTAATATCTGATTTTGTTATGTCCCGGATGTAAGAAGAAATGTTTAAGACATAGTCGTTATTTAACATGTTTCATTTGTGATCACGCCTATCATATCAGATGTTTAGCTGATGTAACCCAAGATGACAAAATATACATCGGCAGGTTAAACAGAACTTGGATTTGTTTAAACTGTAGTCATTCTTTATTTCTATTTAATGATATTCAAGATGATAACGAGTTTATTAAAACAATATCTGAATCATGGCTGAAGCCAATTGATATAAGCCTAGACGATTTGGAAAAGTTAGTATTTAATCCTTTTTCAATTAGTGATTGTGATGTTAATTCTCCTCTATGTGATTCAGATCCGGATATGCAATTTTACAATAATTCCGAAACTAATAAACTAATTCTTAAGTCATGTAGTTATCTTATAGAAGATTTGTTCAATAAGAAATGTTTAGAATTGAGAAACGAATCTGTTTTCCGAATTTATTTTCTGTTATTCACTTAAATGCACGGAGCATTCCAAAGAATTTTGACAATTTCTTAACTTTCTTAGAAAATGTTGAAATACAATTTACAGCAATTGGTGTATCAGAAACCTGGCTCAACGAGAAACAAATCAAAACAAAAATTCTCAAGTAAATAACAACCGGCCTGAAAAAAGGGGAGGTGGTGTTTCGCTGTTTTTTACTGAATCCCCTGAATATTGGAGACGAAATGATCTATCTTTTATGAATAATTCTATAGAATCAATTTTTGTGGATATATCTCCTCATCCATTAACTCAAAATAAATGTATTACCCTTGGAGTCATATACAGGCCGCCTAATACTGATGTACGTAACTTCCTTGAGAATATGTCAACGATACTTGCGAATTTAAAAGACATTAATAGAAGTGTATATATCATGGGAGATTTTAATTTGAACCTTATAAATATAAGTGAACATATACCTACATCTGACTTCGTAGAATTAATGTTCTCATACTCTTTTTTCCTCTGATCAACAAGCCTCCGCGATTAACTGAAACCTCTGCTACACTTATAGTTAATATATTTTGTAATAGTATTGATAAATCAAAATGTTTTAATGGAATAATGATGTATCGGATCATTTTCCCATATTTATGATAACTACAAGTGAGCAGATTTTAAATGAGACAGAATATGTTTTTGTGAGGTATATGTCACCTGAAAATAAGAAAAAGTTTAGAAATAAGATAAAAAATGTTGATTGGACAAATATGATTTTAAATTATTCTTGTCAAAATGCATATACTATGTTTCATAAAATATTTCTTGAAATGCATAATTCAAGTTTTCCTTTCAAACGCAAGTCACTCAAACCTCACTATAAGACAAGAAAACCATGGTTAACTAACGGTATGAAATGTTCTATAAAACACAAAAATAAATTATATGCACATTACAAAAAGTATCCTTCACAATCGAATAAAAAATTATAAAAAGAATATGGAAATATGTTAACTAGATTATTACGACGAACCGAACGTACATACTATGACAGATTGCTTATAGACAATAAAAATAATCTAAAGAAAACATGATCTATTATTAAAGATGTAATAAATAAAAAGAAAAAAGTTCCTCAAGTAGTAAATTTGTCATCAACGGTAGTACTGTCACTGACAACATTACCATTGCTAAACAGTTCAATAAATATGTTGTAAACGTAGCTTCCGAACTTGCCTCGAAAATTCCGAAGAGTAAGACGGATCCAACTAGAACTATAAAAAAAATCCAGTTTCAATATTTTTGGAAAGTGTTTGCAAGGAGGAAGTCTCCAAAATAATTATGTATTTAAAAAATTCTAGTCCTGGATGGGATAATTTTCAGTCAAATGTCATAAAAGATACGTCTGATTTACTTTTATTACCACTCACACATTTACTCAACTTATCCATTACACAAGGAGTTTTTCCTGATGAGCTTAAAATAGCCAAAGTTATTCCTATTTTTAAAAGTGGTGATTCTGCACAAATTGGTAACTATAGACGTCTCAGTATTGCTTTTTTTTCAAAGCATTTGAACGTGTTATGTATGTTAGATTATTCTCTTTTATAAAAAAAATATGATTTATTATATAAATATCAGTTCGGTTCCAGACAAGGTTTTGGTACAGATTTAGCATTGGTTTTCTTAATTGATAAGCTATTAAAAGCTCTAAATGAAGGTGAAATTGTACTCGGTGTTTTTATATACCTCAGTAAGGCTTTCGATACTGTAAATCATACAATGCTTTTGGATAAATTATATAAATACGGCATTAGAGGTATGGCACATGTTTGGATTACAAATTATTTATACGACAGAAAACAATATGTATCTTTTAACAAGCTTGATTCGCCTTATAAGAAAGTTAATTGTGGAGTACCACAAGGATCTATTTTAGGTCCATTGTTATTCCTTATGTACACAAATGATCTATGTAATGTATCCTCACTTTTGTTTTCTTTACTTTACGCTGACGATACAAATATGTTTGTTACAGGTAAAAATATAGAAAATCTAATTTTTTTAATGAACACGGAATTAAAAAAAAATAGTAATATGGCTGAATGCCAATAAGTTATCTCTTAATGTTAAAAAAACTTATCTTATTATATTTAGTTTTTCCCATAAGCGAATAGTAAATACAGATGATATAGTAATAGATAATCAACCAGTTTCTCGAGTCTCACATACTAAATTTTTTGGGTGTTATTATTGGTGAGAAATTTAACTGGTCTGAGCATGTAAACAATTTACAAATAAAACTTGCCAAAAAT
Organism: Flabesymbios commensalis; assembly: GCA_964017125.1. Lineage (NCBI taxonomy): Eukaryota > Metazoa > Annelida > Polychaeta > Terebellida > Flabelligeridae > Flabesymbios > Flabesymbios commensalis. The sequence goes on from OZ024911.1 coordinate 16,021,530, forward strand.
TCTGGAATTATTAGAAAGTGTAGAATTTGTTTTAGTATTGATACATTATTAACTCTCTATTATAGTTTTATTTACCCGTATATTACATACTGTTTAGAAGTCTGGGGCGGAACGAACGAGAGAAATCTTAATTCCATTTTTATATTACAGAAACGCATTATTAGAATTATAAAATCGCTTCCATTTTGAACACATACGTCACCTTATTTTGAGGGGTTGAATATTTTAAATATATTTCAACTTTGTAAATATAAGGTAGTATTATTTATGTTTAAGTACGTGAAAGGTTTATTGCCTGTTATATTTAAAAATTACTTTGTGACAAATGACGACTGTCATTCGTACCCCACTCGCATTAGGAATCATCTTCGTCCTCTGCGATGTAGGAAGTCAGCAGGACAAAAATCAATGAAATATAATGGTGCTATTCTATGGAATTCGATTACAGATTTGATTGATCATTCGTGCAGTTTTAATACTTTTAAATTTCATCTAAAAAAATATATAATAACAACTTAATTATAATTTTATAATATTCTGGGTGTGTTAACATGGTTTTTGTCCGTGTCTGTTATCAGACCTTCATATTTATATTTTCGAGAGAATAAAAAATTGAGTATGTTTTTTCTATTTGTTATAATGTGTTTAATGTTTTGATATTACCAACGTATTAATAATAATGTTAATAACTTTAGTTTCGACTGTGTCCTATCATTTTTATATTGTCAATAGTGTTGGCTATTGTATCATTACTTTATTGTTACGCCACTGGGCGTCAGTTCCTTTTTGTCACTTAGAATAATATGATGTATTGATACATTGTACTTATATTTTGTTGTTTGCTTTTTTCTTTCTGTGACAATAAACTACTGAACTATTGAACTATTGAGCAGTGAGCTCTTACATATCTTACCATTATTTTTTTCGCAGAGAGATGATGGACATCAAACACCTTTCAAATCACTATTTGTGTCTGATTTTTCTAATAGTGTTGCATCATTATTGAGATACTACGAACCTGACAGAAGACTACGGTCAAGTCAAAACGGATCACTCTTTTATCCGAGACAAGTCAGAACTAAGACGCTTAAACATTTCTATTCTAATCGCGTAGTTAGCATTTGGAATAGTTTACCGAAGGACTTGCGCCAGGAGCAAACAATGACAAGCTTTGTACGTCAATTGAATAATTTTTATTACTTAATGTTCGAGGACAGTTTCAACTGTGATAACGTATGTACTTGGACAAGCAACTGTGGATGTCAGGCGTGCGTGTGATATTAGAATCATCATAATCAACATATTTCAATATCACATTATGTTAGAAAGCGTTCCACTGTAAGACAATAATTCAATATGCATGGCTTCTCATGTGTCGATACTCATGTGTTGACAGGCGAGAGCCACCAGTCCAGCTCAGAATAGTATAGCATAGATGGATTTCTTCGGCTGAGCGACGGCTATGCGAGCTGACGCCAGCAGATGCAATTTAGACTAATCAAAGTACTTTTATTCTAAAGGGACTAACGTTATGTTCGTGTCGAGGGCTCTATTTAATACCACATAGTTGTATTATCGTCTTTAAGAATATTTTTAATATAGTATAGTTTTATTGTATTATCATGATATTATATGGTACTTGGCTCGAGTGCATAATGAACTAAACTTGTGTGATGGCTCAGGGCACCCTGGTCACCTTCTACTTGCTCTGAAGTCAAGCAAATATCTACAACGTTGAAGTTGTGGAGACCTTATAAAACTAAAATAATGATATTGCTATAATGTTGCATGCTTTTAAAAATTGCTCCACTTTTAGTTGTTTTATAAGTGTCTACGCTTTCCAAAGGTTTTTTTTGCTACTTTCATACTATTATGTAGTTATTTTATCTCTGCTTTTAGCGCGGTAAACAAAAATTATGTATAATATATTTTTATTTAATTTTACTTTGAAGTGGAATTACCATGTTCAAAGTTGCATGCTTTTAAAACTTGCTCTACTTGTTGTTGTTTTAAAAGTTTCTACGCTTTCCAGAGGGTTTTTTTTGCTACTTTTATACTAATATGTAGTTATTTTATCTCTGGTTTAAGCGCAGGAAACAAAAAATATGCATAATATATTTATATTTAATTTTACTTTTAAGTGTAATTTTAAATGTAATTACCATGTATATAAATGTTATCCTGGATGTCGATCTTAGTTAGGGTGCTGGTCATCTGTATTCGACATCCTGATGTACACAATTTTATTTACAACTGCATATTTGTACGATTATTGTATAGATTTTTGTATATAAAGCTTAATAAAAACATATAAAAAATAGTGCCTCCTCCACGTTTGTTGTCTCATGATTTCAGGAAGAAGACACAATTCTCTGCACCCAGAGGAAGAACTAAGAGATACCAACGTACGCTGATACCAATAACTGCATGAATTTAAATTATTTATTTTGTAGACATGTCTAAAATATTACATTTTAACACTGCTTATGTTTTAATAATACGTCAATCATTTTAATGTAACAACTTTTACTATTGCATGCTAAATTGTAATGTAATACAGCTTTTAGTGGACAATAAATGTTATTTTATGACATTCAACCTCTGTATGACAGTGAGAAATGATCAACAGCGGTCATAGGGAAACACTACGTTTTCATAAGTAGTGCAATTGTTGTGTGATATATCGTTTCTGACTAACTTTGTGGAGCTGAATCCATTACTTGTATCAATAATGTCATTTTAGACATCAGTTATCGATAAAAATGAGCTGCCATGTGTCAATTTAGATGAATCCATTTGTTGGCATACAAATGAAATGAAATGAAATAAATCGGGCTTTAGGCCACCTTTGTGCACATATAGGCTAAACTGGGCCGGAGAACCTCCTGAGGATGGTGAGATGATTGAGATGATACTGTCCTCCAGACACAGGATTCGAAATTCGAGCCCTGGCGGTCTGAGGTCGAGCACGCTACCTCTCGGTCACGGAGGCTCCCCACAATACTGACTTTCACACGTGGCTGGGGAAAAAACATATTTTGTTTCTTTCAAACCGCCAAGACCGGGAACCGAACCCCGAACTCTGACGTGAAAGGCAGCGGTGCTAACCACTACCCTAGGGCCACCGCCCTGTTGGCATACAAGTCCAAGTGGAGTCGTCAGGATCTTTAAATTTAAAATAGACATAGATAGAATTCAAAATATGAATACAGTCGTTTCTTATAGAGCTTCATATCTGTATATAGTCCATTCATTTTGTGGCCATTTTTCGGATAACCTCAAAATAATTGCAACAAAAGGTTTTTCACTGCAGAGCGTCTCATTAATATCCCCAGAATGACATATCAAAACTTTACTCCGATAGAGGAATGGGGGATATTTTTTTGAGGTACAAAGAAAGGTGTCGTTTTTCGTATTTTCTGGTGTAATTTTACATTTATCGCAAATCAACTAATGGTCATTGAAGACACTTTTTTGGTAACTAAGCTTATTTTTTATTTCTTCATAATAATCACACCATACCAGATACTTATTTGAAAGGGATTTTCTCCGATATAAAATCTTAAAATTAGACCTATGTACAGACCTTTTAGCCAGTCATTTGGTGGCTATTTTCTGGATGACCACAAACAACATAAAACATTTATTTTAATAGGATATATCTGGTTGAGGTCTGTCGTGTCATAGATAATACTCCAATAGGGGATGATAAACTTTGTTATCTGGCGGTTTTAAAATGGTTGTGTTTTATACGCAAAACAGTTTTTCAACATTTGTTGTTATTTGGGTTTTTCCCAGATAATTTGAATAAATAAAAAAATAACTTGTGCAAATTTAGAATAATTCTAAAACCCCCTGGTGCAAAAAATTAGGTCATTCTTCATAGATGTAAAATTATGCTTTGATGTATTGCAGGGGTTTAAACTCTTACAGTGCAGGGATCGACTTTAGTCGTCAGAATCTGACGTCTGTAGACGTCAGATTCTGACGTCTAATGTCTATCACCGCACTGTGAAAGTGAAAATATTTATAATGGCCGTAGAACCATAACATATGTATTCGAATGACCAGCAAGGGCTAACTAAGACATTTATGATGATTTAATATTGAAAAAAACCTTTGGTCCCCATGGTTTATACAAAATAATTCAGCGTTGGAAGAGCTAACAGTGCACTAAGCTAAGTTTTCTCGTGGAATGAAACGTGTCAGATAAACGTCTAAACTCGATCCTCGCATTGTAAGAGGAAAAATATTTATAATGGCCGTAGACCCATAGCATAGATATTCAAATAAAGCGGATGGAGCTAACTGAACATTTATGATGATTTCAAGTTAAAAAAAACTTTTGGTCTCCATGATTTGTGGAAAACAATTTCAGCGCTTCAAGGGTTAAAGGTTAGAGCTTTACAAATCTAATCCGACCATGTATTTTATTCAATTATTACAGATAATGGCTCTGAAATTATTTATGTGGGGCTCAAAAATCTTATGGTAGCTTTACTCACTCGCCCGACATAAAATCTAATACATTAAGTATTATCTCACCACCTCATTTTTAATACTATACCTCTATACCACGCGCGATTATTATAGTATTGACTTTTGACATTGCTTTTTAACAGTTAAAGCTCTGAAATATTTCCAAATAAACCAAGAGAACAAAGGGTTTTATCAATTTCAAAACATCATAAATGTCTCAGTTAGCTCTTTATGGTTCATTTGAATACCCATGTTATGTGTCAGTATGCAGATATTTTACCCTTTCGGTGTGGCAATCGACTTTAGACGTCAGAATCTGACGTCCATAGACGTCAGATTCTGACGTCTAAAGTCGATCGCCACACCGAAAGGGTCAAGGTAATGTCCACGATAAACATCAATTGCAAAACAGACTTAATTTGTGTGATATATTGTTATTTGAGATAAATTCCGTAATTCGCAGCTTCAAATTTCGTCAACACGTCCAGCTTTAAGTAATCGCTGCAGAAACAGCGCGAGTAATAGCGTTGTTTTGAATGACATCAGCTGCATGGATAATATCATTTCTGGTGGGGAATAAAAGACAGCCATATTGCACATTGGATATTGTTATTGTAGCGTGGTTTGTTGTGGCCGCGTTATGATGTTATGGGGACTGCCTGATGGTTTCCTAATGAAGATAGATTATACGAGGACCACCTCTCCATGAAGAACTCGCTTCTACTGGCAGTTATTGCAGCTGGTCCAAACTCAATAAAGATATCATTGTTTCCAGTGCGGTCGGACGAGTAATAAAAGCACCCCGGACAGAAAGACTTCTGATGGGAGCTAGTCGGCAGATGACTGGTTGTCAACCCCTAAAACGCTGTAATAGTTCTATGTCAACCCAGAGACCATTATTTTTGTTCAATTTGAAATCACCATAAATGTCTTATTTACCTCTTTCCGCTTCATTTGAATACCTATGTTATGGGTCTACGGTCATTATAAATATTTTTACTTTTTCAGTGTGGGGATCCACTTTAGACGTCAGAATCTGACGTCTTTAGATGTCAGATTCTCACGTCTAACGTCGATCCCCGCCCTGAAAGGGTTAGACATTTAAGATTCTATACAATGATCCCACATACGCCTTATTGAAGATATAGTTCACCTTATTTCTAAATCCTGCCAAGCCTGCATTTAACAATAAAATGTTGATCTACTACGACCCATGAATTGAAATAACAATTATCGACTTGTAATGGATCAATATGACTCCACATGGGTGACAAATTAAATGAATATATTGTTAATATAGTTCCATGAAATGTATTGTTTAAAATATTGGGTGTAGGGAATTAAATAATTTTCAATGATGCAAAATTATGCTTGCTTTGAGGTGGGGCCTTATGGAGGATTTCAGAAATGCTAAGTCAACTGATATTCTCTATGCGGTCGGAATGTTTTTCCTCGATTGCACCTCCCAGTATGTGGTACTAACTATATGTCGTGATTGAAATGGTACGAATAAATCACTAATTAATTAAAATAAATTGTTATGTTATTGTGTGAGTGTCATGTCCTGCATGAATGACACACATAATTCTCATCTGCAATATCACTCGCTAATATCAAGGAAACTCCGGGTACATAGCGACTGTGCTTTTGCAAGGTCACATGGCTGGGAATTGCGGATTTCCACATTTATTGTAAAATACTAAATAATTATTTTTAAAATACTAAATAATTTTTAACATTGTTTTACTACATCGATGTACATAATCCAATAGCACAATTATGCATTTGTATATATTTTTAAGTTTTCTACGCTTTCCAGAGTGTCTTTTTTGCTGCCATATGTAATTTGTTTATCATATATACATATTAGCTATTTTATCTCTGGTTTTGGTGCGGGAAACAGAATGATAGACCCTATGTTCATAAATTGGTAATACCTTCTAATTTGATTAAATTAGTAATCATTTATCTGTTTATATTATCGGAATATCCAGTGTTTTACTATGACAGTGCCATTTGACATGATTTTAATTATGTATGTGATACCTTGTAAATTGTCGTGTTTGGCAAATTAACCATCTTGAATATATATACGTGTACATAATATTCTATTATCTTTAACCCATACAGCGCGGTGATCGACTTTAGTCGTCACAATCTGACGTCTATAAACGTCGGATTCTGACGACTAATGTCGATCCACGCACTGTAAGAGTAAAACTATTTCTAATGGTCGTAGACCCATAACATAGGTATTGAAATGAATCTGAAAGAGCTGACTAAGAAATTTATGATGATTTAAAATTAAAATAACCCTTTGTTTGACATGGTTTATGCAAAAATAATTCAGCGCTTCGAGGGTTAAGACAAATACGTCTGCATGTAATGACTTTTCCTTATGTCTGTCTGGTATAATCACATTTAAACATGGTAGACGGGTGACTAACCCATAAAGCTACGTGGCAAACATTTTTACATACACCTTGAAACAATAAAAAAAGTTATGCATTTTGTATGAAATATCTCCCCATAAAAATATAATACCATGTGAAGATGATATTATAATTAGGATACAAATTGTAATTGCAACAGTATTGAAACTATCCACCCTGTGGATCGAGCTACCTACCCTGACATTGCTGGTCTGTGTGCAACCAGTGTGGTCAAAGAGTTAACTAGATGATCAAGTGATAATCACTCCAGTCAGTGATTTTATATGCATGCATACGGCATCGTTGGGAAGGCGAGATGGGCTCATCTCAGCACAAGTCACCACATCGAGCCTGAGCCTTTAGGCGAGAGTCTTGATGTGGTGACGAGCCAACAGCATAAGTGCGAGTAGGGCGGATTCAAAGTGCTTTTATGCCGTAATCCAGTCAAACTTCGTGTGTGCATACGATGACTGGCTTCACAGAGCTTCCCAGAAGTTGCCTCATTTTCATTTTCCATTTGTTTTACTTTTTAACTTCCGCACATTCACGTTTTGAAATAAAAAATCGCTCATATCGATAAGGGCGATGCTAAATTAAAGCGACACAATCTGGCTAAAATCATCTAAAAATCGGTGATTTTATTTTGGCTTCTTAATATGCCCATATTTCTTATTTTGGACATGCATGTCCGAAATAAGAAATCGGGAATTTCATCTCTTTATCTCGCTTAACTGTTAATGCGCTGCACATTTTTTTTTAAAACTTTTGCAGTTCTAGTCTATGGACATGGACATCATATGGTCATATTAAAAATCCAAAATAAAATCAACGATTTTTTTATGATTTAAGCCTGATTGTGTCGCTTTAATCAAACAAATTTTAATTCTGTAGAAGATTTTTTTCTATCAGGTATATTTTTCATCATTTGAAGATAAGGTATATTCGTTAGCAACTCCAGCCAGGCACCAAAAGATTTGAGATGAATCAGATGATACTGCCCATGCAGACGCAAGATTCGAAATTAGAGGCGTAGCGGTCCGAAGCCGAGCACGCTACCTCTCGGTCACGGAGGCTTCCCACAATACTGAGAGTTTGGTACGCGACGATTGATAATAATAATAAATATACTATAACGCTGGTATTTGATCAGTACATTCACTGCGCTGTCTATTGTTGATAAAATGCTTTCACAAAAAGTTCCGTTTTAATCAATGTTTTGAGTTAGGCTATTCCAAAAGGGGGGGTGACACCGCCACGAAAGCACGATCTCTGTATGTTTTCAGTCTGGAATGAGGTACCACTGGCTGACTAGATTCACTGGACCAAAGACTCCGTTGTGGCTTGTATGGGGGCAGCATACGTTCAAGCATACTTTTGAAAAAAATCCTTCCTCTTACCAGAAGCCAATAGAGATGTTGAAGTATAAGAGTGATGTGGTCATATATTTTCGAGTTAGTATTCTAGCAGCTATGTTCCGAATTCGTTGGAGGTGGCATATTGTTGAGGATGGTAGTCCTGATAACAGTGAATTGCAGTAATCCAGTCTGGATGTTACAAAGGCATGTATAAAATGTTCTGACATTTTGGGAGAAAGTAAGCGACGTATGTTTCTGAGATGAAACATGTACGAACGACACAGTGACTTAACATGTGCTTCCATATTGAGATGTTTGTCAGAAATTATGCCGAGATTTTTAACAGTGCTAAATGGTATAGTAGTACTGAATGGTCTATGGTATGCCCATCAATTTCGACATGAACCAGATCAGAGACCCCAGAATTAGCACTTGGGGCAGTCACCAAAACAATCTGGGTTTTATCTCCATTCAACTGAAGTTTGTTTGCCACCTTCCATGCATTGATCTCCTTAACGCATCCTTGACCCCCTCCAGCGCATCTCCCCATTCACAAGGCGTGAATGAGAGATACAATTGTGTGTCATCGGCATAAAGCTGGACGAACAGACCATATTTCCTATAGCTATTTGAGCGACAGGGGAAGAGTATAGTGAGAACAGCACTAGACATGAGACCGATGCTTGAGGTACACCAAATAAAACGATTCACCAATTGTGACCGTTTGTGTTCTATGACTTAAATATGAATCTAACCATTTCAGGGCTGTGCCAGTAATACCAAAGTAATGTTTAAGTCGAGGAAGTAGTACGGTGTGTTCTATTGTTTCAAATGCTGCGGATAGATCAAGAAGTACTAAGATAACAGATTTTTTGCCATCAATACCCTGAACGATATCATTCTGTACACATAGAAGAGCTGTTTCTGTACTGGCATTGTGATGCTTTGCGATGTGCTCATTGCTGAGGGTATTGACAGTGGAGTAATTTTGTAGCTGTTTAGCAACAGCAACGGAGTAATATGAGCCACCTTGAAATTATCTGGTACGTGGCCAGATGGGAGGAAGTAAATGACTATCTCAGCGATGAGTGGTGAAATCCTTGACATGTTTTCCTTCAGTAGCGATGTAGGTAACAGATGTAGATCACAAGACTTAGACTTGGACTTGTTAATCTTGTTAATAATACAGTGTCAATTCAGGTTTTAGTCTGGTGCGGTATGTCAGAAATATGCCCAAAATTAAAAGTTCTTGCCAAAATTGATTTTATTGTTTTTTTGACTTTATTAGGGGTCAAATAAGCCAGAAATATTGGGGTTCAATTTTTTCCGCCCCTCAACCTTGTTTTATGACACATTCAAAATGGCCGCCAGCGAAATCACATATTTGGCTATAACTTGGGCCCTAGCATAGCTAGATTCACGATTTTGATGTCTATACCCATGTTTTTGGGTACGAGGAATTCAATTGTGCCCATAAAAAATGTGGATGTCTCTTAGATATTTTGAAATCAATGATACAACACATTTTTGATACGTTTTCGGTCATTTTTTTTCGCGAATTCGAAAAAAACTAAAATTCAAACATTGAGCGTTGTTTAGTGCATAATATGATAAACAGTACATTGTTGATAGTTTCTGAATAATGGGTGTTCCGTTAATGGACCCCAAATAGTTGACCAAAGTGACGTAAAGCGATTGTAAAAACTGAACAATTTCAATTACGATGTTTGATGCATTTATTTCATTTAAACATTTTACAACAGTCAAAGAGGATAATTGATATTGACGGTAATGTGTCTTTGACAAAACACATTTGATAACTTTGAGAAGTGGGTGGGATGGGTCAATGTTATTTAAAATAAAATAAAATTAGCACACATTGTGCGCAAATTGTGCGTATCAGCAATGTTTCATTTTTGCTAAACAAAAGACCAGAATTAATCTTGGTGGGTAATTATGGAGCATCTCATCCATCAAATTATTGTATTTTTAGATCTTGTTTTTCTTAAATCCATAAATGATGCACAATAACAAATAAAAGGGGAACTTTTAATTTATCACAGCCTATGAGAGGTATCAGCGTATAGATTCCAGCCATAATTGGACGGACAGGGCCATTACCTTAGAGGATCACAGCAAACATTCAATGGCTTGTTTCATTTTTTTATGCGAAAGAAACAAGCAACTCACAACCACAAAGATGTTTCGCTAGGTATAAGTAAATAAGTTCCAATCTAAATACAGGAAAAGGGTAACGTGATATTTTTTCAACTGGACAACATAATCAAAGATTGTCTGTTCACATGTGACGCCTTGTAGCCTACCACAGATCATTAAATTAAGAAATATTACAACTGATGTTACATAATAAGAGAACAGAAAACATAATACATTTTGAACCAACCCAGTCATGTTAACAGATACACTTGAATGTGTTTGCATATTGTATGCTCAGTAGTAGATAAATATGTTATCTGGTAAAAAAGTGATAATGCCCGCGAGACACAACATCAAGTGGTTGAAAATTTAGATAACCTGCGAGAAGTCATTCTAGAAAGGCAGAAATCAAGATTGCTGAATAAACTGATGAACACTTTTACTAACTACTATGTATGTACATTGTCATCCAAACCAAGTTATTTAGAACTGGTTTCCGTTGAGTTGAGTTTTCTGCAGATTGATGCAAGTGACACAATTATCAAACCATGAGAGTAGCTCATGAAGTCAGAAGTTTGTAAGATGTCCCAATAATAGGCCTAGATCTAGGACCGCATTATTGGCAGTCCACTGATCACGTGTGAGTGACTACACAAGGGATGCTTCATGACAAAACAGTAATACAAAAACCACCTCGAGCCTATCATTTGGTGGAGTCGGCACTGGGTACTATGGTTAATGATGTCTCTCTCTAGGTTACTTCTACTCTTGGGAGCATACTCTAGAACGCCTTATCCTGATCAGAGGTCGTGTGTCTAAAACTCTAATAAGTTGAGCTTGTACTAATTTCTCCAGGACAGGTGAATAAATACACTTTCTTTCCGCACAGGATACACTAACAGGAGCGCCATTTCTCAACAGGCGTGATTTGAACCAAATAATATATTCTGGTCAAATACTGACAAATTCTGAATCTAATACTGATGCATTAACTGAGTAATTGGTGATTTAAGGCATGATTAAATCAAATATGTACTGCAACAGAGTAGTCCAAAAGTAATATTTTTGTAATGTCACAATGCTATACACAACAGAATATGCTTGGGTATTTCCATTCACCGTCAGTGGAAGCTTTTACTTTGATGCAAATCAGTTTTAATATTGTTCAGTAACTTTGTAGAAAATTGTGGCATATTTCTTCTTGAAATAAGTTTTTTGAAAGCTTTGTACATGGGCTTATCACAGATGATCAAATATCTTTACCACTTTTTGCTAGATAACATATCTATCTATTGAGCACACATATGAAAAGGCATTCAAGTGTACTTCTTGAAAGTTGGTTGGTTTCTGTGATGATGAAGCATCTTGTGTTATATCTCTTAACTGGTCTGTGAAAGCACGGTTCAAACCCGGGATGCGTGCATGAATGACGTGGCAGTCCGATATTCTATCGATGCGCTGCCTCTCCCTCTCTAAATTTGTACATCGAAAGCCTTGGAAACATGAACGAATGTTGTATGCCAAGTGTACTAATCCTCTGGCCTAATCAGCTAATGATAATTCCAGCTTTACGGTGGCAACTATTCTTGTCTAAAAATCTAGAATGGGAAATGTTCACCTACATGAGCTACACCTTATGAGAGCCAACCACATGTCAATGGGAGACAAGACCTGCTTTATCAGATGGCCAAACCTCCCACCATTAAAACAAAATGTGTGGGAAGTGAAATATAGCATGTTCATTCCTGTCAGATATCTTAGTTCACCTGCACCAAGGGTTGTTATTGAGCTCAACAAATATTGATGCAAATAAGACCAGATATAGCTAAAATGCTCAGCGTTGTAGACGACTCCTGTACAAATGCAACAGTGGGTTATATAACAATCAAACCAGGTAGTGTGGCTAGTGTCATTGTGAACGACAGTCGGCCATTTTGAAATTTAAAAATTGTCAATATGTTAATAAATAAATCAAAATCACTAAATTTGAACCTAAACCTCATTGTCTTTTCAATGAACCAAGCCATTTAATGCTTGTTGTAATCTGCTCAAATGTCAGCTTTGGTAATGACCCCGTCCTCCTCCAATCTATTCCACAATAACAGAGTTTGTAGGTATATTGCGCGACCGGACATCCTTGTTAGGTTACAGATTTATATATTAACTGGTAATACTCGCTTTGCATCTCATTAGAATATTGCCTTGACGCGGAGATTAGCTGTCAGTATTTAAATTAATTGTTTCATGAAATTGTTGATCTCAGAGTAGCCCCTGCATCTGGGAGAATATGTCAAATTATGACTGAAATTTAAACGGGGATATCTCTCACCTAAAATTGTGATGAATTAAAATCCACTATTTTATTTTTTCTGGTGCATCGTTTAAGAATTTTAAAGAAACAAATCTGAAAATCCAATAATTTTGCTGATGGGATGGATCACAATCGCAATGATCATGATGATTGATTCTGATCATTTGTTTGACAGCACATGAAACATTGCTGAAACAATTTAGTATTCATTTTGTATTATTTTTTAACTTTCGATCGGACCTTCATCCCTCCTATCTACTTCTCAAAAAAGTGTGTACTTTTTTGCAAAAGACACACTAGTTTTATCAATTTTCCTCTGTGACTGTTGCAAAATGTTCATTTGCAAATTAATACTAAACATCGTTATTGAAATTGCTCGGTTTCTTACAGTACGCCTTCTTGGTGGGATATTTAGGGTCCATGAACGAAACATCTACCATTCAAAAACCATCAGCAATGTGCTGTTTATAATATAATACATACTAAATAACGCTTCCAAAATAATTATTTGAAAATTTGAGTTTTTTCATATTTGCGACAAAAAATAACCGAGAGCGCATGAAAAATGTGTTTTATATTTAATATCGAAATATCTACAAGACATACATATTTTGTATGGGCACTATTGGATTCCTCATACCCAAAAACATGGGTATAGACATCAAAATCGTGACTCTAGCTTTGCTAGAGGCCAAGTTATGGCCAAATATGTGATTTCGATGGCGGCCATTTTGAATGTGCCATAAAACGAGGTTGAGGGGCGGGAAAAATTGAACCCCAATATTTTTGGCTTATTTGACCCCCAATGAAGCCATAAAAACATTAAAATTAATTTTGGCAACAGAAATGGCCAAAATGACATACCGCACCAGACTATTTATAATCGAAGACCTTTTCTTAAAACACACCACTACAATTTTTTCTTTGTCCGACCATGACATTCTAAGCCGGGAATGGAGCGTTATTGTTCATCAAGTACAGACCAATTATCATGGTAGGCCTATAGCACTATAATCAGTCAGGCGCGACCGAACTGTTGATTTTGAAGGGTTTTCATTATGGGCGGATATGTTTTAAGTCAGTTAAAACCGTCGGAGTTCGACATTCTTAGCTTTGAAAAAGGTCTCGGCCTTCGGCCTCGGCCCTTTTCAAAGCTAAGAATATAGAGCTCACCCTGGCTTTATCTTATTATACAAAATGAAAAGTGTGCATGCAATAGTAGGCTTATCCTGTACATCACGAGCCATCGCGGGGTGTCATGATGGCCATATGGGAAACTCAACTCTTCTGATCTCACAGTGGGTGGCGGTTGTAACCTTGACGTGGCCATTGTCAGAAATACAATGTCGTAATATTATCTCTGGTGATCACCAGGTGGGGCTGTGGTGGCGAGGTTATTTCGGCTTCACAAGAGGTCGTCTGTTTGTGTCGACGCTGATGCACCATTCAGACAGTTATTGTTCGCTGGGTAAAGAAATTCGAGACGCTGACTGACGCTGGCCCAGCATTAACTCAGCTTTGGTCTTGCGCTTGCTGATCTAAAAGCAATTTGACAGAAGCTCTAATTTATTGGAGCAGTTGAAAATGCTAAGGCAAAAACAATCACACTGCCTTCCCAAACATTTCTTAATTTTCACTTGAAAAAGCATATGAAAATTTCCCCAAAAAAGGCGGTTCATACGAAAATACACGCTTATACAAATTGCTGAGGGACTTTTTTCAGAAAAAATAGAAATTAGAATCAGAATTAAACACATAAAAATTAGGGTCGGAGATGTGGGTTCAAATATTGTCGGTCGGGTAATCGGAAACCAAGGTTTTTTGCTTGGCCTAAGCTCCCCTACCGATGTTGTTTCAGATTTGGAAATCATACCTCAGTACAAACGCTTTGTTTGTGTATTAATATTTGTCAATCATATTATACTGAGATACCTTTATGACTAGCTGAAGGACAAGACCACGTGTTGTCACTGATTGACAAAATACATAGGGCCTACTCTGTGAGATGCTTTGTCAAGTTAAATGGAATTTAATGAAACCATGTGATCCTAATGTAAGGAAAGGCTTAATAGTAGGGCCGTTATGCCCACACTTTCCTCTGTGTGGGATGTCATTACGGCCCCTAATCTTAACTTAATGTAGGACTATTATATATATATGGTGATTTGTATCACGTGTTTTTTTGTGATTTAGGGAATTAAAATTGTGTATTGCAAATAAAGACGCAGTGGCAACTAATAAAACCTCGTGGTTATTATCAGGAATTAATCTGTCCAATCAAAGAAATGTAGGCCTAATTGACAAACGGGCCATTCACAAGGCTGCATTCATTGTACATTAAATTTAAATTATATTGGAAACATAGAGCCTGTCAATTGAACTTATAGTTTTAATGGTTGTTGAAACGGCAGTGTTACAGGAAATGATATGTATTATAAAGTCGATATCAACAGGGTAATGTCAATGTGGATAAATTATATATCATTATTTACACGATGACCCTATTAATAAGAAGTGGACATGTCCTTGACGGCGGTATTTTTCTGTCCGCCTAAAGACAAACGTCACATCAAATAAATATTTATAATTACAAACAGGACATATGCCATCGAATTGTTTCCTCAAAGTGTTGATGTACATAAGCAGGCTTCAGTGATATATACATCAATGCGATATTAGATTCGTACTAGTATCGGAGTTGACAACAGTCTAACTTAACTTAATATTAAACAAACGTGTAAAGGATCTCGCATGTGAAAACAATTTAAATTAGGCCTATATATTTACCCAATACAGTGATTGCTGCTCGGCCCAGCTTGCACATTGTGGCAACAAAATAACTATGCCTTCACCAAAGTCATATTTAGGATAGCACCAACTGTGAAAAGCAGCGATGGAAGCTGAAAGTATTATAAAGAAATATTTATATAGATCACCCATCTAAAAACTGGTTCGATAGGCAAATTTATTTTTATCGTACTATTTTCTATCAATCATTAGCACAGATGCCTACTGACTTTGGCCGTTTTAAAATCTGAAAGGTTTAATTATTATTGAGAAATTTACGTCCGAATGTACATTGTCTTTTCTATATTTTACCAATTTTCAATGTTATATCACTTTTGTTTGTTTGTTTGTTTGTTTGTTTGTTTGTTTGTTTGTTTGTTTGTTTGTTTGTTTGTTTGTTTGTTTGTTGTTTGTTTGCTTGTTTGTTTGTTTGTTAGTTTTTTTTTCGTTTGTTTGACTGTTTGTTGGGATATTATTTTGGACTTTGCTGCAGAATTGCTCACTCGGGATGCCAGGTACTACCATCAAGCACAGCGTGTGTAGGCTTCCAAATAATGGCCGGGTGGCGCACCAAATACCGTAAACTGGCTGCATTCCAAGCTATGGTGTAACAACCACAGCACATGATGGCCTGAATGCGTGTCTGCTTCTAATCGCGTTTAACACCTGAATTGCGAACATTCTGTCGCTGGGTGCGGCGGCGTCAAACGAGTAATGGACGAGTGCGTCAGCCATCTGTGCCTGCCGAGCGTCCGTATCCCAGGGGTGAATATAGCGCTGATCGGCCTTACCGAGAGAGTCGCCATTTACCCGGCTGGGGCGAATACAGAATAGATACTCCACTACCTTCTTTATTCATCCTTGTCCTGTTGAATGTTTGTCACTATTTTTCGGCGAACAAGTGATGAATAATTTAAATAAAGGTGACACCAAAAATGTTAATTTAACGCATCTTGTTTTTTTCTGGTCTGTAAATGTCGATGTGGGTGGGGACTAGAATGTCAACCCTTTAAAGCCTTAATTTACCATTGAAATCTTCATCCACTGCATGCCACAAATTACGGGCTATAAAGATGACTTGAAGTGGGCGATAACCAGACGACGGGAGGGGGGGGGGGATATTTCAAATAAATGTGACATTGTAAACAGTTAAAATTTCTCCGCATCTTTTTATTATTTCTGATCCGTTAAATTAAATAATTGTAATTTTCACCGACTTGAAGTTGTGTCTCGCGGTAGCGAGACACAACTTCAAGTGGGTAAAAATTATATATCTGTTATATATCTGTTTAATTTGAGATCACACATTTTCAAATTTTGCTGTTTAAACACTCATCTCGTTCCCAATAACTGCGATTTAAACGACTAAGAAAAAACGGATTAAAACGAATATATTGGCGTTTAGGGCTTGAAGGGTTAATAAGAAGATGGCGTGTTCGTGATCATATGAGCCGCCGATGGTGGTGACTGAGGGTGAGTCGTTCTCAGCTGGGAGACTCAGAGGCTTAGGGACGTACCAGAATTATGATGAAGGGTTATGATAGGGGGGCATTTCATTGATTTCAACGTCACAGTAGAAAATGTTGATATATAGTAATTATTTGAATAATGTTTCTCATCTGCTTTTTTTCGGGAGGGGAATAAAGTATACGATACATGAAACATAACCATATTTTAGCGCATTTTGACGATTCGTAATAAAATCAATATTATACGGTTTATAAGGCTTGAAATATGTCAAAACGTTGAATTTAGCACAGTGCTATATCAAAACGTGGGATTGTGCTGTTCTTTTCATCTCAGGTATTGTGGAAACATTCTATTTGTTTCTGGATTATCGTGTGGTGTCCTATGAACGTTTATGTTATGTTTGTGTGACATAGTTATCTAAACATGAATCCTTAGTCCCACCCTGTGCTTTTATGGGGTATCCCTTACGCCGGCATAGGCACAATAGTGTACCATAGCCGCACACAGAACTCTCTCTGAAGAATATGCTCCCAACACGCAACCAGGACAGTCACAGCTCACATTGCTGGGAATGAGTTTCCTAGAAATCGTAAATCTGTCTCGTGCGTGAATGGACGTGTGCATTTTATCTGTCTGCTCCGAACAGGAGACTTACACAATACAGGTTCACACGCATGCCGTAACCGCAGGTGCCAGAAAAGCGGCGGCAACTAATCAGGGAATATTAGCTTTAATTGCAAGGATATTCAACCATCTAGGTAATCAACGCGTGTAAATAAAATGGAAAATAGCAGGCTATATGAATTTTAAAAAGGTGCTGTGCAGAAGCGAGATAGAAGCAATATAATAATTAAACTGCGATTATTTATTGAGCAAACGCGTCCATGTAATCTACGATTGTAATCTACAATAATTGTTGTAATAGAAAATTGCGAACACAAATAGCAATCATAATGTAGATTTGTTTTCCGCTTTAGTTAGTATTCAAATTATTATAACAAACACACATTTTTAGTTAAAAGGACATGCCCAAGTCGGAAATCATCAAAAAATCGGTGATTTTATTTTGGCTTATTAATATGACCATATGATGTAAACATGTCCATAGACTAGAACTGCAAAAGTTTTTAAATTTTTGTGCTGCGCATTCACCAGTTAGGCTAGATATAGAGACGAAATTCCTGATTTCTAATTATTGACAACCATGTCAAAAATAAGAAATACGATGTAAACATGTCCATAGACTAGAACTGCAAAAGTGTTAAATTTTTTGTGCTGCGCACTAATCAGTTAGGCTAGATATAGAGACGAAATTCCTGATTTCTAATTATTGACAACCATGTCAAAAATGAGAAATACGGGAATTCCGTCTCTATATCTAGCCTAACTGATAAGTGCGCAGCGCAAAAATTTAAACACTTTTGCGGTTCTAGTCTATGGACATGTTTACATCATATGGTCATATTAATAGGCTAAAATAAAATCACCGATTTTGTTATGATCTTAGACCTGGGCATGTCCCTTTAACCTTTAACCTATACAACGCTGAAATATTATTGTTTAAACCAGGGGTTTTAAATTTGAAATCATCATAAATGTCTTAGTTAGCTCTTTATGCTTCATTTGAATACCTATGTTATGGGTCTGCGGCCATTATAAATATTGAAATTCTTTTAGCGCAGGGATATACTTTAGACGTCAACATTCTGACGTCCAATGACGGTCCGCGTTAAGCTGGTAATCACGTCTATAACCGCCTTCAGATCTTTCATTAGTTCTTGAAACAAGGAAATTTGAAAATTTGAAGATAAAATGGACATTAAATTTGCATATGTTTCGATTCAAAATGTAAATATGTGAGTAATTCTCTCAATTTGAGATTTTTGTTCCCCTTTTTATTGGGTCTACATATTTAGCTGTAAATTCAATAAATGTATATAGCTGAGTCAGCATTTATGGCTGTGAGTGACGTCATTTGTCTGTAGATTCATCAGGATGAGCCAACATTTGCCAGACGACTGACACGGGATGCTGTGCCAACTCCTACAACGCTTAATTAAAGCTGTATAAATTATGGAGAGCAAAGGGTTTATTTCAATTTGAAATCATCATAAATGTCTTAATAAGCTTTTTCTGCTTATTTTGAATACCTCTGTTATGGGTCTACGGCGAATATAAATCTTTATATGAAAAAAAAGGAAAAATTTCTAATGTGCCTAAATCCTCGGTGTCCCGAGCTCAGAGGCGCTGCAAATCCGAATCAGGCTCGTTATCCGTTTGCCGTTGCAATTCGTAGATCCAGCATGCCTTATGATGACTTAGGATGGAAAAGCTTGGCCGAAATATAAAGTTTTCAATTTTTTCCGCAATGACTGTGAAGATTCAGATTATTTATATATGTCCGATTCTGACGTATAAAGACGGTCCCCGCGCTGGAAGGGTTGAGGTAACGTCTCCCGATGACTCCCACGTCAAGGGGGCATTAGTGTTACACTCTGAGCAATCGCTGTCCATCAGCCATCACACCATGGTGACAGGTAGGCTGGAAGACAAGAAAATTACATTACCATTCGGCAAGGGACTCTGGTTGAAATGCACTTCTGTAGAAACAGTGATCCTCTGTAATAGAGACTTCAACGCTGTACGGGATTCCCGACCCTATAGTACATGTAGTAGGGTAGGTCCGACAACTGACTTGCGCGGGGGCCCTAGGGTAGTGGTTAGCACCGCTGACTTTCACGCCAGAGTTCGGGGTTCGGTTCCCGGTCTTGGCGGTTTGAAAGAAACAAAAATGTTTCTTCCCCATCCACGTGTGAAAGTCAGTATTGTGGGGAGCCTCCGTAACCGAGAGGTAGCGTGCTCGGCCTCAGACCGCCAGGGCTCGGATTTCGAATCCTGTGTCTGGAGGACAGTGTCATCTCAATCATCTCACCATCCTCAGGAGGTTTTCCTGGCCCAGTTTAGCCTATATGTGCACAAAAATGGCCTAAAGCCCGATTCATTTCATTTTTCATTTCCGACAACTGACTTGGATACTTTCATATTTCATATTTTAGATTTCTTATTTCAATCAGATATGCCTGTTTTAAATGAAGAAATAATAAAACCATGGATCATATCTACATTTGCAACTTGCTCCAACAACTGACTTTAACTTCCTGCCAGCCAACCTGCTTGTTTTAGTTTGTATTGTTATTTTATATGTCGCTTAAACTATCTCGTTAGAGCTAGTGTTATATGTTTTACTCTGTGCGACTTGAAATGAAGCTTATCTTATCTATCTTATCTTATAGATACATATTTCATATTATAGATATCTTATTCCAGTCTTACATCACTAAGCAGGACAATAGTATTTTTCAATCTGCTTTACTAGCCGATCAAATCAGTGATAATGAGAATAAAATGAGCGTTTAACCCTTTAAGCCCTCACGATGCATTAAAGCATCATTTTACATCACTAAAAACAGACTTAATTTTCCTACAACTAAGGGCTTTAGAATGGAAATTTCCATGGACCTGTCTTACCAATACACGGCGATTTTCTTCACATTTTCACCACTTCGAATCATCTTCATCCACTACAAGTCGAGAATTGCGACAGCAATTCGCGGCTTGTAGTGGATGAAGATAAATTCAGGATTGAAAGGGTTAAATCTCAAGATTTGCAAATGTTTGGTCTCAAATTAAACAAATATGAGTCATTTTCACCCACTTGAAGTTGTCAGTCGCGGTAGCGAGACACAACTTCAAGTGGGTGATTTTGTTTTTATTGTAACGCTTTAAGGGTTCAATGAAGGAATAAACCATGGATTGTAACTGTATTGGGATAGATGACTTGGATAGATGAATATTTTATATTTTAGATGTCTCATTCTAATCTGATATGTATGTTTTAAAAACAATATTGCAGCCGCAATATTTGTCTAAAAAAAAATCGGTATAGAGGAATACATAATGCATGTTCAGATTTATTGTTGAAAATACGTTTTTCTTGTGAAATATATACGTCCCATCTAAATATATATCTGTTCTTTCTCACACTTTGTACAGTGGTATCCACGATGAAACGTATATAGGTACCAGCCCATATCGCACTCTAGCTGTAGTTTGAACTGCAATGTACGAGAGTTATGTCTTATGTGACCTGATTGTGGGAGAAAATGCAAACGTTATTCATTTTTCGTGCGATATTGGAAAATACAGCACATGTCCAATAGTCAGTTGGCCAGGAATCAGAAAAGAGCTTATTTAAGGTTTTCGTGTCGACTTTTCTGTGCATACCTAAAACCTTGCTAGATGTATTCTCAGACCTCTTATAATGAAACCCCGACCGGTTGTCGGATTTTATGTGTGTGCACTAGAGCTACAGAGTATTTTCAAAATGGCCGCCAAATTTACCCTTAAATTGTCAATTTTACCAGTCAATCAACATTATTATGAACAGAAAACACTAAATTAAAAATCAAAAATAATCTGGATGTATTATAGCTTTAGGACAATATTATTTGATCTAGAGCTACAGAGTATTTTCAAAATGGCCGCCAAATTATTCACCCTTACATTGTCAATTTTACCAGTCAATCAACATTATTATAGACAGAAAAAAATAAAAAATTCAAATCAAAAATAATGTGGAGGCTATATGGCTTTATTATAATATACTTGAAGACGATAATTTTTATCAAGGATCAAAAGAGGAGTAGTAAAAGAACATTTGAACTTTGTATTTAAGCATACCATTCAAACTCTTTAATTTGAAAATATGACAAATATGCGTATAATCCAGCGCCTTTTTGTCCCCAAGTTTTTTGAGAATAAACATCTTTTTATTTCTCAAAATCGTCTTCGAAGTCACCTACTGAGCCCAAAAACTAGTTAAAATGATTAGAATACTCTAATAATCCGTACCTGAACATGGTTTGAAATGACCCTTAAATGACCTTAGTGTCATCTTATATATATGCTACATTAAAGCCATGAGGGTTATATATATATATATATATGCCAACATATAATATAATTATAATGCCATATCGTCGCATTAAAGTGATATTCTGATATTTACCAGATTACATGACATATTATCCTGATATTACAATACCATATTTCCACACTATAGCAAGCCTGATATAGAACATGAAAATATACAATACATCCCTCAAATATATTACTAATATCTCACATTATATAATAACATATGCGGATTTAAGTGTAACGTATGTCCATAATACAGCAATATCATGCCATTATAATGGCTTTGATCTTGGATACTAAACTGTCAGAGCTGTGGTTAAATTTTACTCACTTTTGAACAGTGTGAAACGATTGTAATTGCGACGTTTCGACCTGGCTTCAGCAGATCTTGATCACGCCACCCTTGCGACACAGTTAAGCTGGCCTTTTAATACATGTGGCTGCACATAGGACGTTCATTTGTATACAAAATGCCATTTTTTAGAATAACCAAGTGGCCTCGAATAGGAGGTTGGCTAAACAAAATGTCATATATCGACTAGTTAATGTCATATATATATATACATTATAATTTCATGTTTTGGGGAATTAGTATCATATCTTAATACTATAACTTCATATTTTGAAAATATAGCATTCTATTGTGACAGTATGGTGATAACATTTAATACCATATACAATGATGTGGATGTAATATTTTTACACTACAGCTAGTGCAATATTAAAGTATTTTTCTTTTAGTAAAGTACCACATCCTGACACTGTAGTGCTTCATCCCATGATTGTATGACATAATGTGGAATATCCCACCATTTGAGTGTCATACTGGGGTATAAAAACATTAAGATTTCATTCTACTTTTAAATGTCGGCATACCGACATTTTATTGCCATATATTGTCATTATAATTCCATGTTATAGTAGGCCCTACTATAATTATCATACATTGACACTATCATGCCATAACATGAAACTCCAAGGTTTATGACAAGATTATCCCATCATGTAGTGACATTATAATGTCATGTCCCTACATTGTGATGCCATATTTTAACATTAAATTGTAACTTTATGGTTCTATAATATCGTTTCTGTACACTTTAGTACTGTACCATATATGCATGTAGATCTACTGACATAATGTATCATCCTGATACATTCATGACACATATCTGTTAACTTCATTCATATACTATTTATTAGGCAAGATGAAACGGACATCTCACAGTGAACTTAAAAGAAGCTGAGCAATTTGTGATCAATCTATACTATCCCTTTATCATCAGTTGCTGTAGAAGTCAATTCACTTCCATGGTAAAAGCAACAGATCTCAGAAAAACACCCACAAAGGACGACTTGCCCGAGACAGTTTATTAGGGTCTATGAGGGGCCCATATTGCTCTTCTTGGTATATCATCTCCAGAAGGATGTGATTATCCATCCAATCGAATTATGCAACCAATCAGTAGCTGACCCAGGCGGCGCCCTCCCTTCAGTATCCCTCCAAAAAAACAAAAAAACTACTAATTTGGGCTTTTATATGCTCCAGAAAGCACCATTTTAAGCCTTAAATATAAACATTTTTCTGTCTGGAGGAGCATGACCCCGGACCCCCGTAAAGCATATAAGAGGATGACTGCCAGCTGTGGTGTGTATTTTAAATTATAGTAAATAAACAAAGTGGCTTCAATTGCTGAATCCACCATTGCCTATCCCAATGAGATGTCAGCTAATGCCTACTTTATGCCCAGAGCTATGTCTACTTGTGTACTGCAAGCAAATGTATTAATTCGCAGTGTAGTTGTGCTAGACGTCAGATGGGTTGCTCCTAATTGCTAATTGGATATTATGGTTCATTCAAACATGGAAGATCGATGTTTTACTGATTTGCCACAATTCTAATATGTTATTTCTGTGTATGTTACATGTCAACAGCACAGTATCGTGTTCCATAGAAGAAGTGACAAACTATGAGCCACTAGTTTATCATATTTTACTGGTTTGCTAAGCACAATCGGCTTTGAAAATGTATTTGTTTTTAAAACCTGATGCCACAGTATCTATATTTATGATACTTGTGTATACGTATCTGGTCTCCCTAACTTTATTTCTATGCATCTATTTTACATGTATTTGCATACATATGCATTCTCCCAGGTGTCATGTGTTATATACTATCGAGTTTAATATTGTTATTTTGACTGCACAGTATATGGTATATCACAGCTAAGTAGCTACCTGCATATTTCATATAACTATCACCGTAAAATACTGGTTCTAAAAATAGGCTGATCCTTGATCAATTCCAAAGATTTTACTTTACGTTTACAAATTTTTCGTTGTTATCCAATAAATTACCAAATGTGATTTATTTTATTATAAGCTACATTTTAAATGATACTGTGCATATATCTGGTCCATCCTGTGTCATTTTTAAAACGTTAAGTTTAATTGTAATAGATTAATTTCTTCTCACGGAAGTAATTTTTTTGCGGTTTCGTAATAAATCTTATTTTGCCCCTCAAAAACTCATGCACACACCTGCAAGCCGACAACCGGGTGCTAGTTATGCCCAGAGGTCCCTTTGACATACTAAAAAAGGTTTTAGGTATGCACGCTCAAGTGGTGACGAAACCCTCCTTGGCCACCTCTGGCCAACTGACTACAATGAATAAGGTGTTCGCCTAGAGACTCACACCTTATTCTTTGGACGAGTGCTGTATTTTCCATAGCGCACTCAAATGAACACCGCTTACATATCTCCAATAAGAGGCCTATATTTCCTCTGCCATGACCAATTCCTTGGCTGTCTATATTATTCCCATATCGAACTCATAAAGGCAATGTTAGGCCTATCATTTATATTGATCATATGCCTCTCTCCCATGAACAGCCTTTGACAAATGTTATGTATTGTTCCCATATCACACTCTCATTTAAGTTGTATGGACAAGTGATGTTTAAGTGGTGTTTTTATCAATGTGAAAAGCTGCCTTGGACAAGTGATGTATAAGTGCCCATGTTATTATCAATATGAAAAGCGTACTTGGACAAGTGATGTATAAGTTCCCGTGTTATTTTCAAGATAAAAAGCGGCTTATTTATACAAATGATGTATATTTTCCCATGTTGTTATCAATATGAAAAGCGATTTTGGACGATTGATGTATATGTTACCATGTTATTATCACTATGAAAAGCGATGTTCAACAAGTGATGTAAAAGTTACCATGCTATTATGAAAAGCGGTCTTGGACAAGTGATGTATAAGTTCCCATGTCTTTAGCAATATGAAAAGCGGTCTTGGAGAAGTGATGTATAAGTTCCCATGTCTTTAGCAATATGAAAAGCGGCCTTGGACAAGTGATGTATATGTTGTCGTGTTATTATCTATAAGAAAAGCAGTCTTGGACAAGTGATGTGTAAGTACTCATAATTGTTATTATCAATGTGAAAAGCAGTCTTGGACAAGTGATGTGTAAGTACTCATAATTGTTATTATCAATGTGAAAAGCTGTCTTGGACAAGTGATGTATAAGTTCCCTTGTTATTGTCAATGTCAAAAACGGTCTTGGGTGAGTGATGTATATTATTATGTTTGAACCTTTTGGTCCAAATATATTAAGTTTTGTATGGATCTCGACACTTTTATTATTCTATGTCCAGGCCTATTTCTCCCTGAGTTTTTATCCAATCGACTTTAAACCTTGGTACAACGATCCTTAGGTTTTGGGAAGGTGTGCTATGACTTTTCTAAGTCATACATCATGTTCTTCCGGATTTATTCAGGATTTTCTGGATCACTACCGACCCTTTGAGCACCCTCTAGTGTTTATTTATTCCTGTACATCGTACGTCACCGGCGCAGTGTTGATCGTATTCAGCCTCAGGCTGTACAAGTCAAATCAATTATTAATCACACTGAGGTACTCGCTCGCTCATTATTTCAAACTACAAAGTGCATTAAAGCAGCTACATCATTTCCAGCCCCTTATCATAACAACTACATGAAGTAGATCTAGCAAGGGACTCTCTCCACAGAACTCCCTCCACAGAACTATAATCAAGGTGTATTAATGTTATAATTAGCGGTTGCAATCGACGCACCTGCTTTAAATTTGAAAGTAAATAAATCAGTAATAATATTATAACAAACGACATTTTTCATCCGATAAATCTCAATTGAAGTCTTTCGACGATCCGAATTATCCTAATAAATAATTTACTCAAACTTTGTGATGGCGTGTTTCCGATGTTGAAGCTTCGAATTGACTTCAATGTTTATTTATGATGCACAGTACCATAGATCGCACTGCACACTCCATGCCTTTGAACAGTCTGAATATGGCTATAAGCACATCCTCGATGACAAACACCTGATCCGGCTGGGATTTGAACTCAGTACCTCTGAGTTTCGAGTCATAGCCGAACTAAGTGAGCCAAATATCGAACAAATGACTACAGAACAGAAGACATATGTTATACAACATGACAGTAAGAGTTTATTGTGGTAAGCAATCAGGGCATGGACGTGGTTACAAAAGAATGGAAGAACAACAGAATGGTGAAAGTCAGCTATATACAGAACTTACAGAGATTCCACGCAGTCTACACATCGTGATCTGAGGCCCATCTCACGAAAAATAGTAATAACAACCCCTAAATCATTCCAATTTTCACCCACTTGAAGTTGTGTCTCGCTACCGCAACCCACAACTTCAAAACGTTGGAAATTATTCATATATTTGTTTACCCTTTGAGTGGGGGCGACGCTTTTAAGCGCATTCATACTGTTTTTCCACAACTAATTTTGACAGAAATTGAACAAATATGCATGTATAAATCTTGAGTAAAGACCTCATTGTAAATTTAGCAGGTTTAATTTTTAAGTGAGGAGGTATTTTCCTTTCATTTGAAGTTGGCAATTGCGTGAGCAATGCCAACTTCAAATGAAAGGAAAATGTTAAGTAGTAATGAAGCACTTAAAGAGTTAATTTGACACGAACCATTTGCAAATATTGGTGTTTAAATTGATATTTTGATCGCAGTAACAGTGATTAACAGTGATTTAACCTGACAAATATTAATATTAAGATTATCTCAACTCATGCAGCGCGGGGATCGACGTTAGCTGTCAGAGCTAATTAGATCGTTTATTATGATTTCAAAATGGAAACCCCTTTGGTCTCCGTGGTTTTCATCAAAAAAATTAGCGCTTTAGGGTTAAGATGATCTTAACCGTAATCACCGTTCTTAACTTTACAATAAATAAAATGTCAATTAAATTAGCAGGATTGACGTATGTTTTGATGCAAATGCTACATGTGTAAGTAATTATTACCCAAGTTGTGGGTCGCGATAGCGAGACATAATTTCGAGTGGAGAAAAATTAAATTGTATAACTTTCGCTCATTTCCATCAGAAAAGGTAAGATCATCTTAACTTTCTAATGGAAATGAGGGAAAGTTTAGAAAATTTTATTTTTACGATTTTTAGTGGGATGGCCTCAGACTCTGATAGCCTAATCCTGGATATAGACCTACGTGGTGGAATAATAATTCACAACAAAGGGTCTATTTTTATGGCAATCCCAATCACATTATGATATTTTGTTAATTATATATATCAAATATTTATGTGACTATGGAAAATGCTGGCATGAGAGTGTTGGATAATCCTGATGATTTTATTCCAGGAATTATACATTTTCTGTTACCATAATTAATTGTAGAAACACAAACCGTATGACAGAGAAAACCAGAGCATTCTTCAAAATACAAATGGGTTTCTTCTCTATGTCCTAACCACAGCACACGACACATCTGAACAGTTGGCCCAGTATCATAGACATTGGCAAAACAGCCTGCAACCGTTACCTCAATATCGATTGCTAAACATAGACCCTTCAGTCTTCACTTTTATTCAGTGTCATTATTTCCACGTTTTATCAAATTCCAATACATTTTCGTGAAAATATGTTATCAGAGTCATGCTTATCCCACAAGTGTACTGTATACTATGTACATCAAGAAAAGTGTATGTCGTATGCAAATTTACATTCCTACGTTATATACAATGCTAAAGTGGAGCAATGTTCTTTCCCAGGAAAAACGGGCATTTAGCCAATGCTGTTTTATTGTTTGGCCAGCGTCGCAGACGCTGGCTCAACAGCAAAGCAGCATTGGTTCAATGTCCCCTGTTTGCTGGTTGGGTACAAATAGTCACATAATGTTCTATGTATAGTGGCCTGGCAAGACATATGGCTACTGAGCAACGGTATATATAATACACAATAATATCAAGGTAAACATCATCTCGCCTGTTGGCAGACGCTACACATACTACCCCTGGACGAGCATTCAGGCACCTGTACATAATATATGTGAGGAAAATAGAGATACATCCAAGCAAGGATATTAAAACACAGTTGTAATATCCTTGATCTAAGTTAATTTTGTGTTGTTCGGACCGCCTACATATTTTGCCTTAAAGGTATGGTCAACTGTCAAAATTCGCAGGACAAGGGTCCCCCAGAATGCAATAGTGCCCGTGGGTAGGCCAAGGCCCTATTCCATAATAATACAAAATATGCGCTTCATATCCAAAGCCTCATTAAGAGCAAGTTCTCAGATCACAGCAAGTTCATATATACTTGACCGACATCTATGAGTTAAAAATTCAAAGCCCTTTGCCCTTGCCCCTACTTGGTCGCTGGCTTGCAAACAAACTGACTGTATTACTGGGGTATGTGGAAACTGCCTGACAGTGAACACAAAACATTTGTATGACTTTATGCAATGTTGGACCAGCGTCGACGACGTTAGGCCGACGTTGTATAAATGCCATACAAATGTCTTGTGATGGCTGGGCAGGAGGACTTTCTCTCAAACATTGTACATTTATCCAATGTTGGTTCGATGTTGGGCCAGCGTTGCAGACGTTGGCCTAACATTAATACAGCATTGTCTTGTTTGAGTGGTATCTTGTAATCAGTTCAGTGGGTATATTAAAGCAGTCAATCTGTACTCAATAGGCTACTGTTGGCCTACACTTGACCGTCCCAGGCATGCGCATTTTGCAGTTGAATCATTCTTTAAAGTAAGCACATAATGAGTAATATTCATTCACTTGAAGATGTGAGACACAACATCACAAATGACTTATTCATCCCGTTCTGCTTCATTTGAATATCTATGTCATGTGTTTACGGTCATTATAAATACTTTACATTTTTAGTCAGACGTCAGAATCTGACGTTTATAGACGTCAGATTCTGACGTCTAAAGTCGGTCCATGCACTGTAAGGATTAACCAATTTAGTTTAATCCTTATGACTCTTTATTTGGCTGATAAAAATGAAATGAATTGGGTTTTAGGCCACCTTTGTGCACATATAGGCTAAACTTGGCCAGGAGAACCTTTTGAGGATGGTGAGAGGACACTGCTCTCCAGATACAGACTTCGAAATTCGAATCCTGGCGGTCTGAGGCCAAGCACGCTACTTCTCGGGCACGGAGATTACCCACTATATTGAATATTTACGAGTGAGCGAGGAAGAAACTTATTGTTTCTTTGAAACTTGAAGGCTTTCCAAGAAGGCAGCTTTAACCACTGCACCAGCCCCCCCCCCCCCCGCCGCTCAGCCAGTGTTGATGATTGCTCTTAATGCAATATCCACAAGTCAAGCGGAATATGCGCTTTCTGCGGATTGGAGCGATTCAGCCAGAAGACGGGAGCGATTGGTGTCACGTGGAGAGGAGCCAGAAATATAGATCACCTGCTCTGTGTTTGCCTTGGATGTGGTGACCGCAAATAGCGTCTGAGCCCCGCCGGCTGTATCATAAGCGTGTGAGGACTGGCAATCCAGAGCTAAAGAGATTCGTCAGAACCAGCGCCGCGCAGAGAGATGGGGGGAAGGCTGCATGTCCGGCTGATTGCATCTGCCGAGAAAAAATCAACCCCTTTCAGCTGAGCGAACGGGCTCTGTTGACAGGCCTCCCCGAGTGCTCCGCCTTTTGATTGGATGCTGTTTTCCCCAGAAATGACGCACCAGTGATCGCGAGACGTTGACCAGTGTTGTTTCAATGTTAGGCCAGCGTCTACGACGCTGGCCCAACATTGAACCAACAATGAGTGAACGCCTTGCTGTGACGCCATGTCGAGTATTCATCCCATAACGCGATGCGCTGCTGAATATTTCCTCGCACGTCCAATTCTCATGTATTAGCTGATCAAGTGGTAAAAAAATCACCAAAAATCAATGCAAACTAAATTTCCAGAAATGGGGAATATATATGATTGGATCTAAGTATAAAATTTGTTTTTCCCCATCACTTCCACACTAAACCAACATAGACCAAATGACCAAATCGGGTTTACTGTATGGACACACGTCATACGCATTTAGCACACATTCAAAGATTGTGGGAATCATCAACGTTTCGTGGAATGACTTCCAAACTACAGATCAGCTGGATTGTCGCCTCAATATAATGTATGAATGGCAAGTCTGGCAAATAGTATCACTCAAGCTCACTGCTATTTTCAGTAATTCACCAGTAGCTCGAAAAGGCCTCACACCAGCAAGTATAATCTATCACGGATATGCAAACGAAATAGGCGTAAATGTGACCAGACACACAAAACGGCATTTAGGGTCAAGATATTCAAAATTGATTTTTGCGTAAATTTGCTAGCCACCGCTTTCTTTTGCATAATATTGATAACTTTGAATTTTAACTTTTAAAATTTTAGTTATTATAATCACTAGAATAAAAATGTATATGTCGTCATAAATAATTGTATTAATGCCACCTGGAGGTAGCTTTTTGCATGACCGGTGACACTTGAATGAATGAATAATTGAATGAATGAATGATGAATGAATGAAAGAATGAATGAATGAATGAATGAATGAATGAATAAATGAAGGAATGAATGAAGGAATGAAGGAATGAAGGAATAAATGAGCGGGGTTTAGGCCATCTTTGTGCACATATAGGCTAAACTGAACCAAGAGATCTTCACGAGAAAGGTGAGATGAATGAGATGACACTGCCTTCCAGGCACAGCATTCGAAATTCGAACCCTGGCGGTCTGAGGCCGAGCACCTACTTTTCGGTCATAGAGGCTCCCCTACTGAATCTTTACCAGTGAGTGCAGAAGAAACATTTCTTTCTTTGAAACCTGAATGCCAGAGCGGAGCACAAACCCGCATGGTATAGTAAAGAAATAGAATGACAAACTTATGGATTCAAATTAGCAAAAAATACGAATTGCGACAGCTTGGGTATCCTAAAAGCCCCAGAGGTACCAATATCAACAAGTCTAATTTTTGTCTAGTAAAATAAGCCCTGTCATTACACCATGGGTGACTTGTTCATTGAGGCTAAGACGCCCCCTGGCGAATCAGCTATTTACTAACGAGATGCCGACGTTATAAGTGAAGCAGGGCCCAGCTTCACCGACCGACTTAAGTCTAAATTTTGGCCGTAGACCCATAACATATGTCTTCAAATGAAGTGGAAAGAGCTAACTAAAACATTTATGACGATTTCAAATTGAAAAAAAACTTTGCTCTCCATGGTTTATTCAAAATTTTTTCAGCGTTGTTTAATGATGGTTAAGTGGCCCCTGAGCCAGTTGGTTAAACTGGGCTCAGTGACATGAGAAAAGATCGAGCTAAAGACATTCAGTTTCTTTGAGCTGATAAAAGTCTATGTGGGGAATGGGATGGGAACCGTAGCGCAAACGTCGGATATCATTAGTCAGACGTTCATAAAAAATGTTGCGTCAGGGAGTTATGGTTTATATCAGTGCTGCTGTAATGTCGGTCCAGCGTCTGCGACGCTGGCCCAACTTTACCCCATCACTGGCTGAGCGTCTCACGTCTTCTGGGATGGTCATTAGTCTACACACCCAAATGCAATAAGCTGTCACTGCGTCACTTGAAAGACAACATTGGGCGCCATGGCCTCAGAGGACTTTAATTCCAAGCCCGGCTGGTCCTGTGGTCACCCCCGCGATCCATCTTTAGACTTAGCCGTTCACGAGGACTAATCCGGCCAGGGCCGTGTTAGCGGGATTGATGCTGCCGGCGCCATAGCACAAACCTCACCGAAAATGAACGTTTTAGCCACA
Organism: Flabesymbios commensalis; assembly: GCA_964017125.1. Lineage (NCBI taxonomy): Eukaryota > Metazoa > Annelida > Polychaeta > Terebellida > Flabelligeridae > Flabesymbios > Flabesymbios commensalis. The sequence goes on from OZ024911.1 coordinate 16,053,638, forward strand.
GATTCGCCCATACAAAAACGTGTATAACTTCCTTTGGACGCTGACATCTAAGAATTGGCAGTGAATAATTAGGTCGAAAATACGTTTCTTAGAACCAGCATCATTTCACCTACATTTACGCATTCTCAGCTCATTTCCCGCTAAGTTAGTAAAATGTTATGGGTATTTTTCAAGCATCGGGTGGAGATCTCTCTCAGTCACCGCCATGTTGAAAAACGCTGATTCTTCCGACTAAAACGAAAGTAACAATACACGGCCCACGATTTTAAGGTGTGAGGCTGTCCACGTATGCAGGCGGCATACCAGAAGAACGAGTCGTTGAACCAATTCTGGTATAATGTTGAGCCACCGTCGCAGACGGTGGTTGAACATTAAACCAGAATTGGGGGGGCATCTAGCGCTTGTTTGGCAGGCACAGGGTGGACACGGATTGTTCTGGATCTACACCACCCAGAAGTGAAGTGTGATGTGGATCTGGGAGGCGGATACGGTGGGACAACGTGGGGGTCAGGTCAGCCCTCGCCCCGTCACTTATATATCACCGCCTGGCTGAATGGCCGCTTATTACAATACCCCCCGTCCTCCCCCGTCCTGCAGGACGCCTGGCGAACGGCCAGATAAGCAAAGTCAACGAGAAGTCACTACTAACTCATTCATAACTCTCCACTAAAAAAAGATGAACCAGTATTGTTTTAATGTTGGGCGAGCGTCGTAGACGGTGGACCAACATCATAAACAATAAATAGCATTGGGTCCATGACTCCTGTTTAATGTGGACAACGTCGTAACAGCGTTGTTTCAACGTAGGCCTACGCGACATTTGATTAGTATTTCAAACACGTTTGGGCCAGTTTAGCCTGTATCTGCACAAATGTGGCCTAAAGCACCGTTTATTCATTCATTCATTCATTCATTCATTCATTCATTCATTCATTCATTCATCCAATCATTCATGCATACATTCATTCATTCTGTTACTTCTGTTCCTTCTGTGTCTTGTCCACCCCACCCTCCAGGCCTTACATACATTTTGAACGACCCCTTAGAAATAACATCGGAACAATAAATGCATTAGGATGATATTCATCATATTTGTCACCATGACATTTCACAGCAGTACATTGATGGTGTTTATATGGTATGGTAAGTTGCAGCAGCTGTTTACCATTTGTATTTGTGGGAAAACAAAAATTTCTGCAATGTCAAGGAATGACTAAACTGTTTTGATTGATGGGCTGTCTTCTGATCAAATTATAATCAGGAATTTTCTAAAATTACATTTTTTCTGGTCGCATCATCAGTCTTGTCCGTGTCATGACACTGTCATATGGATCTAGCCATGGGCGACATTCAGAATGCGAAATTCATGTAATGCAAAACGAGACGCTGAACTAACTACTGGTGGTGAAATGTTGGGCCAGCGTCGCAGACCGTGGACCAACATAATATATACTATAACTCTGTATAATGCTGTTTCCCTGCTAACATATTCATACTTTTGCCAGTTCAGTAAGGTTCGCCAGAAATAATTTTGAGCACAGTATATGAGTATCATATTGACTAATAATGACATTCTATGTACGCATAAAATACATATATCTATGACAATGATAATCTTTGAAGATAGTACTTCCATCGACTGATGAAGGACAGAACTCATTTAAACCCATACAAAGCTTAAGTATTCAACCATTGAGCAAAATAAATGGAATGAAAAATTACGCTAGTTTACAGGAAAGTTTGGATTGTCATTCAGGTAGAGATAAACCGTCACCTCGTAGTTAAAGGGTCGATTCTGTGTTTTGTAAAGTGATGGTGATGGTGGACTCTGTATTTGCCAGAAACCCGTTGAGTTTTGCGTCGTTCAGATATATGTTTTCCCTGCTTCTACAGGGGCGTTAACCATACAACACGAGACATCAACCCTATGTCGGCTCAATGTTGGTCCAACGTCGCAGACGGTGGACCAACATTGAACCGGCATAGGGTTGATGTTTCGTGTTTGTGGGGTACCTGCCTGATATACACTTAGTCATAGCATAGGGCACGTTTAGGGGGGGGGGGGGATTCAATCTCTAGGGGAGGGGGAGGAGTATTTGTCGCGGACAAATTATTTATTTTAACTCGGCCGCGGCGCGCTGTTTACATAAGTTTACATAGAACAGTTATTTAAATATATTATGCATTCCATGCAAAGTTTGCCCGAAATTACTTATTTCAAATATTCTTGCCCCCCCCCCCCTGGAGATTGAATGGTGGCCCCCTTAGGCCCTACTGCTTCCTCACTACTAAATGAGACTATTCATGAATCATTACATCAACCTTATTCAAAGCGGAGTGTACAGTGATCTCAACAATATTATTCTGAATAAAATAAAAATATATATAATAACAAAGTATAATGACTTATATAGCGCCAGTATCTCTCAACAATATTGAGACCCAATGTCGCTGAATATTACCATCATTAAAAAGTGTGAGGTGTTCATTCAAGTAATACAATGGCCTTGGTAATAGCTAGGGGAGAGTTGTACAAGGATAAGATAAATAAAAGTCAAATAAAAGAGAAGTCTGTACTGAATAGTTATGTAATATGACATCTGTGTTTTTATCTACACTGCTCACCACAATATCAGTGGTGACTACACAAATGTATGTACATAACATGTCTCTACGTATAAGAGCTGGCGATATTCAGCTGAGAAAAAGATTATGAGTTCAAACTGCAAGAGCATAATCATCACTCAACGTTGTGCCAATGTACCGAGTGAGGGGTCCACCGTACATTGGATCATTTTTTTGAAAAATATATAACATCAACTTTTTACTTCGCACACGAAACCAGTAAAAAGGTGGCGATTCTGAGATTACATTGGATTAATGCCACCTGCGTTTGTCAGAAGAATGAAAAATAAACATTTTTTTGTATCATGTTACCAATGATATCGAACATTATCGACCATCGCCTAATTAGCATATCCCAGTAAACGCAAGACGTTTAACTAATGCTGTTTTAATGCTGGGCAGACGTTGTAAACGGTGGACCAGCATTGAATCAACGTTGGGTGGATGCATCAGATTTGTAGGGATACCGGCATGATACGCAGTATTTAGAAAAGTATATTCAGAATTCACAAATCACATTCACAAAAATGAGTTCTTTTTAAACAAAAAAATTCATGCCATGATTAAATGATTTAAATGATTGAAATTTAAAATTACCAATTAAAAATTGACATAGCTTGACGTAGTTTTTAAAAATTATTTTATAGGTGGAATGTCTAAGGTACTATGAGATCTGTTTCACAGAATGATTAAATGACGACTTCTCTATGCGGGGAAATGTGTAATAAATTAGTTTGCATAGCGCTATGTACAGGTAATGATCTGAGAGGTAAAGCGTCCTAGTATCTCCATCTAATGAAGAAACTTATAATGATCATCAAACGGCCAATAAAAGTCAGCACACAACTAACACTAAATCACATTGAAGATGGACACAAGTCCATATCACTAACATGTCGTCCCCTTGCGGTTAGAAGGTCCTAAACTTCCACTTCACAAAGTGGCAGTTTAGCACATTTTAACTCCAAGGGGACGATGTGCTCTGATCATCTATACACATGATACATGTCTCTATTATTTACAGTCAAATCCATTCTGTGGATCAGTGACCCCTGGAGATCCACGTAATTGAAGGCAGTCACCGCGATCCACAACTTCATGTGACTGAAAATTACGTGCATGAATTTGTGAAATTTACAACGTTTCACAATATTGCAGATTACAGACATATTATTTCTGTCACTTTTAGAATCCATTTACACCAGTGCTATTCAAAATACAAGACATCAGAGCTCTAGGGAGTGTCCGGCCATATTCACCGTTTAAGCACTAAGTCATAAAATTTAAATTTTCACCCACTTGAAGTTATGTCTCGCTACCGCGATCCACAACTTCAAGTGGGTGAAAATTACTCATAATTTGTTTAATTTAAGACTAAACAAGACAAATGTTGGTGTTTAAATACACATTTCTTTCTCAAAACCTATGATTTAATCACCTAATAAAACATATTAGAAACGAATACAGTGGTAATTAGCGGTGATGTGGCGTGATTTGATGTCAGGGTAACAAATAACATTGAGATCCTTGTGAACACGTTATAGAAGTCCATATCACTAACATGTGTTCTTCTGGTCAACTATACACAAATACATGTCTATATAATGACAGTCCAGTCCATCGTTTGGATCATTAACCCCTAGACCACTGAGCTGTTCAATTTGAATTTTCAGTCACTTGAAGTTGTGTCTCGCTATCGCGACACACAACTTCAAGTGCCTGAAAATGTATGTGATTTGTTCAATTTAAGTCCCAAAATAAATCAGGGTTTCAAGATTGAGGGCATATTTTTACTTTGAACGACAGGTGCTTCTAAAAAAAGAGAATATCTACTGTAGTTGACATCAGTGTTCGAAGGGTTAACATTCCCTATTATGACGTGATTGTAGCTGTAGCACATCACCATGAGATCTTGATGAACACGTTATACAGCGTGCTGACTCAAATGTTCAAGTCACGTCTAAATATCACCCTCATCACATAGTCAGCTCTAGCTATGTTTTATATTGGGCCATCGTCGCAGACGGTGGGCCAAGGTTAAAACAATACTGGATAAACATTCCGTGATTACTGGGATTGTACTACACACTACGTTGACTCAATGTTGTTTAATGTAGGGCCAGCGACGTAGACGGTGGCCCACCATTGAAACGACATTGGGTCAACGTCCCGTGTTTATTGACTATATGCCCTGTAATCACGATATTGAGACGTGCAGGTGTCGGAGACGGTGGTAAAAAAATACAAACATTTCAAAAGTCTCGTGTTTTCTGGGTGTATTATATCAGGATCGATTGAAAGAACACATCATTCTGGAATCATACAAGTCAAGACGTCACGAGCCTGACGTCATGTTTATCATGAGATGTTCTTAGGTGAATCACCAAATGAACAGTGAAACACAAGAGTCCGCTTGTCCATGATAAGCTAACATGGTGATACAGTTATCATCTGGTCCAATAGAGTCACTAGTCATCCTGGTTGATTCGACTGGAGTCACTGTTGACTCTAGATATATTCTTAAACATAAGCAGTGGCCAACAAAAGCATGTTTGTTCATGATTAACCGACTTGGTGATACAGTTATCATCTGATACAATAGAGTCACAAGTAATCCTGGTTAATTTGACTAGAATCATCCTGGATAATTTGACTAGAGTCACTGTTGACTAGAGTTACTGTTCACTAGAGTCACCCTTAGTTAGTATTGGTTTGTTCAGGTCCGATAAGAAATTATATTTGTAATAAAATGCTATCTGTGTACACATATTAAGTTTAGTCAATAACAAATATATCTTGCACACCGTCAACAGGACTATCTTGATGCTCATGAATCTCACGTATGTAATGATGTGCTTCAAACAGTTTTAATCCGAGAGAAACATGTATGATATTTGCAACTGTTTTGCAATAGTATAATGTTTGTGATGCCATTCGGTTTAGTGGGGACTAAATATACCCAGCTGACACTAAACATTAGTATAACATTTGTACAACGTCGGTCCAACGTCGAAGACCTAATTGTACAAATGTTACACAAATGTTTTGCGTTTGCTGAGAAGTATAGTAGTAAATGGCTTGCAACTGAATGGTATTTGTCACAAATTGCCTTAGATGGCAGCATGTAGCTTGTAGGCGTGCCCACGTGAGTGTTTTTTCTTTTCTATCGGATTCTGGATGCCCCTTATGGATGATCCGGATGGATAAGTCCAGAGCTTCTGGCAGATGATCGGTCAGAATAATCCGCCCCCGGTTTGCAGGATTATCACCTCAGCAACAACGTTACCATGACAACTAATCCACACCACCAGGATGCGTGCGCACACAGGAAGGACTTGGTCTGACTGGCCGCAGAAATATCTTCTTCCGTTACCCAGCATGCTTCTGCTTAAGACAAACAAAATATGGTTAGGCGGGTGTAAAATCAGCAAATAATACTTTCAACCCCCCACGCCAAGATGATACTTACATATACCATAGACCTTTCAACCTGTCTTTACCTTTAACCCTTAAAGCGCTGAAATATTTTTGTATGAACCATGGAGACCATAAGTTTTGTTTATTTTCAAATCATCATAAATGCCTTAGTCAGTTCTTTCTGGTTCATTTGAATACCTACATGTATGTCATAGGTTTACGGCCATTATAAATAGTAGTACTCTTACAGTGCGGAGATGGACTTTATACGTCAGAATCTGACTTTTACAGACGTCAGATTATGACGACTAAAGTCGATTCTCGCACTGTAAGAGTTAAGATATTCACCCACTACAAACCGCCGATTGCTTTCACAATTCTTGGCTTGTTGTAAATTAAGTGGGTGACAAGTTCAATAAGATGGACATACTTATATTTCATAATTTTCTAAAACACTTGGGTGAAATGAATAAAGTAGGCCTATGTTTTCAAGAATGCAAAATATCATTGTTCAAACTCCCAAGCATCGTGCGGGCTTAAAGGGACTAGTCCACCAAGGCACCAACTAGTTTCAGTTATGGTACTCCAAAATACGAACCTTGTCAGGGGCATCAACAGGTTTCAAATCTAAATGCTTATGTTGACTACATAGTCTAGCATTATTTTAACAGTAAGAAGAAGGGAATTCAACAATTGTTTACGCATGCACCAGGCAAACTTCTGACCACCATTCCGCTAATTTATTTTTTTCATCCATTGAAGTTATGTCTCGCTACTGCGACCCACAACTTCAAGTGGGGGCAAATTAATTTTAAATCTGTAGTGCTGTTGTCCAGCATTGTGACCTCAGAGATTTTGGTGGTTTACCTAAGCTACATCTATGTGTGGATAATGGGCGTCTAGCTCACCAACGTTCCCAGCATTTTATATACCAGCATCATGTGATATTGATGTTTTATTCGCTTACTGCAGACCACTATAATTGAATGATGCCATATTCCCACATCTGTTCATCCATGATTGGTTTTATGGTCACGAATAATGTCCTTGTTATTACCAAGGCTTGCAGATTGCATTATCTAATTTTGTACATCAGACATTATCCGATGATAATAACATAAATGTACTGTGTGTTTATATTTATCTTTTATTAGTCATGATCGATGGAATGCTTTTATTCGGCCTCGCTCTACTTCATTAATACCAGAATTTCATCTGTTTATACTTATATTCAGATGTCATACGTGCTTGTATTTGGCCCCATTCTACCTAACCCTTTCAGCGCTGGGACCGTCTTTATACGTCAGAATCTGATTCCTCTAGACGTCATATTCTGACGTATAAAGACGATCTCCGCACTGAATGAATTTAAATATTTGATAGCATAGATATTCAAATGAAGCGGAAAGAGCTAACTAAGACATTTATGATGATTTCGAATTGAAATAAACCTTATGGTCTCCATGATTTATACAAAAAGAATTCAGCGTTGTAAGGGTACTACTTCGGGTGTATATATTCGGATGTCATGCATAGCAGCACATCTGAACGAAATTTATGCTCATCGCAAATCCAACACTCAAAGGCATAACACTAATAATCAGAGATTGCATCATAGCTAGATATGTTTTGCTTACTCGTAATGTCATGGATTTTTTTAATAGATGTTTCAGAAACATCAGATGCTTAAAAAACAGTCACGTCAAATATGAATGCAACCAAAAAAATGGAATGTATTGCCAAAATTGTCCAAACATCGATATTTGGCACCCCTAATATTCCCGCGTTGTGACTCGAATTAACAGCTGAGCAGACGGAAAAAGAGTTTTTGACAAATACATTTACAATTCTAAATAAATTCTCATCGGAGCCCCCTTTCAAATTCTGAATCCTGAGCATTCTGCCTGTCGCATCTGGATCACTCTGCTTGAACCCATCAAGACGTCCTGGATCAGACTGAAGACGACTAAGAGATCGGGACACCCGGGATTCCGAGTCTGAGTCAGGACATGGCGTCCACTGACAGGATATCTCTGTTTTATTCGCTGCATGCTGGCGTGTCATCCACCATCGCATCTGGCATCTTTCTCTACCAGGCTTCTCCCATATCGCAATCAGGCCGATTCAGCCCGGCGAGATCAAGCCCTGCCGAGATCCACAGTGCCTATCAACGCGCGTGCAGCTCAATCAGCAGTTTTCAACCGGAAAACATGAGATATTGACTCAATGCTGGTATAACGTTGGCCCATCGTCTCAGACGATGGCCCAACGTTAAACAGGCATTGGGTGGATATCTGCTTTTTGCTGGGCAGTGTTGAGATCCGGCGGATCTTCATTTCAGACGTGGAGACTGATAAGCAGAACGCCTGCCATGACGGGCCTCCCGTGTGACAGGTCTGGACTAAAACCATCAGAAACTGTGTGTGGACGTTATTAATCCTGAAGCGCTAAATATTTTCTCATAAACCATGGAGAGCAAAGGGTTTCTGTCACGTTGACATCATCATAAATGACTTAGTTAGCTTTTTCCGTTTTATTTGAATAGGCCTACCTATGTTTCGGGACTACAGCCATTATAAATAGTTCACTCTTTCAGTGCGCGGATCGACTTCAGACGTCAGAATCTGACAGATTCTGACGTCTGAAGTCGATCCCCTTGTGGTAAGTGTTTAAGATGAGGTGATATAATCACACGGTTTTACAGAAAATATATCACATTAAATCCTCTAAAAAAAAACGAAAAATACAATGCTGTTATCACATGTAAGGGCCTATGTATGAGGCGACTATGAGAATTCGGCATGACTGTCGTACATTCTGTTGATGCTTTGTAAATGCCACGCTGAAGGGGAATCCGCAGAGAGCCACAATCGTCAGCCACGGAGCTTAATTATTCACATACAACCTTCAGAACACAGCCTAAGTTTCGCAGATAATATGTACAAGCTTGTAGCCCATTGCCGCAGCATAGGGCCTACCAACTTGAATATGTATAAGATATAGAATTTGGCTAAACGTATATTGTTGCACCCTTGCTCAGTTTCATCTGACTGTCGTTGTGTGTATTTAAATCCAGGCGATATGCGGCAACTTTTAAATAATTGTCACATATTGTTGAAACATTTGATGATTTTTTTGGTTGTAAAACCCTTAGGTGTGAATATGAAGTCATTATGTCAAGGATGCAAATGATGCTAGGGTGCATCAAGAAGGGTTAAAGGTCAACGGATGATCCGTACATGTAACGCACTGTGGTCAGCACTGCGGTGAAGCTCACGGGAGGAAAAGTGGGGAGAGGAGGAAAGGGGAAATCTAGCTGGCATGGGGCGGAGAATTGAAGCCCATAATCTGTTAAGTGTTTTCAATAAAGGACGATGGGGGGAAATCAATAAATGGGAGGATGTGGAGACCGCTGACTCTCCTCTCTCATCTATGTCTCCCTCACTGATTCTGTGCACTATGTCCGCGGAATATTAGGTAGAAATTATTGGAACGAAACTATTAGTAGGGATGTCAGTCGAATACACGAGACAGATAACTCGTGTCCACCAGTTACAAAGATCTCGCCCTCCGCGTGTTTCGGCTAAGGGGTTTTGTGAAGTAAAAAAATCCAAAAATCCGAGAAAAACTCGGAAGTGGGTGGGTGGGTCAAGCCTCAACATTGATTCTTTTTTATTTTGGAAATTTAGTGTTTTTTTGTGTTTTATGTGTTGTTTTTTAGTTGTACATGTTTCCATTTTTTTTTAATTGGATGGGGGGGATGCTTGGGGTCTGGCCAATCCCAGTTTTTGCCGGATTTTTGGATTTTTTACTTTTGCAGGACCCCCAAGAACGTAACACATACCTGGTTATAGGAGCCTGACATTATTATAAAATGGTTAAAATATTCTTTGGGAGAATTAACCCTTACACCGCTAAGCTCGACTAAAGTCGATTATATATATATATTTTTTTTAAGTTGTTTTATTAGTCCATAGAATCACTGTTATTGGGGATGAATTGGGTCTTTAAACATACACAAATGAAAATATATGGTTTCAGATTAAACGAATATGAGCAATTTTCGCGGTAGCGAAACACAACTTCAAGCGGGTGAAAAAATATATTATTATATTTAGCGCTTTAAGATTTAAAAATAATCTAACACTAACGATTTGTAAATGATAGAGTGTTTCAAAAGCAACGAGTGTTTTGACAAACGGTCACAAAGTTAGGTATGCTCAATTAAACGTATAATGGGGGTTCAATCGATCGCGTTCCACCTGTGGAACTCGACCTTACGGTTCCGATAATAGATCGTGCCTGCCAAATCCGACACATGACTGACTGGCTGTATTTTTCATGTGGCATCCATGGCTTACTCGGATGTACTGACTGGCTGTGTTTCCATGTGGCATCCATGGTTTACCCCAATGTACCGACTGATAGTGTTTCCATGTAGCATCCATGGTTTACTCGGATGTACTGACTGACCGTGTTTTCCATTTGGCATCAATGATTTACCCGGATGTACTGACTGGCTGTGTTTCCATGTGGCATCCATGTTTTACTCGGATGTACCAACTGATTGTGTTTCCATGTTGAATCCATGGTTTACTCGGATGTACTGACTGGCTGTGTTTCCCATGTGCCACTCATGGCTTTCTCGGATGTACTGACTGGCCGTGTTTTCCATGTGGCATCCATGGTTTACTCGGATGTACTGACTGGTTTTGTTTCTCTTTTGAATCCATGGCTTTCTCGGATGAACTGATTCACTGTGTTTTCATGTACATCCACGTTTTACTCGGATGTACTGACTGACTGTGCTTTCATGTGGCATGCATGATTTACTCAGATGTACTGAATAACTGTTTTTTCCCTGTAGGCATTCATGTTTCTCTCGGATGTACTGACTGGCTGTGTTTACCATGTGACATCCATGTTTCTCTCGGATGTACTGATTGGCTGTGTTTACCATGTGGCATGCATTGCTTTCTCGGATGTACTGTCTGGTTGTGTTTCCCATGTGGCATCCATGGTTTACTCCGATGTACTGATTGGCTGTGTTTACCATGTGGCATGCATGGCTTTCTCGGATGTACTGGCTGACTGTGTTTTCCATGTGGCATCCACGTTTTACTCGGATGTACTGACCGGCTGTGTTTCCCATGTGGCATCCATGTTTTTTTACTCGGATGTACTGATAGTAGAGTGACAAACCTAACTTTCATGCCCACTTTCTGGCTAAGATGTTTTGATGATTGATTTGACTTCTTTGAACCTTTTAAAAAATATTTAGTCCCAGTGTCCCTCGCAAAAATCTCGAAATTATTTCTAGAAGCGTAAATCCAAAATGGCCGCCTGTGCCATTATGAAAAAATAACTTTTGACATATAAAAGCTACAAATATGAATAAATACACTTTTCTTTGCTAATTCGACCACAAGGAGTCCATTTCAGACGTCAATTTGGTAATAAAACACATTTCTGACTCTAAAATCCAAGATGGCCGACAAATTTTGATAGAAGATCCATTTTTTTAAGCGAAACAGAATTTGATCCCCTTGCAGGGTGGTGCAGGCGGCCATTTTGGATTTACGCCTCTAGAACAAAATGCCGGGATTTTTGCGGGGGACACTGAGGCTAAATATTTTTTAAAAGGTTCAAGGAAGTCAAATCAATCATCAAAACATCTTAGCCAGAAAGAGGTCATGAAAGTTAGGTTTTTCACCCTTTCACCCTTCGTTTCCCATGTGGTATCCGTGGTATACTCGGATGTACTGACTGGCTGTGTTTACCATGTGGCATTCATTGTATACTCGGATGTACTGACTGGCTGTGTTTTCCATGTGGCATCCATGTTTCTCTCGGATCTACTGACTGACTGTGTTTTCATGTGGCATGCATGATTTACTCGGATGTACTGAGTATCTGGGTTTTTTCATGTGGCATCCATCTCTCGGATGTACTGCCTGGCTGTGTTTACCATGTGGCATTCATTGCTTACTCTGATGTACTGACTGGCTGTGTTTACCACGTGGTATCCAAGGTTTTCTCGGATGTACTGACTGACTGTGTTTTTTATGTGACATCCATGAATGTGCTGACTAATTTTTTTTCCCATGTGGCGTCCATGTTCTACTCGGATGTACTGACAGACTGTGGTTTCTATGTGACATCCATGATTTACTCGGATGTACTGACTGGCATTGTTTTTCATGTGGCATCCATGGCTTTCTCGGATGTACTGTCTGATTGTGTTTTCCATTTGGTATCCATGGTTTCCTCGGATGTACTGACAGACTGTGGTTTCTATGTGACATCCATGATTTACTCGGATGTACTGACTGGCATTGTTTCTCATGTGGCATCAATGGCTTTCTCAGATCTACTGACTGGCATTGTTGTTCATTTGGCCTCCATGGCTTTCTCGGATGTACTGACTGACTTGTGCAGATCTCTGTTTTATGCTGGTTTATATTACCCCTGGCATGTGGATCTGGGTATTGGGCTTACGCCGGACACAGTGCTCCTATAATAAGACAATTGATGCTTCTCCCAGGGATATTCTCTCTACCATTTATTACACCTCATGAGGTGCTGAGAAGCCGGGTCCAAGATCTCACAGACGATGAAAGACAATCCAATTACTTTCTGGATCTGCCTGGTAGGGCACCGGAGCAGGGGCGCATCCAGGATTTTTTTAAGGGTATGCTGGAGGCCAGTCTCTGAATGACAGACTTCTAGAGCACTGATGTCGACTGTAGTATTGTTAGTGGTTTTATTCGCACTTATTTCTCACACATTTTGTTCCAATAAATGTTATTTTACCTTCTGATATATCTAACAAATTAAACATGTTAGAAACGACTATGGCCGTGCTCAGCGGTGCTAGGGTTCATAATTGACATTTAAGGGTCTCTGTGCTGAAATTTCCAGAGCTTTTCAATGTATGTTGATCGTTGTCCATCACAGAAAACCGTTAAAACGCTAAATTAAATTATTTACATTTTCACTCCTTGAAGTTTGTGTCCCCCTACCGCGACCCACAATTGCAAGTGGGTGAACATTACTCATATTTGTTTAATTTGAGACCAAGCATTTGCAAATGTTGATGTCTAAGCACTCATTTCATTCCCAATACCAGTGATTTTATCGGCTAATATAATGGTTTAAAACGAATATAGTAGTGTTTAGCGGTGCAACGGTTAACCCTTTCAGCGCGGGGACCGTCTTTATATGTCAGAATCTGACGTCTACAGACGTCAGATTCTGACGTATAAAGACGGCAGATTCTGACGTATAAAGTCAGATTCTGACGCATAAAGACGGTCCCCGTGATGAAAGAATCAAAATATTTCTGATGGCTGTAGACCCATAATACAGAGCTTAAGTATTCAAATGAAGCTGGAAGAGCTAACTAAGACAGCTATGATGATTTCAAATTGAAATAAACCCTTTGGTCTCCATTGTTTTTACATAAATAAATCAGCGCTGTAAGAGTTAAGGTGGTGGATCTCAATCTGCCGGAGGCTGGAAACAGCGGCTGTGTCAGGACCTGCACGGGATCCGGCTCCAGATTGCGGGTCATGATCCGGATATAAACCTCCCTTTAACAGTTCCAGCCCTGCCCTTCTCGTTAGGCGGCTCTCATATCGGGCTCGCGTCTCTGTCGCAGTGGGAGGGGCGGAGATGCAAGTACCGGAATAGCGAGCAAGACAATGAAATCCACAGAATCATTTAAAGAAATAGATGCTCGCACCTGGGTTCTGTCTCTACTTTCCTTTTTGTGTCTCCTTTTAGGATATATGTCATGTTACTGGGAAATATATAAATGTATTCATTACTAATTATTTATGTACCTGACCCTCAACGCGCTACATTAAAATTTTAAATTCCACCCACTTTAAGTTGTGTCTCGCTACCGCGATCCACAACTTAAAGTCGGTAAAAATTGCTATAATCGTGGTTAGGGGTTTAACCGCCAAATTATTCAATTTGAATTTTCACCCACTTGAAGTTGTGTCTCGCTGACGCGACACACAACTTCAAGTGAGTGAAAATTATTCAGAGTTGACAAAATGGACGTCAACTTTTTTCAAATCTTGCTGGTTGATGTCGCATTTTATCTTAAACATGTCTAAAATGTGGTACTTAATGTGCTGATAAAAAAGTGAAAACCAAAATATGTGCGACACCGGCGGGTAAAGGGTTTAAGTGGTAGAACATTTCTCACATCATTTGGAAATATTGATGTTCAAACAGCATGAATTGTGTGTTGCCCAGTCTGAATCAGACACCCCCGTTATTCTGCTAATCAGAATTGCAAACGAGGATATAATTGCTTTCAGATGATATTTATCTGTGTTTTTAGTGATCACGTTCATCTCATCCACGTCTTTAACCATTGTGATTATCTCGTTCGCTGAATTAGTTTTTGAAGGCGCACATCAAAGAAAAACCGCCATGTCCTCCGTCATTGAAAAGAAGCGCTGAATGCAAAGTTGAGTCTTTTTCAAAATTACCAAATGGAAACAATCCATCAGAACTGGCGTGGAATTTTGATCAGGTTTATTTTTGCGCGATCGGATTTCGCCATCTAGATTGCAGTCTGTGGTTGGACCAGGTGACGAGATGGGCCAATCAGGGAGCTTGATCGGGGACAGAATCAACTATCTCGTTGACAGAATTCACCCAGATCCATCCCGGCAAACGCGAGACGTTGACCCAATGCTGGTTTAATGTTGGTCCACCAGCATTGGGTCAACGTCTCGTGTTTACTGAGAGGTATTCACGCGCTGTTTGAATGTTTGAGCAACGTCAAACAACGTCAGACGAGCACTGTACCAATGTATCTCCCCAATGCTTGGCTGATCCTCGTGAAAAGAGAGGAAGACAACGGCATTATACCCAGCCTGGCAGTTGTCATAGCAACCCGTTTAAACGCTTTGGCGGTGTAGCCTTCGAGGAAATTAAATTTGGCCAGTCATGCGATAGCTGATTGTCGAGGGAATTTATCTGTCATGCTGCCCAGGCAGGCGCAAAATCCCTAACAGTTTTTTTGTTAATATCCTAATGAGTAGGAAGGAATAACACAAGCTAAATTGAAGACAAAATGGAGTAAATTAGAATACTGATCTATGATTGGCCAGTGGTGACGCACCAGCAACCAATCAGATATCTGTAAATTTCATTGAATGGTGAGTCATACCATATATCTGTAAGGGGGCCACCATTTAATCTCCAGGGGGGAGCTGGAGTATTTTTGAAATAAATAATTTCGGGCGGGAAATAAATATTTTACTGCAAGAACTGTTCTATGCAGACATGTATTAAAAAAAAAAAAATTCCCAGCGCGCCGCCGAGCCAGGTTGAAATAAATAATTTGTCCGTGACAACAAAATCAGCCCTCTCCACCCCCTGGAGATTGAATGGTGGAGACAGGTAGACAGGTAGGCCCTATGTCCTTTATTTTGACTTCTCTTCCAGACCAGCGGCCAGATTGTGTTACAATCCTGGCATTAGACATCAAAGACACACCGGCGGCTAATTGCATCATGTCAAATAACAGGGTTCGACTGTAAAGTGCAGCGAGGTGTGAAAGCCTCGTCTCTGACGATCCCTGTCCTAACCCTTATCCTGCTGATCACGACATTTGTCTCCCTTGGATATAAAAGGGTGTATCTGCCACTTCACAAAGTGGCAGATACACCCCTTCATATCCAAGGAGACGTATTGTCATTTGTTATCTGTTTTATTAGTCGACCAAATCACTGATATTGGGAATGAAATGCGTGTCTAAACATCAAGATTTGCAAATATTTGTGCTAAAATTAAACAAATATGAGTATTTTTCAGCCACTTGAAGTTGTGGGTCGCGCTAGCGAGACACAACTTCAAGTAGGTGAAAATTTAAATAAAGTCAGTTAGCACGATAACGGCTAAAGTCACTACTCTCATCTTAGGAAATGCTCGCATATAACCGCTTATAGATAAGAAAAATACACACCAAAATAATTATTTCATGACGTTTCGATGATAAAGTAAAGTTATCAAATTTGACCTCTAAAATGTTAAAATGAATATCTGGCGTGTGTTCATGTGCGTTGTCTTACCAGAAAACACTATATCTTGATGCAAGATTGATTTAAAGTTGGGCTACCATCTGTGGCGTTGGCCCAGCATTAAACCAACGTTGGGTTCACATCTCGTGTTTTCTGATTATGAACTGGCTCTTGGACACAAATATTTTTTTTTGTGAGAACACAGTGGAGATGAGATCAAGTGATGCATTGATATCACACACGTAGCGAACACTAGAAATTCACCCAGTGTTGGATAAATGTTGTACCACCGTCTGCGACGCTGGCCCGACGTTAAAGCTACATCGGGTGAACGTCTGCGTGTTTGCCGGGACGTAGCGGAGCCGTGCAGGGCGGCACCCGATAACATTACCAGAGTCAGCCACCCGATAAATACGACTGCTTTGATACGTGGCCATGGAGACAAGGCGCTGTTTCTCTCCATCGAGGGCTGCCATGCACGGCGATCACTGTACATGATGCGCTAACCCATTCAGTGCGGGGATCGACTTCAGACGTCAGAATCTGACGTCTGTAGACGTCAGATTCTGACGTCTAAAGTCGATCCCCGCACTGTAAGAGTAAAAATATTTATAATTGCAGTAGACACATAACATAGGTATGAAGCACAAAGAGCTACCGTAACTAAGACATTTATGATGATTTCATAGTGAAAACAACCTTTGATATCTTGGCTTATACAGAAATATTGCAGCATTTTAAGGGCTAATATCCATCAAAGCAGCAGGTCCAGACCACTGAGACGCGCAGCACGTGCACCATTGTCAAACAGGCGGTGCCCAACAAAATCAATTATTGTTGCCGGTAGAATAGAAGCCTCCGGTACAAAAGATACAAGCAGAGGTCATCAGCTCAAAAATCAACCCATTCAACGCAATCTCCGTGTTTCTGCGGATCCAATTACACGTGGAGAAGGGGATTAGATGGCGTTGGCTGTGGGCAGTAAATGGTGTGCTAAATTAAAGACAATCCGAGTCGTGCTGTTGTGACTCAGATTCATTTGAAGCTGGAATTGCTGACGCAATTTCCAACTTGAAATGATGCAAACTATTTGTATTTTGTGAAAAATTAACATCAAGTAAGCAATTCCTAGCTTCAAATGACGAAAAAATGATTCTATTTTTTGTAAAAAGTTATAGCCAATTATAGCCAATTTAGAAATGAAATGAATCGGGCTTTACGCCACCTTTGTGCACATATAGGCTAAACTGGGCCGGAGAACCTCCTGAGGATTGTAAGATGATTGAGATAACACTGTCCTCCAGACACAGGATTCGAAATTCGAGCCCTGGCGGTCTGAGGCCGAGCACGCTACCTCTCGGTCACGGAGGTTCCCCACAATACTGACGTTCACACGTGGATGGGGAAGATACATTTTTGTTTCTTTCAAACCGCCGAGACCGGGAACCGAACCCCGAACTCCGGCGTGAAAGGCAGCGGTGCTAACCACTACCCTCATTCATTTGAACCTAGAATTGATGACGCAATTTCCAGATTCAAATGGCGAAAAATATTTGTATTGTTTCAAAAATTTACATTGCAACAAATAGTATATTATTTGATAAACTTAGCATCCACCACAAACTACACGAGCAAGAGTGAGAGTAAGTTGTTTTGAATCTAACGTTACATTGAAACATATAACATATAGCATCATATGACGCCCGAATCAAAATTACTGTTTATACTTGAGGAATGTTACAAAGTGGTGCATAATCCTGAACTTAAGGATTTTATAATCGGATCAACTATGTACTTCCATAAAGGTGACATGCACTTCTAAGCTATTGCTGGTATCGGGGATGTGTTACCTTGTTGTGAAGTTTGCGTTAAGCTGATTGGATGACCTAGAAGGTCATCCGCGCCTGAATTACATCCGGTATCTGTCTTTATTCTGAATGGCTTCCCGTGAGATTCTGCCTCCAATACCTGAAAATAATATCAATTAATAATGTTTAAAGATAGCAAGACACCGTTAGGAAATATACCAACATTTAACTCCCAAAGCCCTAAGTTGTATAACTTTAAAGCGACACAATCAGGCTAAAATCATAAAAAAATTGGAAATTTTATTTCGGATTCTTAATATGACCATATGATGTAAAAATGTCCATAAGCTAGAACTGCAAAAGTTTTTTTTAATTTTTTGTGCTGCGCAATTACCAGTTAAGCGAGATATAGAGACGAAATTCCATATTTATATTTCCAATTTTGGACATGCATGTCTGTATAAGAAATCGGAAATTTCGTCATGTAGTCATATTAAGAAGACAAAAAAATTACCGATTTTTTTTATAATTTTAGCGTGATTGTGTCGCTTTAACTGTTTTCCACTTGAAGTTGTGGGTCGCAGTAGCGAGATACAACTTCAAGTGGATAACAGTTAGCCCTACTTATATATATGGTCAGGTTGAATCAAAATAAATGCCTATTAACCCTTCGATCACTGAGCTATTCAATTTAAATTTTCAATCACTTAAAGTTGTGTCTCGCTACCGCGACACACAACTTCAAGTGACTAAAAATTGTGATTTGTAAATTTTAAGTCCCAGTATATATCAGTCTTTAAAGATTGAAAGCATATTTTTCTTTTAAAACCCGGTCATCAGGGGTTATCCTGGAGCTAATAAAAACACAGAATGTCTATTGCAGTCGACATCAGTGTTCTAGGGGTTAAGGACATTGAAAAAATCGTGATCAGCAGGCAAAGGGTTAATGCTTATTTCAGCTTCAAATGCTCTTATTTACAATGACTGGCTAAAAACGGCTGTAGACGTTATCAGGAGTTGAAGGGGTAATATGAAACACACATAATTATAATAATGTGTTTGCACATTAGTGAAATGTAAAAAGACCACAATTACTAAATGTAAGACTTGTATTTTGCTTTCACATAAGGTGTCAGTTTGCTGCTCGTTTCCAAAATTTAGTGGTACATAAAAAGATTTAATTTGTATAAAATTATTGTTTTTTTAAAAAAATTAGCATAGCTTGTAATTCCGCAAGTATTGAGCAGGTTGTACCCAACGCTGCAAATACAAAACGATGAGCCCATCTTTAAGGCTCGGTTAAATCATCGATAATATATAACTTTCAACAAAAAAACATATTTTAATGCAACTTATTTGGCAATCTATCTATTCATATTGTGGTGTCATTTTCAAGGTCAAAGCAGCAACCTTAACTGGAAATTTGAGTTTAAGTGTGATTTTAACAAATATAAGAACGATGTTATTTTGCGCATTGCAATTTATGTTGCAGATTTGTTACCATGGCAATATTCACCATGTTGTGAGAAGCATAGTTTGTTATACGTGAATGGTAACAACCTGATATATAATAATTATTTTTTTAACTTTTTTTCAAGTTTTTTACTATTTTTTAACGTTTTTTATCTGTATAATATATTTCATCTGTATTATATATTACACAATTGACTGTTTGTTATCATATAACAAAATCACTACAAGATTGCTAATAATGTCCACCCTGTATAAATATTTCTCAATAATTAAATAAAATTTAAAAAATATAAAGGAGTAGTCCACTGTTCAATAACTATATACTCAGAAAGCACCACATGGCTTACACAGAAGAGAAAACATGGACCATAAATATAAACATAGACGGGACTGAGAGTGGTACAATACTTTCCATTCAAAAATATTTAAATAACAATTTTGATCGAATCTATTCCCATTTGATGTGGCTTCACTTGATTTATCTTTTTGCGTTTTAAGTAAATATCCACGCATTAAATAACAAGCGCTTAATGTCGCATCCGAAACGGTGGCACTAATGACCTGGCGCACGAGAGGGACACAAAGGAGCATGGTCCCATCTCGTGACCTCAACAATGAGAGGCAAGAAGCAGCGGGGACAATCCGGGCAGGAATCCATATCGAGATACCCGGAAAACACGACACACTCACCCAATGCTGCAGGGCTTCTGTTTTTGTCTCCGGCAATGCATAACAGGCCTTCCCCGCTAACACAAGACGTTGAAGCAACGATGGTTTCGCGAAACCATCATTGCTTCAACGTCTTGTGTTTGCAGGGAAGTCCTGCTTTGCATTGATGGAGAAACCGTTATGCTCTGTAAAGGCAAAAGGCAGTATCTGCTCACTTTTAAAGTGAGCAGATACTACATTTTGCCTTTGCACGGCAGCGTTGAGGAGGTAGGTAGGCAGCGAGGCAGATAGATCTGCGTGGTTTGCGCATCGGTGCCCCCTTTGGAGGCTCGCTGACAGTGCCGGGGGCGCGGGCGGGACCGGGCCCGGTCTTAATGAACACACGAGGGACCGCCCCGGCCCCGTACTAGGCACACAAGATCCGCATATGACGTCACACGGCTTTGATCCCGCTCCTACTGGAGTTAACCGGGGCAAAATGGACTAATTTGAGCTGCCTCGCTAGAGATTTCCCTTGCAGGCGGACACGCCATGAGAAGCGGGGGGGGGGGAGGGGTGCTGTATCTAGTCTGTATTACATTGGTACCAGAAATCCTGTGTGCAACGACAAGCTAGGATTATCCCTCCACAGTAAACACGAACCGTTGACGCGATGTTGGGCCAGCGTCGAAGACGATGGCCCAACCTTAAACCAACATTGTGTCAACGTCTCCTGCTGCATGCGTCAAAATTAGAGACAACATAACTAAATGTGCGACTCATTCCATAATGCGATGCGAATTCGCACGGACCTGTAAATACGGTGAACTTAATATGTTCATGTGAGGATTCGTGCGGAAGGGAGGTGTGGGAGGTGCGGAATTACATCACAAGATCTAATGTTTTACAGTATCGGGAGACGTGTCATCACCGCTGCGAAAGATCCAAATAATCATTTGTATCGTATTTATGCCATGCATTCACATGCAGCATAAGAGAAGGGGATGTGGCGCATTGGTAGAGCGTCTGTCTGCCTCGCCAGTCATGCATGCGTCCCGCATTCGAACCCTGCTAATCCTGTGTAAGTTTTTCAGAGGAATATCATTGTTTCTCCGTTCTCAATGTGACTAGACGATAATGTATGACGATATGTATGTGGGATCTTTCTGTATAATACTATAATGGAAACCAACATACAAGAATATGTTGTTCTATATTGTTCTAAGAGTGTAGAATCATATTTCAAGGAGAAAGAACGAAATTAGATAGATTCGTAGATACGAATGTACGAGGCGCGAAGCGCCGAGTATATTCAGATCTACGAATCCATAGTGATTAGGTTCTTTCTTCGATTTAAAATACACAGAATATGTTCAGGTGTTCCACGATTTTATATAAAAACCTCAATTTCATTGTCAGTATGGCTAAACCATGAAATATTAGACACACAGTTCCATGGCTAAACCCATATGTTGTGCCCGACCCGACCGGTACAGAATAACAATAGAATCGTAGATCGAATCTACTGTTTTAACAATAGACTGACGTCACGGGTGTTTTTTAAATTCAGAATACAACGAGGCTAAATTAATCTTTTTTTTTATATAAACATCCACTAACACTCACATGGATATTTCCCATTGTATAATGCGAAAAAAGCAAACTTTATGCGTGGACATGATTATTGACTTGCCAGCGCTTCTAAACAAACATGAGAAGTTGTCTCATCTTCGCCGTCCTTTTTTATATATTTTATACATTTTCACTTACAAACCAAAGAAAACGTAAGTGAAATCAATACTATGGTATGTGATAGATGACCAGAGCCCGTAATCTCCATCTGCACCAGTCCAGTCTCAACTTGCGCAGAGCGTAGCCGCAAATTATATGACAGAGTGAAGATGGTAATCTCCTACAGGCTTCGCATTGGTGGAGCTTTTCGTCATTTGAAGATTGAAATTGTGTTATTATTTTTATCCAGCACCAAACAGCATGGTTCAGATGTAACGAGTTCTCATGTCGTGTCGTTAAATCTATTTTCGGCAGCACGACGTCTTGTGGGCACCGAACTGCACGTGCTTATTTATTAATAAGACAATCTTGCTCAAAAAGGCTAGTCGATTAGTGTAATCTATTGTGAGCGAAGCATCCCAGACGAAGTGTCTCAGACGACAACGTATGTTGACAATAAAAATTAGTACAAATTTTGAATATAACCGGAGACGACATGTGTATGTACAAATGAATGAATGGGGTTTGGGGCCACGTTTGAGCACATATAGGTTAAACTGGGCCAGGAGAACCTCCTGAGGATGGTGAAATGAATGATTTGACACTGCTCTCCAGACACAGGATTCGAGATTCGTACCCTGGCGGTCTGAGACCGAGCACGCTACCTCTCGGTCACAGAGGCTCCAGACAATAACAGTTGTATGTATCTCTGCCGCGGTTTTGGAACGTGAAAAAATATTTGAACATCATGGAGTGAATATTGCTTTACGTCACTTTCTGCACAATCATGGCAATATCGAGACAGAAGGAAGCCCGAAGCCGGGACGACGCCCTACTCTTATTTCGAATGACTTCAAGGGTTCTTTATAGTGCACAGTACTATAGGCAGCACTGTACACTTCATGCCTTTGTGAACATCATGGAAATGCTGTTGATCTTTATACTTATCATTAATTATTATGCACAACTTAAAAATACGTAGTCTCTCTCCACTACTCCCCCTTCAATCCTATCTGATAGACGGGTTGGCGAAATTATACAAAACTATAATATACATGTACTGGCCGGCCCCGATGGCTCACTCGTATCGACCGGGGCTTGTAACCTGGAGGTACCAGGTTCGAATCCCGGTCGAGCCGGATATTTGGCATCGTTGTTGTGCATAAGCAGTGCTCCAAACTTTTCAAAGGCCTGGAGTGTACAGTGCTGCCTATGGTACTGTGCACTATAAAAAAATCATTTAGGTCATTCGAAATAAGAGTAGATAATATTCCCGTCTTCGGGCTTCCTTCTCTCTCGATATTGCCATGATTATGCAGAAAGCGACGTAAAGCAATACTCACCCACTATTATATACATAGGCGAAACCGAAAGACAATGTACATGATGTATCAGGGGCGGCGTTTTCTTTGTTAACAGATCAAGCACAAAAACACATGCTCATCACAATAAAAATATATTCGGGCAAAAAATATTTAAAAAAAACTGGATATGCCTAAAGGAAGAGTAGGTAATTAACTCAATTTGTCCCAAGAGAAAGATTTATTTCCAAATTGGCACAATTCTTTGCAAAAACACTAGTAAATGACACTTTAGCTTCACGTTAATTAGCACCAATGCCTAGCGGCCGTGTCAGGGTCAGACTTGCAAAGAAAAGAACAGCGGAATCCAGAAGAAAGCAAAGAGAAAAGAGATTATTAAAACCATCCGTAGATAATTAATTATTACAGACAACAGCGAAAGCAATACTACTGATGTTTCTAATAAATGCTACATAATATTGAATATGTAGAGAATAACCAATAAGACACACTGTAAGGGGGACAATAGTGGGATGCACAAGAGAAGCAGGTCATATGAGCATTATAATAATTTCAGCGAACTAGGGCCTATGATGACGATAGATAGATTTCACAGGAAATAAAATAACCCTGTGCAACATGTGATTAATCCTTTCTGAATGAGTAAAATATATATAGTGCTCGTATACCCATAACAGAGGTATTGACATGAAACGGAAAGACATCAATAAAATAAATCATGTATGATGATTCCCAATTGGTTTATATTTGACATATTTCAGCGCTTTAAGGGCTAAACCATGGCATGATGCAGCTGGTTATAATGGCTTAAATGAGGGTAAAAGTGGATCGTCTTGTGGACCATAGAATTTATAAAGCTAAGAAAGTGTGTGTTGTTGTTTTTTGCGTCCACTCGAAAACGTGTGCAACTTCCTTTGGACGCTCATGTCTAAGATTTGGCCTTGAGTAAACAGGTAATCAGATCGATAATAGGTTTATCAAAATCAGCAGCATTTCACCCATATGTAGACATGCTGATTAATTTCCCGCTACGTCGTTCAAACGTTATTAAAACACACCACTACATTATTTTCTTTGACCGACCACTACATTCTAAGCCGGGAATGGAGAGTTATTGTTGATTAGTACATACCATATTATCATGGTAGGCCTATGGTGCTATAATCAGTCAGGTGTGACCGAGCTGTTGATTATGAGGGATACTCATTATGGTCGGATGTGTTTTAAGTCAGTTAAAACCCTCGGATCTCTATATTCCTAGCTGTGGAAAAGGCCACGGCCTTCAGCCTCGGACTTTTCCACAGCTAAGAATGTAAAGCTCCTCGGGATTTATCCTATACGGAGCATTTTTCAGACCTTGAGGTGGAGATCGCTCTCAGTGACAGTCATATTGAAAAACATTAACTTTCCCAGGTAAAGCAACTGTCGAGATCCACGACCATACGGTGTGGGTTTGTCCACGGCTAGGGCAGAGTGTCAGACATTCCGCAAATAATACAAATAGTGCCAGGAGCTGGAAGAAGGGAGCGACGGACAAGTTTAAGTTTTCAGGCTGTAGTTCTGGCTTTGATGTCCAGACGAACAGTGAGGATTTCACAGAGACTCTGCATCATGAACAAATCAATATTCTAACCAGGATAATATATAGAAACTCTGCTCTGTGATTCTATATTCCCAGTTAACAAAAGGTGTCGACCCAGCGTTGAATTAATGTTGGGCCAACGTCGTAAACGTTGGCCCAACATTAATCCAACACTGGGTAGATGCAGCGTGCTCAACTTCTGATAAACACAGTTTCAAAACCCACCACATTGACTCAGTGGTGTTTTACTGCTGGGACGACGTCAAAGAATCGCTAACCACCATTAAAACAACATTGACTCGACGTCTGATGTTCGCTGGGAAGCACGAGCCTAGACACAATAATAGTTGACCAGGATTGCTAAGGTGGTTGATTAATGGGACCTCTAATGACTGAAGATGAAAGAAGCAGCTTCTGGTCATCTTCATCAACATTATTGTAATCCTCTTGTACGTATCTAGCTGTGTTTTCAACATGAGATGTCTCGCGACCATTATATAAGCCCTGGCTTTCAGTTCTCTGTGTTTGGAGCAGTGGCAGCAAGGCTAACTGCCCTTCTCAATGTGTCCATTATCATCCAACAACCGCCATTCAGGCATCACCACGGTTTTTATGGAGAAATCAAAGAAAATAATGAAGGCCATTCTGTCCACTTGGCCTTCATAATGGTTGTCTCGAATACGCCATTAGTGACAAGCATGGAGCGAATGTGAATAGTGCTGACGTCCTAAAGGGCTGTGTCTGGTCTACACAAAACAAACCTGAAACGCCAGACACAAAGAATAGTCCGTGAGTGAGTGAGTGAGTGAGTGAGTGAGTGAGTGAGTGAGTGAGTGAGTGAGTGAGTGAGTGAGTGAGTGAGTGAGTGAGTGAGTGAGTGAGTGAGTGAGTGAGTGAGTGAGTGAGTGAGTGAGTGAGTGAGTGAGTGAGTGAGTGAGTGAGTGAGTGAGTGAGTGAGTGAGTGAGTGAGTGAGTGAGTGAGTGATGAGTGAGTGAGTCCCACACAACATTTAACAATCGACGTTTTTAGGTGCAATAATACCGACCAGAGGTGTTCAGCAGTCTACAGCACGGTATTTGAAAAACCACGACCGTATCTGACTCTTTTCAATACCCGGTACTGAAGATGTGAGAACATTAAAAGACAACGAACAAATATCTAAATATTCGCTGATTATTGCGGTAACGGTGATCTTACCAGACAGTTTGCTGGCAGAGACTGTTGTTGTTGCGGGCCCACCAGCATGTACGTTGTGTCACCGCCATCCGTCCAGTGTCGCAGACATTTCATGGCCACTATGGTGAGAAAAAACAATCATAAAGTCACACCAGAGTCCAGTAAAGTGTATCGCTCTACCGCATGGTTACACTCAGCTAATCCCCAGTACAGGTCGGGTTACCAGCAAACATGAGACATTGAACCAATGTTGGCTTAATGTTGGGCAGGCGTCGTAGACGGCTGACCAACATTAAATCAGCATTGGGTTTTTACTGCGCGGCAAACACGAGACAGCGACCAATTTTGGACCAGCGTGGTAGAGGGTGGGACCACCACTGAACCGATATTGCATGAATGTATTATGTTTGCTGAGATAGAAGGCCGAAGGAACAGCAATTTTATTTGCTGTTCCTTCGGCCTTGTTCTATATAGTCAACTAATGTATTTTTTATCGTTTATTATTTAATCTGTACTGCTAGAGTAGTTGAATCCTTTACAATGCCAATACTAAAGTTCTTAAAGGACAACAATAAATAATAACGATGTTTCAGCAATTTTAATCAAGTTGGATAAATTATGAGATGATTTGTGGACTTGTGCCAACCCTTTAAACCCTCGAAGCATAATTTTACATCTTTGAAAATTGACTTAATTTTATACAAATAAGTTTTTGACGAAAGTTTTCCTGTAATACTTTTTTACACTTTATAATGGCAATTTTCTTAAAATTTCCAGGCATTTAAATCGGATATTTTCATCCACTAAAATCCACAGAATTGCGCCTTGTAGGGGATAAGGATCTCGACGTTAACCTCATCTGTGATACTGATGCTTCTATTTTTTACTCATTTAACTCTTCATTGCTGACGCAATTACAGCTACAAATGACGAAAATATATATTACTTGTGAAAAAAACAGGCATCTCCTAAATTAAGTTTTGAGAATAACTGAGCATCTACCACACAATTTATTTTATCATTTCAGTTACATTCTATATGGCTTGGAATACAATCTGACGTCAATTGACGTCATATTTTGATGTTTAACCCTTAAACCGCTGAATTTTTTTAAAAAAACCTTAAGAGACCAAAGGGTTTACTTCAATTTGATATCATCATAAACGTCTTAGTTAGCTTTTTCCGATTCATTTGAATACCTATGTTATGGGTCTACGGCCATTAGAAATATTTTAATTCTTACAGTGCGGGGATCGACTTTAGGCGTCAGAATCTGACGTCTACAGACGTCAGATTCTGACGACTAAAGTCGATCCCCGCACTGTAAGGGTTAAAGTCGATCCCCGTACTGAAATAATTAAATAATTTTAATATTTTACGTTTACTTACCCACACCATGTGACTGGCAGTTATAAGATGAGGATATAGAGATACTGTTGGAGCTGTTACATCCTATGTCAACTTGTCTGGTACAGTCAGCCTCTAGCTCTGACCTCATGTTATACCGGCCTTCTATAGGACATGCCATCATATCATCATGTTCTCCTGAAACAGTAGAAACATATACTGTTATAACGGCCTTTTGTAGGACATAACATCATATCATCAAGTTCACCTGAAACAGTAGAAACACAATGTTATATCTGCCATCTGTAGGACATAACATCATATCATCATGTTCACCCGAAACAGTAAAAAACACATGATGTAATAACGGCCTTCTATAGGACATGACATTACATCATGTTCACCTGAAACAATAAAATCACACGTAATGTTAAGCCGGCCATCTATAGGACATAACATCATATCATCATGTTGTCCTGAAACAGCAAAAACACATAATGTTATAACGACATTCTATAGGACATGACATCATATCATCATGTTCACCTTAAACAGTAGTCACACATAACGTTATAGCGGCCTTCTATAGGACATAACATCATATCATCATGTTCACCTGAAACAGTAAAACATATAATATTATACCGATCTTCTATAGGACAGGACATCATATCACCATGTTCACCTGAAACAGTAAAACACATAATGTTATATCTGCCTTCTATAGGACAGGACATCATATGATCATGT
This sequence comes from Flabesymbios commensalis, assembly GCA_964017125.1. Lineage (NCBI taxonomy): Eukaryota > Metazoa > Annelida > Polychaeta > Terebellida > Flabelligeridae > Flabesymbios > Flabesymbios commensalis. The sequence continues at coordinate 16,081,564 of OZ024911.1, forward strand.
TCACCTGAAACAGTAAAACACATAATGTTATATCTGCCTTCTATATGACAGGACATCATATGATCATGTTCACCTGAAACAGTAAAACATATAATATTATACCGATCTTCTATAGGACAGGACATCATATCACCATGTTCACCTGAAACAGTAAAACACATAATGTTATATCTGCCTTCTATAGGATAGGACATCATATGATCATGTTCACCTGAAGCAGTAAAACACATAATGTTATATCTGCCTTCTATAGGACAGGACATCATATGATCATGTTCACCTGAAACAGTAAAACACATAATGTTATATCTGCCTTCTATAGGACAGGACATCATATCACCATGTTCACCTGAAACAGTAAAACACATAATGTTATATCTGCCTTCTATAGGACAGGACATCATATGATCATGTTCACCTGAAACAGTAAAACACATAATGTTATATCTGCCTTCTATATGACAGGACATCATATGATCATGTTCACCTGAAACAGTAAAACATATAATATTATACCGATCTTCTATAGGACAGGACATCATATCACCATGTTCACCTGAAACAGTAAAACACATAATGTTTTAACGGCCTTCTTGACAGGACGTCATATCATCATGTTCACCGTAAACAGTAAAAACACATCAAGAAAATCTGAAGCCGAAATGGGTATTTCACACAAATTGTATGGCCTATTTTTCACTCACTTAAAGTTGTGGATCGCGGCAGCGAGACACAATTTCAAGTCGGTATAATTTCAATTTTATAATTTAGTCCTTCAAGGATTATGCGGATCCCGTCTTCAATGGCGGTATATAAATATAGATATTGACACTTTTTTGTAATGGCGGTATGAATCTAAATAACTGGTCAAAACCCACGGGTTTGCATTTAAGATATCAATATAAATGTCAGAATTATTTTCAGTACGCAAAAAAAGATTATACAACGAGCACGGTGTGCCGTATGCGGTGTCCACGCGTCACAGACAGTGAGCCAACATTAGCCCAGTACCGTATCAGCGTACGGTGCTTGCTGGGATGTACACAGATTAGTGTTATAACATTACTCCATTTACTTTCATCCTTAAAGCGTTGAAATATTTGTATACAAAAACCAAGAAACCAAATGATTTCTTTCAATATGAAATCATCATAAATGTTAGCTCTCTCCGCTTCATTTGAATACATATGTTATGGGTCTACGGTCACTTGAGATATTTTAATTCTTTCAGCGTGCGGGGACATTATACACGTCAGAATCTGACGTCTACAGACGTCAGATTCTGATGTATGAAGACTGTCCCCGCACGTCATTTCGTTCCCAATTATACCACGACACACCCGACCAATTTCCCGCACAACAAGGACGATCATACATGTTGATTTAAAATATGTGGTTATATATAGTTATAGCATAAAGCATAATTTGCAAACGTTTCCCCATAAATCATATCACATCACATCCACAAATTTCTTTTTAGCACATGACATGTTTTGTGCATTTTTTCCTAATGCGCCAGGACCACACAGGCTCCTCCCTGCAGATCACGCGTCTCCTCTCTGTTGATCTTCTCCTATGACGCAGTTATATCATTCACACGCTGGCTGGCGATTATTGCCAATTTAGGGACTTATTTTCTCCTTCACTTTTTTTCTAGATATGACGCGCTCCCATTGCCCTGCGCCCGGGGAAGCTATCAGGAAAACAGGGTCAGCCATCAGTCCCGCCGGAGGTAATTCCCCTGAAAATAGCGGGTCGGCGAGGACCACGGTAAATAAAGAGTTGTTTTGGAAACTCTGCACGTCATATGCTGTCAGATTTAATATGGCATCCCGCAGGAAATTGGGGGCACCGGGCCTTACTTGTTGGGTGTCCACCTGTCAATATTTTCGCGCCATACAGAGACCCTTGGTCATCTGGGCATTGGGTTACCACAGTTAACGTCCTGTATAGCACACATTGACCCAATGCTGGGTTAATGTTCGGCCAGCGTCATAGACGCTGGCCAAACATTAATCCAACATTGGGTATTTGTTGGACCAGAAGAGGTTGATGCAATTTCGGGCCAATTCCTGCCGCCACTGGGCCGCCATTGCAGCAGCGTTTTATGCCTGCTTCTGTTTTGCCTCTGTGCATTCCTCAAGCGGAGACATTTCCCACTGCTCTGTTGCGTTTACAAAAGAGAACATTAACACGATGGCCTCGGTCTACCACATCATAACAGAATAAAATAACTTTCTTACAACACATCACTGCTTTACTATGTTACGTATATATATCAGCTTAAACCTTAGAACGTTGAAATATTGTTGTATAAACCATGGAGAACAAAGGGTTTGTTTCAATTTGTGAGAAGAAACTTTTAAATATATTATTCCATCGCAAAATTCGATGATTTTTGTCCAGTGACACTGTCCTAATATAAGCTACTGCCTGCTATTTACTGTTTAATGCCTGTAGCAGGCACAACAACTTGAGATATGTTGTTTTATACTTTGTTTTATATAGCTCTGCTACAGTTTACATCAGATACCATACACTTTGGTGTGGTATTAACTGTAAGTGTACGCATTGGTCTGGTGTGACTGTTACTGTAAGTGTACGCAGTGGTCTGATGTGGCTGTTACTGTAAGTATATGCAGTGGTCTGGTGTGGCTGTTACTGTAAGTATACGCAGTGGTTTGTTGTGGCTGTTTCTGTATGTGTACGAAGTAATCTGGTGTGGCTGTTACTGTAAGTGTACGCAGTTGTCTGGCGTGGCTGTTACTGTAAGTGTACGCAGTTGTCTGGCGTGGCTGTTACTGTAAGTGTACGCAGTTGTCTGGTGTGGCTGTTACTGTAAGTGTACGCAGTGGTATTGTGTGGCTGTTACTGTAAGTATACGCAGTGGTCTGGTGTGGCTGTTACTGTAAGTGTACGCAGTGGTGTTGTGTGGCTGTTACTGTAAGTTGTAAATATACGCAGTGGTCTAGTGTGACTATTAATGTAAGTGTACTCAGTTGTCTGGTGTGGTTTTACTGTAAGTGTACGCAGTGGTCTGATGTGGCTGTTACTGTAAGTGTAAGCAGTGGTATTGTGTGGCTGTTGCTGTAAGTATACGCAGTGGTTTGTTGTGGCTGTTTCTGTATGTGTACGCAGTGATCTGGTGTGGCTGCTACTGTAAGTGTACGCAGTTATCTGGCGTGGCTGTTACTGTAAGTGTACGCAGTTGTCTGGTGTGGATGTTACTGTAAGTATACGCAGTTGCCTTGTGTGGCTGCTACTGTAAGTGTAAGCAGTGGTATTGTGTGGCTGTTACTGTAAGTGTACGCATTGGTCTGGTGTGGCTGTTACTGTAAGTGTACGCAGTGGTATTGTGTGGCTGTTACTGTAAGTTTACGCAGTGGTCTGGTGTGGCTGTTACTGTAAGTGTGCGCAGTGGTATTGTGTGGCTGCTACTGTAAGTGTAAGCAGTGGTATTGTGTGGCTGTTACTGTAAGTGTACGCATTGGTCTGGTGTGGCTGTTACTGTAAGTGTACGCAGTGGTCTGGTGTGGCTGTTACTGTGAGTGTACGCAGTGGTCTGGTGTGGCTGTTACTGTAAGTGTGCGCAGTGGTATTGTGTGGCTGATACTGTGAGTGTACGCAGTGGTCTGGTGTTGCTGTTACTGTAAGTGTACGCAGTGGTCTGGTGTGGCTGTTACTGTAAGTGTACGCAGTGGTCTGGTGTGGCTGAAACTGTAAGTATACGCAGTGGTCTGGTGTGGCTGCTACTTTATGTGTACGCAGTGGTCTGGTGTGGCTTACAGTGTAAGTATACGCAGTTGACTTGTGTGGCTGCTACTGTAAGTGTACGCAGTGGTCTGGTGTGGCTGTTACTGTAAGTGTACGCAGTGGTATTGTGTGGCTGTTACTGTAAGTATACGCAGTGGTCTGGTGTGACTGTTACTGTAAGTGTACGCAGTTGTCTGGTGTGGCTGTTACTGTAAGTGTACGCAGTGGTATTGTGTGGCTGTTACTGTAAGTTTACGCAGTGGTCTGGTGTGACTGTTACTGTAAGTGTACGCAGTTGTCTGGTGTGGCTGTTACTGTAAGTGTACGCAGTGGTATTGTGTGGCTGTTACTGTAAGTGTACGCAGTGGTCTGGTGTTGCTGTTACTGTAAGTGTACGCAGTTGTCTGGTGTGGCTGTTACTGTAAGTGTACGCAGTGGTCTGGTGTGGCTGTTACTGTGAGTGTACGCAGTGGTATTTTGTGGCTGTTACTGTAAGTGTACGCAGTGGTCTGGTATGGATGTTACAGCAAGTATACACAGTGGACTGGTGTGGCTTTACTGTAGGTGTACGCAGTGGTCTGGTGTGGCTGTTACTGTAAGTATACGCAGTGGTCTGGCGTGGCTTTAACTGTAAGTGTACGCAGTGGTCTGGTGTGGCTGTTACTGTAAGTGTACGCAGTGGTCTGGCGTGGCTTTAACTGTAAGTGTACGCATTGATCTGGTGTGGCTGTTACTGTAAGTATACGCAGTGGACTGTTGTGGCTTTACTGTAAGTATACACGGTGGACTGGTGTGGCTTTACTGTAGGTGTACGCAGTGGTCTGGTGTGGTTGTTACTGTAAGTATACGCAGTGGTCTGGCGTGGCTCTAACTGGAGGTGTACGCAGTGATCTGGTGTGGCTGTTACTGTAAGTGTACGCAGTGGTCTGGTGTGGCTGTTACTGTAAGTGTACGCAATGGTCTGGTGTGTCTTAAACTGTAAGTATACATAGTGGTCTAGTGTGGCTGTTACTTTAAGTGTACGCAGTGGACTGGTGTTGCTGTTACTGTAAGTGTACGCAGTGGTCTGGTGTGGCTTTAACTGTAAGTGTACGTAGAGGGCTGGTGTGGCCTAAACTGTAAGTATACGCAGTGGTCTGGTGTGGTTGCTACTGTAAGTATACGCAGTGGTCTGGTGTGGTCGTTACTGTAAGTGTACGCAGTGGTCTGGTGTGGCTGTTACTGTAAGTGTACGCAGTGGACTGGCGTTGCTGTTACTGTAAGTGTACGCAGTGGTCTGGTGTGGCTTTAACTGTAAGTGTACGTAGTGGGCTGGTGTGATCTAAACTGTAAGTATACGCAGTGGTCTGGTGTGGTTGTTACTGTAAGTATACGCAGTGGTCTGGTGTGGTCGTTACTGTAAGTGTACGCAGTGGTCTGGTGTGGCTGTTATTGTAAGTGTACGCTCTGGTCTGGTGTTTCTGATACTATAAGTATACGCAGTGGTCTGGTGTGGCTTCAACTGTAAGTGTACGCAGTGGGCTGGTGTGGCTTAAACTGTAAGTATACGCAGTGGTCTGGTGTGGCTGTTACTGTAATTGTACGCAGTGGTCTGGTGTGGCTGTTACTGTAAGTGTACGCAGTGGTCTGGTGTGGCTTAAACTGTAAGTATACGCAGTGGTCTGGTGTGGCTGTTACTTTATGTGTACGCAGTGGACTGGTGTTGCTGTTACTGTAAGTATACGCAGTGGTCTGGTGTGGTTGTTACTGTAAGTGTACGCAGTGGTCTGGTGTGGCTGTTATTGTAAGTGTACGCACTGGTCTGGTGTTGCTGCTACTGTAAGTGTACGCAGTGGTGGCTTTAACTGTAAGTGTACGCAGTGGACTGGTGGGGCTTAAACTGTAGGTATACGCAGTGGTCTAGTGTGGCTATTACTGTAAGTATACGCAGTGGACTGGTGTGGCTTTACTGTAGGTATACGCAGTGGTCTGGTGTGGTTGTTACTGTAAGTATACGCAGTGGTCTGGCGTGGATTTAACTGTAAGTGTACGCAATGATCTGGTGTGGCTGTTACTGTAAGTGTACGCAGTGGTCTGGTGTTGCTGTTACTGTAAGTGTACGCAGTGATCTGGTGTGGCTTAAACTGTAAGTATACGCAGTGGTCTGGTGTGGCTGTTACTGTAAGTGTACGCAATGGTCTGGTGTGTCTTAAACTGTAAGTATACATAGTGGTCTAGTGTGGCTGTTACTTTAAGTGTACGCAGTGGACTGGTGTTGCTGTTTCTGTAAGTGTACGCAGTGGTCTGGTGTGGCTTTAACTGTAAGTGTACGTAGAGGGCTGGCGTGGCTTAAACTGTAAGTATACGCAGTGGTCTGGTGTGGTTGTTACTGTAAGTATACGCAGTGGACTGGTGTGGTCGTTACTGTAAGTGTACGCAGTGGTCTGGTGTGGCTGTTACTGTAAGTGTACGCAGTGGACTGGTGTTGCTGTTACTGTAAGTGTACGCAGTGGTCTGGTGTGGCTTTAACTGTAAGTGTACGTAGTGGGCTGGTGTGGTCCAAACTGTAAGTATACGCAGTGGTCTGGTGTGGTTGTTACTGTAAGTATACGCAGTGGTCTGGTGTGGTCGTTACTGTAAGTGTACGCAGTGGTCTGGTGTGGCTATTACTGTAAGTGTACGCACTGGTCTGGTGTTTCTGTTACTATAAGTGTACGCAGTGGTCTGGTGTGGCTTCAACTGTAAGTGTACGCAGTGGGCTGGTGTGGCTGTTACTGTAAGTGTACGCAGTGGTCTGGTGTGGCTGTTACTGTAAGTGTACGCAGTGGTCTGGTGTGGCTTAAACTGTAAGTATACGCAGTGGTCTGGTGTGGCTGTTACTTTATGTGTACGCAGTGGACTGGTGTTGCTGTTACTGTAAGTATACGCAGTGGTCTGGTGTGGTTGTTACTGTAAGTGTACGCAGTGGTCTGGTGTGGCTGTTATTGTAAGTGTACGCACTGGTCTGGTGTTGCTGTTACTGTAAGTGTACGCAGTGGTGGCTTTAACTGTAAGTGTACGCAGTGGGCTGGTGTTGCTGTTACTGTAAGTATACGCAGTGGTCTGGTGTGGTTGTTACTGTAAGTGTACGCAGTGGTCTGGTGTGGCTGTTATTGTAAGTGTACGCACTGGTCTGGTGTTGCTGTTACTGTAAGTGTACGCAGTGGTGGCTTTAACTGTAAGTGTACGCAGTGGGCTGGTGTGGCTTAAACTGTAGGTATACGCAGTGGTCCAGTGTGGCTATTACTGTAAGTGTACGCAGTGGTATGGTGTGGCTGTTACTTCAAGTATACGCAGTACTCAGTGAGTTTAAGATAACGTGCTAACCCTTCACGCTCTAAGTTATCTTTGAAAAATCTCAAGTGGGTGAACACTACTCATATATTTGTTTAATTCGAGACAAAATATTTACAATTTTTGATGTTTAAAGTCTCATTTTATTCCCAGTAACAGTGATTCAATATATTAATAATTTATAATGGGTAACATTGTGGACGGGCTCGGAGCTTAACCATTACAGCGCGGGGATCGACTTTAAACGTCAAAACCTGATATACGTCAGATTCTGACGTGCAAAGTAGATCCCCGCGCTGTAACATGTGTAAGAGTAACAATATTTAGAATCCATAAGATAGGTATTCAAATGAAGTGGAAAGAGCTAACTAAGAGTTTTATGATGATTTCAAATTGAAAAAACCCTTTAGTCTCCATGGTTGATACAAAAAAAATTCATCGTTTTAATAGTTAAAGCGTTATTTAATCACTGTATTTATAGTAATATGACTTTGGTCTAATTTGTTTTCAGCGCACAAGGTCAGAATCACGCGTTTAAAAAAACTAATTCTAAAACACCTGATAATATCTTGATTATATTTGTGTGTGTTTTTTGCATCTGAAGGCTCATGTTTTGTCTAAGACATGTTGATGTAAATATGGAACGACATTTTCCATTAGCAAATCTCACATCAAATACGATAGTTAAAAAGGTCATGGAATGATTTCTCAGCTAATATCACAATGCTACTAAAACATGGAAAATGTGGCCTTATACCCAGTAAGCACAAAACTTTTGTATAACATTTGTACAACGTCGGCCCAACGTCTTCAACGTTGGGCCAAACTTGTACAAATGGTGTACAACGTTTTGTGTTTTCTGGGATACTTTCATCCCTGATGAGCGTGACGTAATCACGCGGCACTCACAGCGGGCGAGATGTTTTAGACAATGCATTAAAAAACAGCAAAATAATATGTTTCATAAGTGCACCTCTCGCACGTCTGTAGGCCCTAAGTATAATTCCCCCGAGTTCTCTCTGAAAACATCCCCGTCGTGGTCGTGTCGTGATCGTACGTGGTCGTGCCTACCGGCGATCTCAGTGACAGTGAGTCGGCAAGACATGTCGTCCCCTTGGATATGAAAGTGGCAGATACACCTTTCATATCCAAGGGGACGATGTGGGCACGACATGTAGGCATGATGACGAATCACAGAGTCTTACAAGCCAGCTCAGCTTTAACTCGTACAGCGCTGACATATCTTCGTATAAACCATGGAGACCAAAGGGTTTTTTTCAATTTGAAATCATCATAAATGTCTTAGATAGCACTTTCTGCTTCATTTGTGTTATGGGTCCACAGCCACTATAAATTGTTAATTCTATCAGCGCGGGGAACGTTTTTAGACGTCAGAGTTTGACGTCTGTAGACGTCAGATTTTGACGTCTAAAGACGGTCCCCGCGCTGAAAGGGTTAATTATGGTAATTCTTGTTATGTTGAGTTGTTTGTTGTTGTTTTTCATTCAGATGAAGCCGGAATTGCTAACGAAATTTCCTTCTTCAAATGACGAGAAATATTTAAATTTTGTTGAAAATAGATACCTCCCACATCATGCACATTGAATTATTCAATTTACAGAAAATTCAACATATTTTATCAATTTCATAGGCATTTTCTTCATTAAAATGAAATAAAATGAATCGGACTTTAGGCCACTTTTGTGCACATATAGACTAAACTGGGCCAGGAGAACCTCCCGAGGATGGTGAGATGATACTGCCCTCCAGATGATTCTAAATTCGGTCTGAGGCCGAGCACACTACCTCGCAATACTGATTTTTACGAGTGAATGGGGAAGAAACTTTTTTGTTTCTTTTAAACCGCCGAGACTGGGAAACGAACTCCGAACTCCCAAATTGAAAAATGGGCTACCTCTTTGATAGAACTACCAATATTACAACTTGAACCACACGAATCTAGACATACCATGATGAATCTAAAACTACCATTATGAATCAGGAACTACCACTATGAATCTAGAACTATCACAATCAATCTAGAACTACCTCTATGAAGCTAGAATTACTAACGTGAACCGAGAGCTACCACCGTGAATCTAGAGAAACCATTATAGATCTAGAACTACCACTATGAATCTAAAACTATCACTGTGAATCTATAACTACCACTATGAATCTAGAACTATCATTATGAATCTAGAATTACCAGTATGATGCTAGAACTACCATTATGAATCTAGAACTACCACTATTATTCTAGAACTACCGATATAAATATAGAACTATCTTTAAGAATCCAGATCATCCATTATGAATCTAGAACTACCACTATGAAACTAGAATTACTGACGTGAACCGAGAGCTACCACCGTGAATCTAGAGAAACCAAACTGGATCTAGGGCTACCACTATGAATATAAAACTACCACTGTGAATCTAGAGCTACTATTGTGGAGATAGAACTAACAATATGAACCTGGAACAACAACCTTGAATTTAGACATGGCACCGTGAATCTAGAGCTACCACTATACATCTGGAACTACCACTTTGAAGCTATTGTAAAATCGTGGGACTAGATCTACCACTATAAATCTAAAAACTGTCACTATAATTATACAACTACCACTACCAATCCAGAACTACCACCGTGAATCTTGAACTACCACCATGAATCTAGAACTACCACCGTGAATCTTGAACTACCTCCGTGAATCTAGAACTACCACCGTGAATATAGAACTACCACCGTGAATCTTGAACTACCACCGTGAATATAAAACTACCATCGTGAATCTAGAACTACCACCGTAAATCTTGAACTAGCACCGTGATTCTGGAACTACCGTCGTGAATCTAGAGCTATCACCGTGAATCATGAACTACCACCATGAATCTAGAACTACCACCGTGAATCTTGAACTACCACAGTGAATCTAGAGCTACCACCGTGAATCTAGAACTACCACCGTGAATCTCGAACTACCACCGTGAATCTTGAACTACCACCGTGAATCTAGAACTACCACCGTGAATCTAGAACTACCACCGTGAATCTAGAGCTACCACCGTGAATCCGGAACTACCTCCGTGAATCTAAAATTACCATTATGACTCTAGAACTACATTGTACCACCGTGAATCTAGAGCTACGATCCTAAATCTAGAACTACCTCCGTGAATCTAGAATTACCGTTAAGAATCTAGAACGAACACCGTGAATCTAGAACTACCTCCGTGAATCTAGAATTACCACCATGAATTTAGAACTACCACCATGAATCTGGAACTGCCAACATGTATCTAGAGCTACCACCTTGAATCCAGAAATACATCCGTGCATCTAGAGCTACCTCCGTGAATCTAGAATCACCACCATGAATCTAGAACTACCACTGTGAATCTAGAACTACCACCGTGCATCCAGAACTACATGCGTGAATTTAGAACCACTATCGTGAATACAAAACTACATCCGTGAATCTAGAACTACCACCGTGAATGTAGAACTACCACCGTGAATGTAGAACTACCACCGTGAATCTAGAACTACCATCGTAAATCTAGAACTACCATCGTGAATCTAGAACTACCATCGTGCATCTAGAACTACGCCAATATGAAGATAGAACTACATAGAACCAACCAGCTACAACAAAGTAGAACTAGCCAGCTCAAGTTCGCGTTAGTGTGTTTCACGCTTAATTGTGAAAAAAACCCTAGTTTTTCTTCTGTAAATCTAGTCCGCCGTGATCCCGTGGGGCGCGGGAGATTATCCGAGAAAAACCTGGATCAGGTGGGATGTCACGCGGCCCGGCCGGGCAGGGATTGTCTGGACAAAGACCCCCCGTAATTACAGTCAGTGATGTGACGCAGTGGCTTCCCCACGGCCATGTATAATTACCATAACTACCCGTATCAGATTCAACCCTCCATGTCCTGTGACCACGGGACCACTCAGCCTAGTCAGGGATAGACGCAAACGCGTGGTTTAGCGTCAGAGCTGGACAGCATAGCAAAAGCTATGCTTTGTATGCTGGTACACTGAGATCATCAATTTCATGAAAAAGGTGAGGGTAACCCTGTTCAAATGATCAATTCACCTATAAATCCCCACGCTACATCCCCACGTCAAGGCATTATTCCAATGCGATTTAAATCTGTCGATTATCATGATTATCAAATAATTAAATCATTGATTAAACAAAGACGCATTTTTTTTATTTCTGAAGTAAAATTCGGAGCACAGCTTTTTAATGTCCGCAGAGTATGTTGGACAAGCTCAGTTACACTCAGCTACAGTCAGCCACACTGACTCAGCTACACTCAGCTACGATCAGTTCTTGCTGAGGCATGAAACACATCTGGGCCAAGTTTCAACAACAGACTTGGGTCAAAATGTTGCCTTTAATATCAACACGTGATGAAGTCTCAACCAATCAGTGACTTGAGTCGGCCCAAGTATTATATTCTACACCCTAATTTAAATAACAACTGAATGACGGCGGTGATTGGTCCAGCTCTTCATGTGACAGGCTCAGCCACTCAACGATTGGTCGGGGTAAAATACTAGACTTGGTCCCATGAGTCCAGGGCGAAACTAGGGTCAGGTTTACGCTTACGCGGATAAAGTTGTTAAATTTTTGCTCCAAGGCATCCGGTACTAACAATTGAACATGTTTAATTTTTCGTGAGAAGATCAGCTCGGACGGACAGAGAGGACGCCTAATTACACAGCTCTTCTAAGCGATGCCTTCACGGCGTACCGCAGTATATCCCAGAAGACGTAGGGCCAGCCGCCCGTGTTCATCAGGAGCTCTCTCATGTGTGGAACGGGCTTAATAACCCTTTCAGCGCTCGGACCGTCTTCAGGCGTTAGAATATGACGTCTGTAGACGTCAGATTCGGAAGTCTAAAGACGGTCCCTGCGCTGAAAGAATTGAAAATGTATAATGGCCATAGACTCATATTAACATCTAGGGTATTCAAATGAAACTAAGACATTTATGATGATTTCAAATTGAAAACAATATTATAGAAACTTATTCCAGCGTTTAAGGGTTAACCCTTACAACGCTGGGGCATTGTAATAAATGTGGTGAATCCCAAAGAGATATTCACTATGACAACTTTTCAAATGTCTTAGTTTCATCATTCCACTTAATTTGAATACCCGTATTTTGTGGGTCTATGACCATGATGACCATTATCAATATTTAATTCCTTCGAGGATAAACTGTTGACGTCAACATCTGACGTCAAACGTCGATCCCCTCACTGAAGGCGCCTACGTCAGCGACAATAGAAAGACGTACGGTAGAGGGATTAGTAATCATACATGATGGATGTGATGAGAGCGTACCTAGTACGAAAACATGTCATTCGTTAAACTGGATTGAACATACCTTTAAATCCAGTTGAAAGTATCATAAATAATAGATGGAGGTAAATATTTATGTACATGTGTTTATGTGTACATCTGTACATTTGTACGATAGATTCGCAGCGCCGACAATATTCGAATTCACAAATCTATCGCAATTGAGTTCCTTCTTCGAGTTAAAATACACAAAACAGGTACGTATGTTCCTTTTATACAGAAAACATCAATTTTATTATCAGCATGGTTGAAATGTAACATGAGTCATATATATTGATAACACAATAAACTTTGCTTTCACAAATTCAAATAATCAATGGTTCCCTTTGAAATGAACGGGTGTATCTGCCACTTGACGATGTGGCAGATACACCCTTTCATATCGAAGGGGCGAATTTAACGTTAACTCACCCATGAGGATAGTTCTGGTGTATCGGTTGTGTGTTTTGTTAGTTGCGGCTAAGTCTTCCATACATGATGTTGGTCTGGTGCTGTAAGTCTGTGTACCTGTTAACACACAAACCGTGAGGTGATAACGGTACCGGAGAATGAGTGGTACGAGTAAATATATCATAGTACGGTACTGGACGAGCAGAAATATTTTCTATTGAAATAAGAAAAGTCATTACAGATTTATTTGTCATAAAATGATAGAATATAATTATATATTCATGTATATACAAGATGGCTAGTTGCTAAAATCACATGACAATATACATGATATCACACACAAGATCAAAATCATGCTAAGTGGCATTGCCAGAATAAAACGCTCGATATATCGATATTATACATGATATGTACTACTTGAAAATAAAAACAGAATGGATTGCCAAGATATGGAGATAGGAGTATATCATTCTGTTTCCTGCAGCAAAACCAGAGCTAAAATAGCTACTGTGTACCGAAGAATGAGAGGTAAGAGTAAATATTATCATAGTACACGCCCAACAAACACCTGTATAATGTTGCTTTCATGCTGGACAGCCGTCTACCCAACATCAAGTCAACATTAGTCAGCAGCTGAAGAAGTTTGAAAATGAGGTTTGAACTATTTTACTGTTTTGCATTATAATTTTTTGAATTGCTACTTTTAATAAATCTGTTCTCTAGCGAGAGCGTTATTATCGGTGGGGGCCGACACAAAAAAAGGTGTAAAACAATGTCCAGCCACTAATTACCCGGTGTAATACTATTTTATACAGTTGAATTTTAGCATGTTAATATTACTGTAACATATACATAGGCCTACCCTAAATTCACAGAACGACCATTTTGCGTTTTAAGACGCAGCTTCATATTTTTCACAAGTATAGGGGGCCTATGGCTAGCTCTTGACCTAGAAAGTGGCCAATGGACAATTTTAATTAACCTACTAAAATCACTTCCGTTAAAAAAAGACGTGGAATAATTTTGGGTTCAACATGTTTAATGCTGGTCAAGCGTCGCAATGATGGTCACGTAGGTCACATGCCTCTAGAGGAGTGAACATATTGTGAACGACAGGTTATTTATCTATTTATTCTCTAGCGGAATAGATGCATGGTCACCAAATAAAATATTGATAAAGGAAATAGGACACCGCGGGCATAAAATAAGTTCATAATGCCCATTAAAACTGCGTATTTTAAGTCCTCATAGACATATTATACATATACCTAGAAAATACCAAATCATTTCATATTAATGGTTTCCCTTGACTGGTTGGTTTTGATGTTGATTTTCATTATTTTATAATAAACATGATGTTTGAACGTATATAAGCGCTATAATATATTACATCGTAAGAAAGCTAATAGAACAGCAACCACAGGCGATTCTGTTACCCTACCTCTTTATTCTAACCCAGTTGTGTGAGGCTTCCATATAAGTGGTCAAAATATAAAGTTCGTCCCTATTGTTTTGCTCTTAACGTCTCACTTCGTGTTTTGGACATGCCAACGGTAAAAAAATGGTGTGGATGATCTGTGGGTGATGCAGATGGGGTTTTAGCAAATCATGGGTTACTGGTTAATTAGTTTCCATCATGCACTAAAACTTTACTGCACCGAGTAACAAATAAATACATGTTAAATTGTAATTGAATCACTATGATATGAGATGTCCGAACATGAACCTGACATCTAATCATGTATCCGTCAATTCAAATGTCATTCTACTACAATATCATGTGTCCGTAAATTAAAATGTCATTCTGCTACAATATTATGTGTCCGTAAATTAAAATGTTATTCTGCTACAAAATTATGTGTCCGTAAATTAATGTCATTCTGCTACAATATCATGTGTCCGTAAATTAAAATGTCATTCTGCTACAATATTATGTGTCCGTAAATTAAAATGTCATTCTGCTACAATATTATGTGTCCGTAAATTAAAATGTCATTCTGCTACAATATTATGTGTCCGTAAGTTAAAATGTTATTCTGTTACAAAATTATGTGTCCGTAAATTAAAATGTCATTCGGCTACAATACTAATAGGGGTCCGTAAATTATCCCTTCAAGCGTAAATTACATAATTTTATTTTTTACCCACTTGAAGTTGTGTTTCGCTAGCGCGACCCACAACTTCAAGTGGGTAAAAATCACTGAATTCTGTTCAATTTGAATCAAATATATGTCAATCTATAAAATTCAATTCACAATTTCGCCTTTGACATTTCTTGTCTGAAGGAGAGATAAAAAGGCTGGAGACGGCTTCAGATGTAACTCTAGCACTCTAACACGTTTAACCTTTAGCCCTTGTCCTACTGATCACGACTATTATCGTTTTTAACCCGTTTCATTAGTCGACCAGACCACTGATATTGAGAATGCAATTATAGTGTTTAAACATCAAGATTTGTAAATGATTTGTCTCAAATTAAAGAAATGTGAGTAATTTTCAACCACGTGAAGTTGTGGATCGCGGTAGCGATTTTTGAATAAACCATGGAAAACAAAGGGCTATTTTCAATTTGAAATCTTCATAAATATCTTGGTTACCTTTCTTCGGTTCGTTTGAATACATGTTATTCGTCTACGGTCTTTGGGACCGGTCGGAGGCCGGTATACTATTACTTTCATTTTGCCCGAGTTTGTGTCCTATTTAGGGAAATAGGAGTGCTGTGTGTGGGAAACGGTTGACATTTATGTACACCAGTCCTTATGAACATGTCGAATATAACGTTTCAGGTTCTTAGGTTAGATATTTTTTATTTAACAAGTGTTCAGAAATAATAATATTCACGATAATATTTGTGGTTAAAAGCTTAAAGGGTTTTAGTTGGAATAATGTTGGCTCAGCGTCGTGTGATCTGGTGTTTCTGGCGCCGGGATTTTAAAGGTCACCAGCATAATGCAGCAGTCAGAAAAGACGGTACAATTACCCAATGCTGTTTCAATGACGGGCCAGCGTCGAAGACTGTGGGACAACATTGAAACAGTATTGGTTGAATGCCACGTGTTTGCGCAAAGTATACAACAGACCCTGTGATAGATTAGTGCTGCGTCAGCGTTGTAGACGATTGACCGGCATTGAACCAGCAATGGGCTACACCGCTAGCCCAACATTTAACCGGATTTTCGTGGGTAGGCCTACAGCCTCTGTATCAGGTACATCGTAGGCAAGTATTGAATGAATGTTGGCCAGCACCGGCGATGGTGGTGGAAGTAATACACGTCGAAGACATTTAGGATTCTGGTCCACGAGGAAGACCAATACACTGATTTTTTGTCTATAGCACTCAAGCGGATTAAAGCCGGGCCTCGGAGTTTCAAGTTATAAATACGCTTACTCCTAAAGTGCGGAGATTGACTTTACACGTCAGAATCTGACGTCTACAGACGTAAAATTCTGACGACGAAAGTAGATCCTTGCGTTGTAAGGGCTAAACCCTTACAACGCTGAAATATGTTTGAATAAACCATGGAGAACAAAGGGCTATTTTCAATTTTCAATTTGAAATCATCATGAATGTCTTAGTTACCTCTTTTCAGTTCATTTAAATAAGGGCTAAGGGTTAAAATGTCATTCTGGTTCAATATTCGTGTCTGGTTCAATAAAATGTCATTCTGCTACAATACTAATAGGGGTCCGTAATTTAAAATGTCATTCAGATTCATTACTAATAGGGGTCCGTAAATTATCCCTTCAAGCGCTAAATTACATAATTTAATTTTTCACCCACTTGAAGTTGTGTCTCGCTAGCGCGACCCACAACATCAAGTGGGTAAAAATCACTGAATTCTGTTCAATTTGAATCAAATATATGTCAATCTATAAAATTCAATTCACAATTTCGCCTTTGACATTTCTTGTCTGAAGGAGAGATAAAAAGGCCAGAGACGGCTTCAGATGTGACTCTAGCACTCTAACACGTTTAACCTTTAGCCCTTGTCCTACTGATCACGACTATTATCGTTTTTAACCCGTTTCATTAGTCGACCATACCACTGATATTGAGAATGCAATTAGTGTGTCAACATCAAGATTTGTAAATGATTTGTCTCAAATTAAAGAAATGTGAGTAATTTTCAACCATGTGAAGTTGTGGATCGCGGTAGAGATTTTTGAATAAACCATGGAGAACAAAGGGCTATTTTCAATTTGAAATCTTCATAAATATCTTGGTTACCTTTTTTCGGTTCGTTTGAATACATATGTTATGCGTCTACGGTCATTGAGAACGGCCGGAGGCCGGTATACTATTACTTTTATTTTGCCCGAGTTTGTGTCCTATTTAGGGAAAAAGGAGTGCTGTGTGTGGGAAACGGTTGACATTTATGTACACCAGTCCTTATGAACATGTCGAATATAACGTTTCAGGTTCCTAGGTTAGGTATTTTTATTAAGTGTTCAGAAATAATAATATTCACGATTATATTTGTGGTTAAAAGCTTAAAGGGTTTTGGTTGGAATAATGTTGGCCCAGCGTCGCAGACGATGGCCCAGCTTTACTGGGATTTTAAAGGTCACCAGCATAATGCAGCAGTCAGAAAAGACGGTACAATTACCCAATGCTGTTTCAATGACGGGCCAGCGTCGAAGACTGTGGGACAACATTGAAACAGTATTGGTTGAATGCCACGTGTTTGCGCAAAGTATACAACAGACCCTGTGATAGATTAGTGCTACGTCAGCGTTGTAGACGATTGACCGGCATTGAACCAGCAATAGGCTGCAACGCTAGCCCAACATTGAACCGGATTTTCGTGGGTAGGCCTACATCCTCTGTATCAGGTACATCGTAGGCAAGTATTGAATGAATGTTGGCCAGCACCGGCGATGGTGGTGGAAGTAATACACGTCGAAGACATTTAGGATTCTGGTCCACGAGGAAGACCAATACACTGATTTTTTGTCTATAGCACTCAAGCGGATTAAAGCCGGGCCTCGGAGTTTCAAGTTATAAATACGTTTACTCCTAAAGTGCGGAGATTGACTTTACACGTCAGAATCTGACGTCTACAGACGTAAAATTCTGACGACTAAAGTAGATCCTTGCGTTGTAAGGGCTAAACCCTTACAACGCTGAAATATGTTTGAGTAAACCATGGAGAACAAAGGGCTATTTTCAATTTTCAATTTGAAATCATCGTGAATGTCTTAGTTACCTCTTTTCAGTTCATTTAAATAAGGGCTAAGGGTTAAAATGTCATTCTGGTTCAATATTCGGCTCAAGTTTTGTACTCGCCACCAAAACTAAGTGATAACAGGTGATTGGCAATTTAAACCTTTAAACACTAAGGGCGACTTAAATCGCTTTTAGTCTTTTTTATTAGCAGGTTAAATCGTAGTTATTGAGAATGTAATAAGTGTCTAAACATCACGATTTGCAAATGTTTGGTCTCAAATTAAACAAATACTGTAAATCTGGTAAATTCCGTGTGTTTTAAATTTAGTGAATTCCTGAATTAGGGACTTTTCACGAAGTTTAGAATTCGCGAATTTTCATGTTTCTTAAGTTGCGCTATTATCATTCTCGCGAGATTTTTGATTTCGCGAAAAAATATTTACAATGTTCGCGGACCCATAACATATGTTTTCAAATGAATCAGAAAGAACAATCAAAATCAAAATTTCAAATCGGAAAACCCTTTGGTCTCCACGGTGTACATGAAAAACAATCAGCCCGACTTTAGACGTCAGATTTTAACGTCTAAAATCGATCCCCGCGCTGTAAGAGTAAAACTATTTATAATGGTCGCATACCCATAAAATTGGTATTCAAATAAATCAGAAAGAGCTAACAAAAACATATATGAAGATTTCAAATCGAAAAATTTGATCTCTATGGTTAATCATAACAAAAAATCAGCGCTTAAGAATTACCCCTTTAACAGCCGGTGCCGCATATATTCGGGTTTTCATTTTATATTAGCACATTAAACACCACATTTTAAATATGTTAAAGAAAAAATGTGACATCAGCCAGCAAGATTTGAAAAGAGTTGACCTCCATGTTGCCAAATCTGAATAATTTTCAATCACTTGAAGTTGTGGATCGCGTCAGCGAGACACAACTTTAATTGGGTGAAAATTTAAATTGAATATTTGGCGGTTAAAGGGTTAAGGGAATATTTCTGCACGACAAGGGTTAACCACATGGACATGGCCAGACAGAAGAGGAGCTGGACGCAGCTCAAATTACATCTGACTGACGGGTCTGGATCTGAGGTCATAGAGTGCGATCAGGATCAAGCAACTTGATCAGCTAACAAATGTCCTGTCTGCGAACTCAATCCCCGTCCTGGCTAGTGCTTTTTGGATCACTGCCCCCCCCCCCTTCTGCTCCCAAATCTCAAATGTCATCTAAAAAATGATCGATTCCATCTGTTGACTGACGTAGTGGTTGTCGTCATTGTGACCAATGGTTGAGCGTAGCCGTGACGACCTCTGCGAGCCGTGGATTGGTGTATTTGCTATACCCGAAAAATTAAATATAGAGGTGACTGAGAGCGATCTCGACTCTAACCCGATTATTCCCCGATATATTCAGATATGACAGTCTAAAGAAATGTCCCATGATTTTGTACGCGGTCAATTTGTGGCTGAAACCTGTTTCTGCCACTGGGGCTAGGTTGAGGGGTGCTTTAGTGATCTGGCAACTCCCATCACATACCTGACGTCTACCCAATGCTACTAACATTAACCACTACAACGCTGAATGTTGTTAACATTAACCACTACAACGCTGAATGTTGCTAACAGTAACCACTACAACGCTGAATGTTGTCAACAATAACCACTACAACGCTGAATGTTGTTAACAATAACCACTACAACGCTGAATGTTGCTAACAATAACCACTACAACGCTGAATGTTGTTAACAATAACCACTACAACGCTGAATGTTGCTAACAGTAACCACTACAACGCTGAATGTTGTTAACAATAACCACTACAACGCTGAATGTTGCTAACAGTAACCACTACAACGCTGAATGTTGTTAACAATAACCACTACAACGCTGAATGTTGTTAACAATAACCACTACAACGCTGAATGTTGCTAACAGTAACCACTACAACGCTGAATGTTGTTAACAATAACCACTACAACGCTGAATGTTGCTAACATTAACCACTACAACGCTGAATGTTGCTAACAATAACCACTACAACGCTGAATGTTGTTAACAATAACCACTACAACGCTGAATGTTGCTAACAATAACCACTACAACGCTGAATGTTGCTAACAATAACCACTACAACGCTGAATTAATTGCGCTTAAACCATGCTGATCGAATGTTTTTTTTTCAATTTGAAATCATCACTAATGTCTTAGTTAGTTCTTTCCGGTTCATTTCAACACCTATGTTATGTTGTTTACGGCCACTATGAATATTTTAATTCTTACAGTGTGGAGACTGTCTTTATACGTCAGAATCTGACGTCTACACATGTCAGATTCTGACGTATAAAGACGGTCCCCACACTGAAAGGCACTGAAATGGTTAAGGAAACATAGGGTGGACGTGCATATATGCGGCTATATCACGGTATAAGCAATTGATGTTGTCCCAGAGTTGGATTAATGTTGGGCCAGCGTCGCAGACGGTGGGCCAACATTAATCCAACACTGGAACAACATGTCGCCTGTTTCTGGCAATAAAAAAGCATATTAAATTTCCCATAACTTCAATAAGTAAGTTTCTAGTAACTTTTAAAATTGTTTGTGATAAGCGTTCTGTTTGCGATGTGATGTTTATTTGTTCCAATATAAGCACAATTTTCGTCATGTCAAGCTGAAAATTGCACTAGCAATTCCAGCTTTAAAATGAAAAATGAACAAGGAAAAACCACTGAAAACCACTGAAAAATCACTGATTACAATGTTACATCACATGAGACCAAGATGAACCTACCTGTATACAAGTCCAGCACTTTATCTTGTAGTCTAAGTATTTTCACACACTGAAAGTAGGACGAACTGAAACAAAACGACAATAGACGTGTAGGAGATCACTTGGAAATAAATGATTCGTGTTTATATATGGAGTTAAAGCATGCAAGCTGTTTATTTCTGTAATACTGCTACATAAAATAATGTTGAAATGACATAAGGTCAAACGTGCTCTGATTCCATTGAGAATTTATAGGGGATTGAGAATGGTAAGGCATGCAATATTTTTAAAATGTATATATGCATTGCATCTTCCTATACTATTGATCAAGTTGATACCGTAATCATAAATTGGTGTAGAGAGGGACGTGGTGGAATGGTCAGAACATGGAGTTTGGCAATGTCGCAATGCCGTGTGTGTGGTTTCGTAACCGCTCTTAGCGCACATTTTTCAGAGAAGTACAATGTTCATCCCTTCTCAATATTGGGACATTGTTTCGATGTTGTGTCCTTGGGCAAGGCACTTCACCCTCACATGCTTCACTTGACTCAGGTGTAAATGAGTACGGTGGTAAGGTGTACAATAAGTTCGATGCGCCGAAATGGTTGTATGACTATTATGCTGTCCGTGGAGTTGAAATGGCACACGAATGAACAGGTCCAGTGACCAGGAGGTGAAATGTAAAGTCGGCTGATGAGTCTTAAGACTTTATATCAGACTATAAACCCGCACCTTTACCCTTTACATAATACTTCTTCCATTTTATAAACTAATGTCCAGATCAGACATTTTTTTACAGCAATACAGAGGTTACTACTCCAATACATACCATCCTTTAGACACTAGACTTGTGAATATAAAGGTGTCTTCGTCCGTTTCGTGTATTTCTGCGCATTGTAAAGCCATACTGTTTCGTTTCTCTTCCGTGTGGGCATGCTTGTGGCGTTTTCTGAGTACAGTGTGACTATCTGAGCTGTGTACAGTATAGCTGTAGGTGTCCGCCAGGTCAAACCAATCCTCACCACGCAGCCAATCAGGAAAATTACATTCCAAATCTAGCGAATAATTGTCATCTGCAAAAACAAAGCCACATATAATTCAACAGGCAATGCAGAGTAGTAATTATAGGCATTATGGTGTAGGGGCCTATAGAAGTACTCAGTTCAACCAAGGAATCCATAGGATCAACGGATGATGCTTCAAATCCTACGCCCAAAGTTTTTGCGCGACGTTGAGATCCGGGGATATGTGTCTGTTCAATGTATAATCCAGCAGGCTGCAACGTTTTGGAGGAAGATGCTTAAGTAGAGCTGCTCCAGTAATGTGGAACAATTTTTCCAGACAATAATATCTAAGAAAGTCACCAACTATGGCTACATTCATAATCAATCTTAAAACACACCTCTTGAAATTGTAAATTGAGTGAGACAAAGATTACTAATTTTAAAATATGTACAGCGCATCGAATGGTCTTAAACCAGATTTTCGCGCGATATTAACTTTAATTTACTATTTATACGGCCATTATAAATATTTTATTTGTTCAGTGCGCCAATCGACTTTAGATGTCAGATTCTGACATCTAAATATAACATAGACATTGAAATGAAGCGGAAAGAGCTGACTATGACATTCGTGATGCTTTCAAATTAATGAATACCTTCTCATCTCTATGGTTTGTACAAAAACATTTCAGCGTTGTACGGGTTACACAATCACTACACCATGATCCCAGCACTAAAAAAGGTCACGCCTGATTACATCTCCTGGATGGAAATGAAATGAAATGAATCGGGCTTTAGGCCACCTTTGTGCACATATAGGCTAAACTGGGCCAGGAGAACCTCCTGAGGATGGTGAGATGATTGAGATGACACTGTCCTCCAGACACAGGATTCGAAATTCGAGCCCTGGCGGTCTGAGGCCGAGCACGCTACCTCTCGGTCACGGAGGCTTCCCACAATACTGACTTTCACACATAGAGGGGGAAGAAACATTTTTGTTTCTTTCAAACCGCCGAGACCGGGAACCGAGCCCCGAACTCTGGCGTGAAAGGCAGTGGTGCTAACCACTACCCTAGGTCCGCCGCGCGGATGGAAATGAAATGAATGGGGTTTTATGCCGCCTATTGTGCACATCCTGGATGGGCCCTATAGCAAACGTTCATCCTATGTTGGTTTAATGTTGGCCCACGTCGTAGACGGTGGGCCAACAATAAACCAACATTGGTCCAACGTTTTGTGTTTGCTGCAGACAAACGTCCAAGTTGAAAACACAACCTTTTTAATTTTAATGAATTTCGAGGGAACAGAGAATATATTTTTACAGAGATTATAAGCATTTTCTGCAAATAATAATTCTTGGCGTTTTTGTGTGATTGTTGACATTGAGTTAGGGGTAAAAACGGCAATCATCTGACTTAATGCTGTATCGATCTTCAATAGTGACTATTTGCGGGCGTCCAAATTGAGTGGGGCGCTGAGGCGGCGCTGCATGGCTTGGGCAAACCTAATAAAACGGCTGGGCTTTGAAAACTGAGTCCGTGGCTGAGGTTATTACCGCTTGATATAAACGCTCCTTCTCTGGGATAGACCTGGGAATAAGGTTGAATGCTCCAGTTAGGCTGCCCACTCACATAGCCTATATCTAGGAGTACTGGACATTGCCAACTCGGCACTGTAAACGCAATCAGCTATATCAACGTTGGTCCAACTGCAACATACTTTGATCCAGTGTCACGCAAACGTCTCTTGTTCTACTTGATGAGACGCCTGAGAGCGTTGATTTTCAACTGACTGGTCGGGTACCTTATAACTAAAGGGCGGGGGCTTGCATGGTGCAGTGGTGGTTAAAGCTGCCCACTTGGAAAGACCGCCAGTGCCCGAATTTCGAATCCTGTGTCATCTCATTCATCCCACTATCCTCAGGAGGTTCTCGTGGCCCAGTTTAGCCTATATGTACACAAAGTTATTTATCCGCTATTCTCAAAACTTGTTCAACAAGTGGGGATAAAACACAAAAACACATTTAATTACATGAAAGCTCCAGGAGATCATGGAGATCAAAGGGTTTTTTCAATTTGAAAACCATCATAAATGTCAAAATTAGCTCTTTCCGATTCATTTGAATACCTATGTTATGGATCTGCGGCCATTAGAAATATGTTAATTCTTACAGTGCGGGGATCGTCTCTATACGTCAGAATCTGACGTCACCATACGTCAGATTCTGACGTATAAAGACCCCCTGCGCTAAAAGGAAAGACTCAGAAAAAAGCTGTCTAAGCCACGAAAATCATTTTTTTCATCTCCACGTTTGCTTTTCCAGGGAAACGTATGGTATAATTTTGCGACATATGGTATACTTTTGAGACATTAGAATGCGATGATGATACCTGAGCGCTGGTCATAAGGTTTATGATATTAAAAGGGATCGTGACAGGTTAGAACCGCGACAATGTAGATTTCGAGGCATCATATTACAGTCATTGACAATACTCTACTGCAGGTTGATCCACAATGTTTTTTCTTCGTTTTAGATGGGAAAAAATCAAAAATCTAATTCACAAATTTCTTGAAAAAGTTAGTGATGGCGACAAAAAACAACTTTGCACCAATTTCTTGAAAAGGTTAATGAGGGCAACGAAATAAATCAAGAATTGGCACCAATTTTCGAAAAAGTTAATAAGGGCGATTAAAAAAAAAAAGATAAAAACATAGCTGGAGCAATGTTTCTTCTGGTAATGCGCGACCTTAATCTAAAGCGCTCACTCATCTACAACAGATAAAAAACATAGTGGCCTTACGTATTGTGCTCCCTGGAGTGGAAAAAAATACTGAGTAGAGGAGACACTGACAACAACAGACAGGAAGCTGTCGGGATGGCAGCGGGCACTGTATTGTTTGTTGTAGCAGCAAAGACAGCAAAGATGGCATGTAGCCTACAGCCTCACTGTGGCCTGCAGCCTACAGCCCCAATAGGGGTGAACCTTACTGATGCAAACTAGAAAACACTACAGTCTGTTTCGCCAGATCCTGGGAGTAGCCTTTTTTCAATTTGCGCGGTCGCTGTTTTAAAAAATTTAACAATTTTTCTCTATGATAATTTATTTATCTTCCCCCAACATTCCTGAATTTTTTTTGTGTGTAATATTGAAGTTAGATCATTTGGCAAAAATAAATTGCCTCGACATCGATCAAAATTGCGAAAATATCGGTATTTGACACAAAATTTACTAGGTTAGTGCCTCAATTTTGAGTGTCAAATACCCCCATATTCACACCTACATTTTAATTTTTTAAATCACCCCCCCCCCTCGTGTTTAAAATATTCTGGATCCCCCTGCAGCGTCGTAATGGTACTTACATATTTTTACGACCAATTATCAGAAGTAAAAATGTATTTTATACCTGGAGCTGATCCATAAGATATGACATAAATTGAAAAATCCAAATATTTCTTTAGTCACTTGAAGTTTTGGATGGCGGTAACCAGATAACGAGACACAACTTCAAGTAAAAATGACAAAAAATAATACAATTAGACAATCAGTCAGAGACTGCAAACCTCCGACGCGCATTTAGATCGTACTCCGGATTCTGGATCGTAATCCGGATCATCACAAGGAAATAATTGATTGTTCGTGGACACAGGACACAGCTCTGATAAAAGTTTCATGCAAATTCGTTCATTATTTTGTAAGTACTCATGCGGGAAGACAAATAAACTAGCAGAAAAACAAATCTAGATCGTAATCCGGATCCTCCCGCAAATGTAATCGATTGTTCTGAGACATAGGCTACATCTAAGTTTCATGTAATTCCGTTCATTACTTTGTAAGTAATCTCGTGAAAAGACAAACAAATCAAACAGACAAACAAACAAACCAAGATTACCAAAAACATAGCCTCCTTTGACGGAGGTAAAAATAGTTCAAATGACGAAAATAATAAAATTGCTCAGCGCTCTGATTGAGCACCAAACATGATTTAATGTGCTTCATTTTTTATCGAAAATGTGTGTTTTATCTTCAATAAGTAAAAATACTTGTCTTTCTGAACCTATGAATATCCCTGTAGACATAGTTTGATTGATGTTGTTGCGCCTTTTTGGAGGTTGGCTCATCATTAAACCAATATAGGTTTAATGTATTTTGTTTACTGGGATAATAATATGCAGAGACAAAAACTGTTTTGTCGTGTAAAGCCATCAGCCAGTAACTGCTTACTTTACAAGTAAGTAGTTACTGCTGTTTTATTCTTGTAGACCTGCAGTGTTGGTCTCTTCTGTGGACTATGGGTCATATATTGTGGGGACTGCCTCCCTCACCTGTCTGCAGATGAACACCCAATCGCTGCCTGGCATTCCCCGGGGTCGGTCCGCTAACCAAATCCCGCCTAATATTCGGACCCTGGTGGGCAGTGGCCAGTGAAACGGGCACTAATTTGAGGGTTTATATTCACACCACGCAGCGATAAACTTGGACGGCAGCGACCTACAGGAACACAGCCCGGCTAACATCCAGGACCACAGCGACTCACAGGCCCACACCCGCGATCTATTCAGGAACACAGACACACCCTACATACCCATACCCAGGCCCACAGCGCCCAGCGACCCACAAGCGCGCAGCCACACCCTACAGGCCCATAGCCAGGCCGATAGCAACCTACAGGCCCACACCCGAGCCGGTAGCGACCTACAGGCGCGTAGCCAGGCCCACAGCAACCTACAGGCCACATCCGGGCCCACAGCGACCTACAGGAACACAGTCAGACCGGCAGCGACCTACAGCCCCATATACCAAGGCCCACAGCGACCTACAAGCCCACAGCCACTGACGATCAGGTGGCGGCGTGGGGCAAATAAATGAATCTTTTTACGAGGGAATTAAGAGGGGGCTCATTCGGAAGAATCGATCCGGGAATTAACCCTCCAAGATTCAAAGCAACCATTAACCATGGTAACCCTTTAAGCCTGAATTTATCATTGTAATCTTCATTCACTACAAGCCGAGATGTTTAAACAGTCATTTCAATCCCGATAACAGTGATTTAATCCGCTGATATAACGGATTAAAAACGACTATAGTAATTAGCAGGCAAAGGGTTAATTAGTATATTACTTTGACAAAAACTACCTCTGGTTAAATCGGACATAATACCCAGGTGCTAGGATGACAAAATTGCTGATATGATAGTAGTAATAACTAATAAAAAAAAATGCCCTATGTACATAGATACACAAATGTGTGTATGCGGAATAAAACCTACCAACAGAACGAATAAACCTGTAAAGTACAAAAAAACTGTCACAAAGTACGAAGCAGTGAAGAGGAGCTAAAACCAAAGGCTCGTCCCACGAAATAGCTTTCGATTGATCTTATATCATCGACACTAGCCCAACATCAAATCAACATTGGGCATCTCAACTTCTTAACCCTTCCAGCGCGGGGATAGACTTTAGTCGTCAGAATCTGACGTCTGTAGACGTCAGATTCTGACGACTAAAATCTATCTCCGCAGTGTAAGAGTAAAATATTTCTAATGGCCGTAGACCCATACCATAGGTATTCAAAAGAATCGGAAAAGGCTGAAGATGACATTTATTATGCTATCAGATTGAAATAAACCCTTTGGTCTCCAAGATTTAAAAAAAAATTCAGCGCTTCAACAGTTAATGGTGATAAGAGGAAGTAAAGGTTATCTCACCGGTCTCTAATTTCCATTTAAAACATTATGATGATCTTAACTTTTTAATGGGTATCACACAATGTTAATCCTTTAAGCGCGAAAATAAATAATTTAAATTTCCACCCTTGTCTCTCGCTACGACTTCCAACTTCAAGTGGGTGAAAATTAATCACGCTTATTTAATTTGAGACCTAACATTTACAAATCTTATTGTTTAAATACGCATTTCGATCCCAATAAAACGTCTTTATAAAACGGATTAAAATGTACGCCTGGTCCACGAACGACGGTGTTTCTGTGAAGGGCTACATCTCAGGAAAAACGAAACGTACACCCGATGTAGCTTTAATGTTGGCCCAGCGTCTTCGACGCTGGCACAACATTAAAACAACATTGGGTCATACTGTGAGTCGGGATCTGCTGGGATGGTATTCTGATGGACAGGGTGCTGGCAGGCCCCAAGGGTATAATCCATCCTCCCCATCACCCCGCACATGCGCAGACGCCTCTATGTTGCTGTCCCCAGACAGTTTCCTGTCCCAGCGCCAAACAGGAAGTTTCGAGGGGGGTATAAGTACAGGCATGGTCACCTGTTAGTATCCATTGTGTCCGAGTTCGAATAAAGTATCCTGAATATCTTAAAGAAACAGAGTGCGTATCAGTCAGTGTCAAAAGATGGATTTTAAGGGAATGTGATATTATAAAATATTCGGCAACGAAAGTCATCGTGTGTTGACTGACACCTTTCAATGACGTCAGCGGCTGTTCTAATCTTTCTTTTCATGCTTTCCGAAAATAAACTGACAATAATTGTAATACAAGAGTAAAACATTTATAATGGTCATAGACATATAAGACAGGTATTCAAATAAAGCGGAGAGAGCTAACCAAGACATTTATGATCATTTCGAACTGAAAAAACCCGTTGGTCTCCATGGTTTCTACAAACTATTTCAGCGTTTTAAATGTGTATTCTCACCTTGTGCCAGCTGTAAGGTGAGGAGACCATCCTGTGGTGACGTCATACCCCAGCAGTTAGCGTCCGCTGACATGGAGATGAACAGCTCGCTACCGTGCTCCTGGTACATCTGAAAAATAGACAATTACTGTAGAAACCTTGTCCGGAATTGAAATGGATAGGGTTTTAGGCCACCTTTCTGCGCACATATAGGCTAAACCGGGTCAGGTGAACCTCCAGAATGTTGCTGAGATGAATCAAGATTCGAAATTTCAGCACTAGCGGTCTGAGGCCAAACACGCTACCTTTCGGTCACGGAGCTCCCCACAATATTGAATCTTTACGAGTGAGCGGAGAAGAAACATTTGTTTCTTTGAAACTAGATGGCCAGATTGGGTTCGAATCTGCGATCTCCGACTTTCCAAGCAGGCAGCTTGAACCACTGCACCGCCCCCGCCCTTGTATGGTGAACACTAGATATATATAAAACTATATAACACTGAAAAAAATACCTGATAGAAACCCTGTCTTGCTAGACTTTATGTATCCCCCCTTTGAATTTAAAGGTGCTAAACTGTCACTTTTTAAAGTGGCAGTTTAACACCTTCCAACTCGAAGTGGATTTTAAATCAAAATATATGTCATTGAAATGGATATATAGTTTCTGATGGATGATCAGTTTATTAAATAATGTATTTCTTTTTTCAATAAATATAAATATGTTTTGTCATTTGAAGTTGGAATTTGCGTTAACAATTCCGGCTTCAAATGAAGAAAAATAGCAACAAGCAAATTCAGCAGCACGAGTGTTAACTGTAAAGTTCACTACTTAATGCTGGGTCAGCATCGCAGACGGTGGCCCAACATTAACTCAGAATTGGGTGAACCTGTCTTGTTCATTGGGCATCCACAGACTAACGCCAACGGTTCACTCGTGACACATCTGTAAAATACTTATACAATAGCTGTCAGCAGCTGTGCAACAGACAAGATGCATTCACGCAAAACAGCATCAATGTTGGGCCATCGTCGCAGACGGTGGGCCAACATTGATGCAACATTGACATTGATGGGCCTACATTGGGTGAACGTCTAGTCTTGTGACTGTCTGGAAGTCCCAGACGACGGTGGGCCGACCAGCAAAATCCATCAAGAGAAATTAAGTTATCATTGAGCGACCGCCAAAGTATGCTATTTTAACCTCTAATTTAAATAACAGCTGAATGGCGGCGTTGATTGGCCTAGTTCGTCATGTGACAGTCTGAGCCCCTCTTCGATTGGTCGGGAGTAGAATAATACTCTTGGTACCAGCATATCACAACCTAAAGTCATCTGGCATCAATCAATCAATCAATCAATCAATCAATCAATCAATCAATCAATCAATCAATCAATCAATCAATCAATCAATCAATCAATCAATCAATCAATCAATCAATCAATCAATCAATCAATCAATCAATCAATCAATCAATCAATCAATCAATCAATCAATCAATCAATCAAAATTATATAACGCCTAAATCGTCAGAGTTTGGTGTGTAAGGGTTAAAATTTCGACCGCAGACAGAATGGATACTTATCACAGACATTAATGACACTTATGTTATTTTTAGTAGGTAAGCCCAAGGATTCTGTTACCACCAAAAACAGCGTTTTAAAGGCGTGGGAGTCTATATAAATAAGTGGTTTAGTTTTACAATGCGTAAGTAAACGTTGTAGTTTTAACTCTAATAAAACACCTGCTGATAATGATTCCAGGATGTGCGAATGTGGTTGTCATGGCAACGCGTCACACTATACGTGTGTGGATTATTAGAGCGTTGATGAGACCTCTTATAGATGAGGTAACATTTTCTTTTTCTTTGTTGGGAGATGGCTTGAGGTGAGAATATTTTTTCTCTGCAAGCCGAAGCTAATTATTATTTTTCCCATATATAGGCCTATTAGGGCCCTCTTTTCAGGCATTTTTTTAATAAGCGCCCACATATTACCCCTGGTGACGTTCTCAGCACAACGAGAGCGACCTTTTTCATTGATTGATTTCTGGTGATTGTTAATTGCTCTTCGTGCAATATTGTGGGGAGCCTCCGTGACCGAGAGGTAACGTCTCGGTTCGAGTTCTGTGTCTGGAGGGCAGTGTCATCACATTCATCTCATCATCTTCAAGAACTCCTCCTGGCCCAGTTTAGCCTATATGCGCACACAGGTGGGCTAAAACCACATTAATTTCATTTCATTTCTTCTTGCACTAAATATCAGCATGTTCTTGTAGCTTGAGCTAGATTTTTATTTAAACACAAATTATTGTTTTTGCCCATAATGAGGATCAATTTTGTCACTCTTGAAAAAATGGTTGCTTCCTCATTGTGACTCATGGCAACGCTCCACACTACTTCTGCGAAGAACAGGTGCAACGACAAAAATAAAGAATCAGTGGGGTTTTTATGCCACCTGTGTGCACATGTAGGCCAAACTGGGCCAGCAGAACCTCCTGAGGATGGTGAGATGGATGAGATGACACTGCCCTGCAGACACAGGATTTAAAATTTGAGCCCTGGCGGTCTGACGCCGAGCATGCTCCCTCTCGGTCACGGAGGCTTCCCACAATATTGTTTTTTTTACGAGTGATCGGGGAAGAAATATTATGTTTCTTTGAAACTTGGAGGCCGGAGTGGGGCTCGAACCCGCGATCTGCGACTTTTAAAGCAGGTAGCTTCAGCCACTGCACCAGCCCCCCCCCCCCCCCCGCAGAAGAAACAATTACAGCAACGCTCTCACTACGCTTATCTAGCCAAGTTACCCCTTGTATTGTGCTTCCCGTAAAGGAGCGCGCAGCGCGTGGCACTGCGTAAAATTAACTTCGATACAATGGTTTCAACCTTAACTCGACGAGGCCGCCTTTAACGTGATCGCCTATAGTCACATTGAGAGGAGAGAAACAAGGATATTTCTCTGAAAGACCCACGCAGGATCATCGGGGTTCCAGTATAGTGTTTGTTGGGCGACCAGCAACCAATAGCCTAAATTAACCCTTTCAAGCCTAAAAAATATTGTCATCTTCATCCACTACAAGCCGCTGTTCTCGACTTGCAGTGGATGAAGATGACACGAAGTGGGTGAAAAAATTAAAAAAATTATCATGTATTGGTAAAACAGTTCCATTGACATTTTTCTTCTAAAACCCTTTAGTTGTACTAAAGTGTCTGTTATCAGGGATGTAAAATTATGCTTTGATGCATTATGACGGCTTAAATTGTTAGCCAGTTACCCAGCAAACGCGAGACGTTGGCCCAATGCCGTATTGATGTTGGCCCATCGTCTACGACGCTGCCCAACATAAGCCCAGCATTGGTCCAACGCCTCTTGTTTGTTGGGTAACCAATATGGATATTATGCTTAAAAATAAGGCATAACATTACCACTGTGTATATATCAAGTACATAGTGGTCATATGTAGTGATATGGGCCTACACATATTATACACTGTGATAGTCCATGCTATATTTCCAGAAGAATATCAGAAAATATTGTGGACAATATGTGGACAAATAATATTTTAACCATTTGCCTGCTGATCACGACAATTGTTGTTTTTAATCAGTTTTATCAGCCGATGAAATCACTATGATCGGGAATAAAATGACTGTTTAAACATCAATATTTGTAAATGTTTGGTGTAAAATTAAACAAATATGAGTACTTTTCAACCACTTTAGATTTGTGGATCGCGATAGCGAGACACAACCTCAAGTAGTTGAAAATGTAAATAAATTACCAGGATAAGGGTCACACGAGGATTTTTGATTAGATTCAGTAGTATTGAGAGTGACCACGCCTAGAAGCAGTCAAATGTAGAGAGGATATAAATCTGGATATTGTTGACAGCGAGTATAACTCGATCAGCAACCTTAGACACGTGTAGTAACGCTAAATTGTGAAGATTTACGTGCGGACCCTGGCCGGGAGACTGCCAATAGCTATATATTATATACCGCCAGGAAAGGCACTGATGCCAGTTGGCAAACGAAACTAATTTGAGGAACACTTTCAATGCTGGTAAACGAAGGCCCGTCATGTATTCTCAGCTCAACATGCCCAACGCTGAATGACGCTGGATCAACCTTGAAACAACGTGTGTTTGTTGGATTCCTGCCAATACACACACCAGACTTCGTGGTCCTGTTCACCATGTTCACATAGGCAGATTGGTATGATTTCAGTTGAAGCATATTTATTTATTGTAAGCTCAGAAGGATGTATTTTATGCATTATTTTGTCCAAAAGCGGTCTCTGAATACCCACTGCAAACCATGTAGGCCTATTAGTGATGCATATCACAGCCTCAATTCACGGCCGTCTTGGATTCACTTACATAATCCCCGTATCACATGACTGATTGACGTCTAATTATATTTCTCCACAGATAGGAAGAGCTAAGATGTGTAAAAAGATGGAAGGTAACGTGCGTTTTCATTCACCTTGACAGTTAACATTGATACAGCTACAGCGCCCCTCCCGTGCAGGTGTAGCAGTCTAATTTAATTAGTGTTGGTCAGGTACGATTAGTTAACCCTTGTTCAAACATTTACAAATCTTTAGGCAGTCATTTAATTACCAATAACAGTGGTTCGATCGACTATGATAAAACTGATTAAAGACGACATTGTCGTGATTAGCAGGCAAAGAGTTAACAGGTGACTGTTGTCAATGAAATAGCTAACAGATGACTGATGTCAGTGACACAGTTAACATGTGACTGATGTCAATCACACAGTTAACATGTGACGTCTGTCAATGACAAAGTTAACAGATGACTGTTGTCAATGGCACAGTTAACATATGACTGCTGTCAATGACACATGACAGATGACTGTTGTCAATGACACAGTTGACAGTGGATTTTCGTCAATGACATAGTTAACAGGGGACTGATGACAATGACACAGTTAACATGTGATTGTTGTCAATGACACAGTTAACATGTGACTGTTGTCAATGACACAATTAACAAGGGACTGTTGTCAATGACACAGCTAAGACGTCTGTCAATGACACAATTAATATGCGTTTGCTGCCAATGACACAGTTAAGGTGACTGTTGTCATTGATATAGTTAACAGACGACTGCTGTCAGTGACACAGTTAACAGGTGTATGTTGTCAATGACAGAGTTAACACACAGGTAACAGGTGACTGATGTCAGTGACACAGTTAACATGTGACTGCTGTCAATGACACAGTCAAGATGTCACTGCTGTCAGTGACACAGTTAACAGGTAACTGTTGTCAATTACACAGTTAAAAGATTACTTATGTCAGTGACACAGTTAACATGTGACTGCTTTGAATGACACAGTTAACAGATGACTGTTGTCAATGACACAGTTACCAGATGACTGTTGTCAATGACACATTTAACAGATGACTATTGTCAATGACACATTTACCAGATGATTGTTGTCAATGATACACTTAACCGATGACTGCTGTCAGTGACACAGTTAACATGTGACTGCTTTGAATGACACAGTTAACAGATGACTGTTGTCAATGACCCATTTAACAGATGACTATTGTCAATGACACAGTTACCAAATGACTGTTGTCAATGACACACTTAACAGATGATTGTTGTCAATGACACACTTAACAGATGACTGCTGTCAATGACACAGTTAACAGATGACTGCTGTCAATGACACAGTTAACAGGTGACTGCTGTCAATGACACAGTTAACAGATGATTGTTGTCAATGACACACTTAACAGATGACTGCTGTCAATGACACAGTTAACAGATGACTGCTGTCAATGACACAGTTAACAGGTGACTGCTGTCAATGACACAGTTAACAGATGATTGTTGTCAATGACACACTTAACAGATGACTGCTGTCAATGACACAGTTAACAGATGACTGCTGTCAATGACACAGCTAATAGGTGACTGCTGTCAATGACACAGTTAATAGGTGACTGATGTCAATGACACAGCTAATAGGTGACTGATGTCAATGACACAGCTAATAGGTGACTGATGTCAATGACACAGCTAATAGGTGACTGATGTCAATGACACAGCTAATAGGTGACTGATGTCAATGACACAGCTAATAGGTGACTGATGTCAATGACACAGTTACCATGCCGGTGTTGTCAGTGACACAGTTAACAGGTGACTGATGTCAATGACACAGTTAACAGGTCGGTGTGTCAGTAACACAGTTAGCAGATGACTGTCGTCAGTGACACAGTTAACAGGTCGGTGTTATCAGTTACACAGTTAGCAGCTAGATGACTGTTGTCAATGACACAGTTAATAGGTGACATCTGTCATTGACACAGTTAGCAGGTGACTGCTGTCAATAACACAACATGTTAACGTGACGTCTGTCAATGACACAGTGGACAGAAATCGCTTCCATTAGCCCCATACATAATACAAGTGCTGACGATCAGCGTCTCCTATCACCAGATAACGATGACTGGCGCTGCTAGATCAGTTGTGATCCCATCTTTCAAATTTAATTGATCAAAGTTTATTTTTATGCGATTTAATATTTATCAATGCATTTTACGTGTTCGGGGCATTGATGAGACATTGGTAAGGATAATTGTATTTAATGTTTAGATTAAAAGCGATACCGTATGAAGCAATATCATATAGGCCTATCAAAAATTCTAAACTATAATAATCAGTATTTCTCAGTGAGTTTGATTATGATTGAAAATATGAAATTAAATATTTTCATTTGCTCAAATGTTGCTGTAATATTTATCATATTGTCCCGTAGAATTAAGTGGAGGTGCACACCAGGTTGATGTATAGTGACATTTTCATAATATAGAATCATAATATTAAACACAGTAGTTGGATTCAAACATCACTTTGATATTTACAGTAATTTCTAATTATATTGAAGCAATTAGCAGTGAAGGTTTCAGGATGCAGAGTTTGGATGCGATGGCAAGGTCATTTGATCACTTCTTCACCTTCAGAAAGGGGAAGCAGGTGCACTTAGCTGCTTAGCACCAGGGCATCACAGCTAAGTGACTTATTTATTTGCTTAATTCACTCTCAGTATTGGTCAGAGAGAGCTAGGATTAAAATAATCAACGTGTTTACAGATACAGCCCCACATTCATGTTAGTGTTTACTGATGTAACCCGCACTCATGTGAGTGTTTACTAATATAAACCGAACTCATGCGAGTGTTTACTGATACAATCCGCACTCATGTTAGTGTTTACTGATACAACTCAAACTCATGTGAGTGTTCACTGATTCAACCCGCACTCACGTTAGTGTTTACTGATACAACCCGCACTCACGTGAGTGTTCACTGATACAACCCGCACTCATGTGAGTGTTTACTGATACAACTTGAACTCATGTAAGTGTTTACTGATACAACCTGCACTGGTGTTAGTGTTTACAGATGCAACTCGCACTAAGTGTTAGTGTTCACTCATACAACCCGCACTCATGTGAGTGTTTTCTGATGCAACCCTCATTCACGTTAGTGTTTACTGATGCAACCCGCTCTTATGTGAGTGCTTACTGATACAACCCGCATTCACGCTAGTGTTTACTGATGCAACGCGCACACATGTTATTGTTTACTGTTGCAACCCACACTCACGTTAGTGTTTTTCTGATACAACCCGCACTCACGTTAGTGCTTTTTTATGCAACCCGCACTCATGTGTAGTGTTTACTTATACAGCCCACACTAATGTTAGTGTTCACTTATACAACTCACATTCATGTGAGTGTTTACTGATACAACCCGCACTCATGGGAGTGTTTGCTGATGTAACCCGCACTCAGGTTAGTATATACTGATACAGCC
Source organism: Flabesymbios commensalis (assembly GCA_964017125.1). Lineage (NCBI taxonomy): Eukaryota > Metazoa > Annelida > Polychaeta > Terebellida > Flabelligeridae > Flabesymbios > Flabesymbios commensalis. The sequence goes on from OZ024911.1 coordinate 16,117,854, forward strand.
CGCACTCATGTTATTGTTAGTGTTTACTGATGCAACTCGCACTCAGGTTAGTGTTTACCGATGCAACTCGCACTCAGGTTAGTGTTTACTGATGCAACCCGCACCCATGTTAGTGTTTACTGATGCAACCCGCACCCATGTTAGTGTTAACTGATGCAACCCGCACTCATGTTAGTGTTAACTTATACAACCCACACTAATGTTAGTGTTCACTGATACAACCCGCACTCATGTGAGTGTTTACTGATACAACTTGAACCCATGTGAGTGTTTACTGATACAACCTGCACTGGTGTTAGTGTTTACAGATGCAACTCGCACTAAGTGTTAGTGTTCACTCATACAACCCGCACTCATGTGAGTGTTTTCTGATGCAACCCTCATTCACGTTAGTGTTTACTGATGCAACCCGCTCTTATGTGAGTGCTTACTGATACAACCCGCATTCACGCTAGTGTTTACTGATGCAACGCGCACACATGTTATTGTTTACTGTTGCAACCCACACTCACGTTAGTGTTTTTCTGATACAACCCGCACTCACTTTAGTGCTTTTTTATGCAACCCGCACTCATGTTAGTGTTTACTTATACAACCCACACTAATGTTAGTGTTCACTTATACAACCCGCACTCATGGGAGTGTTTGCTGATGTAACCCGCACTCAGGTTAGTATATACTGATACAGCCCGCACTCATGTTATTGTTAGTGTTTACTGATGCAACTCGCACTCAGGTTAGTGTTTACTGATGCAACCCGCACTCATGTTAGTGTTTACTTATACAACCCACACTAATGTTAGTGTTCACTTATACAACTCGCATTCATGTGAGTGTTTACTGATACAACCCGCACTCATGGGAGTGTTTGCTGATGTAACCCGCACTCAGGTTAGTATATACTGATACAGCCCGCACTCATGTTATTGTTAGTGTTTACTGATGCAACACGCACTCAGGTTAGTGTTTACTGATGCAACCCGCACCCATGTTAGTGTTTACTGATGCAACCCGCACTCATGTTAGTGTTTACTGATGCAACCCGCACCCATGTTAGTGTTAACTGATGCAACCCGCACTCATGTTAGTGTTAACTTATACAACCCACACTAATGTTAGTGTTCACTTATACAACTCGCATTCATGTGAGTGTTTACTGATACAGCCCGCACTCAGGTTAGTGTTTACTGTTACAGCCCGCACTCATGTTATTGTTTTTGTTTACTGATGCAACTCGCACTCAGCTTAGTGTTTACTCATACAACCCGCACTCACTTCAGTGTTTACTAATACAACACGCACTAATGTTTGTGTTTACTCATACAACCCGCACTCATGTGAATGTTTACTCATACAACCTGCACTCATGTTAGTGTTTACTGATGCAACCCGCACTCATGTTAGTGTTTACTGATACAAACCGCACTCATGTTGGTGTTTACTGATGCAACCCGCACCCATGTTAGTGTTTACTGATGCAACCCGCACCCATGTTAGTGTTTACTGATGCAACCCGCACCCATGTTAGTGCTTACTGATACAAACCGCACTCATGTTAGTGTTTACTGATGCAACCCGCACCCATGTTAGTGTTTACTGATGCAACCCGCACTCTTGTTAGTGTTTACTGATGCAACCCGCACTCATGTTAGTGTTTACTGATGCAAACCGCACCCATGTTAGTGTTTACTGATGCAACCCGCACTCATGTTAGTGTTTACTGATACAACTCGCACTCATGTTAGTGTTTACTGATGCAATCCGCACTCATGTTAGTGTTTACTTATGCAACCCGCACTCATGTTAGTGTTTACTGGTATAAACCGCACTCATGCTGGTGTTTACTGAAACAACCCACACTCACCCATAAAGTGCTAACCACGTCTATTGGCATTTTAGCATTTTTTATTTATCCTTGAAACAAGAAAAATAAGGAGAAATGAGAATTACATTTGCCAGATTGACATTTTATGTCATAGAATCAAAATATACATGTGAGTAATGTTTACCCATTTTAAATACCGCGATCCACATTTTGAAATGGGTGAAAATTAAAATTATATACCGCGATAGCACAATAGTGCGTACTGCCACGTATTATACAGATACAGATAGCACGATCTACAGTCTGAGTCATCGAGGACTTAGTAACCTGCGTCCGTATTCTAGTACAAGTTACGATATATCGTAGGCTTCTGATTGGTCGAGATGACCATCACGACCAATCAGAAGCCTACGATATATCGCAACTTATACGAGAATACGGGCCCTGTCCTTTATATTGTACTCACAAAGCATCTGTACATATCGTCTCGTTTGACCATTCCGGTCCCAGAAAATCTACCATACACGTACTCGTCGTAGCCATCCTTCCAGTGTGCCAGACAGTAGAACTCCAGATCTACACAAACAAAACAACACAGAATGTGATGCAAAGCCAGAAGGCAGAAACTGCTTACCCGTTAGCTAAGCAGTTACTGAATTTTGGCTTTGCAGAGCAGATAAGGCCTATTGATAATACTGTCGACTTCGCAATAATACACATAACATTGAATGTATTCGACCATGATTTCATGGAAAAACACTAAATTTAAGTGACAGTAGATCACGTTCCATGCCCATTTTAAATACCCAAGATGAAATCAATAAAACTGTATTACAACTAGTTAGTTTTGTTGTAATTATCTGGCCAGTAGCATTATGGGGAGACTCTCAAGGAATTAGGGTCAGTTCCACCAAAGAATTTATAATTATATCAGTTCAATAAATTATATGAGTACATTTAAAAAAAATCTAATAAAACATAGAATGTGTATTGGTGGTTGTAATTTCGATAACATATATCATTGAAAAAAAAGATTATGATCGCCGTATATTGCGCCGCGCGCCAGGGCCCGTATTCTCGTACAAGTTACGATACATCGTAGGCTTCTGATTGGTCGAGATGGCCATCTCGACCAATCAGAAGCCTACGATATATCGTAACTTGTACGAGAATACGGGCCCAGTTTTCTAACTTTTGTGTGATGTTTACTTCGGAATCAGATAGGTAATATACATTTTCAGATTTGTTTGTTTTATTGACCTTAACGGTAAATGAAACATTAAATAAAGACACCCCGCTGCACATGACCTGCTATTGTTGTGCAAACCTAAATGTCTTTGGTTGAAAGCAAGGATAACACTCATTAACACGGTAAAATTAATTTCACACACATTTTGAGCTTTCCACTCGGAATAAAAGTTACTCACCTCTGTCAAATGTGTTGGGTATCGCTTGACACTGACGAAACCGGAAATGGAGTTTGGTAGGACTTGCGCAGGCCTTCATCTGTGATTTGGGTTGCTGGCATTGCTCTGTGCTGGAATTACTGTAGGAAAATAGGTAGTTGACTTGAAAAGGGCACGGAGTGTGGACATCGTCACCTTCTGGAAACAAACATAACCAGCACCGTTAGCTGTAATATAGGTGTCAGATGGTGGTTTGACAATTATTATTACTATTAACCTGTAATGCGCTGTATTTATTTTTATATAAACTATAGAGATTTTTTTTTTTTCAATCTTAAACCATCATAAATGTTTTACTCAGCTCTTTTTGATTCATTTGAATACCTGTGTCATAGGTCTACGGCCAGTATAAATATATTTACTCTTACAGTGCGGGGATCGATTTTAGTCGTCAGAATCTGACGTCTGTAGACGTCAGATTATGACGTCTAAAGTCGATCCCCCCGCTGTAAGGATTAACTAGCTTTGAAATTTTTTTACTTCCTTATTGAGAATACTGCCCGAGGTAGAACACCATGACCATTTACCTTAATAAGGCGTTATTAATTCTTATCACCTGTTAAAGTACTAAAATAGACAACTGTAATATTCGTCCCCTTGAAGTTTATAGTGGCTTGTGCCTTCTAATTACTAATGGCCATGTTGTCATATGGCTGTGGTGGTTTCTGCCTTCTTATTGCTAACAATCAGGGTGTCATATGGCTACAGTATAGTGGCTTGTGCTTTCTCATTGCTTATTAATCCACACTCTGCGGGTAAGCCACAGTCAGGAGAGTGATAGCTTTTGGCGGTGGAATGCCAGACACCGCTAAGCCGGGGGGTCTTAAAGATTTAATACGGTTCTTAACCACAAGACAAGGATTAAGGTGATGTATGGCGACGTGAACACAGCGTGTGTCACCCAGCAAACTAAACCATAAGCTCCACCAGGTCTGGCTACAGCAGATAACGCCCTGATTCACACTGGAGATCGCCTGTCTTTAACAGCTGAGCTTCATCTTTGCCAAAGCCAATGATAGAGTCTGTTTCAAAATGTATTTTGATAAGAAAATGAACTTTTCAGTTAGTGGGATAAAGTGCGTTTTTAACGCCTTGATTCACACAAGATTTCCTGTCTTTAACCATCAAAGCGCTGAATTATTTTTAAATAAACCATGGAGACCGAAGGGTTTTTTCAATTTGAAATCAATTTGAAATCATCATAAATGTCTCAGTTAGCTCATGGGTCTACGGCCAATATAAATCTTTTTACTCTTACAGTGCAGGGAGCGATTTTAGACGTCAGAATCTGACGTCTACAGACGTCAGATTCTGACGTCTAGAGTCGATCCTCGGGCTGTAAGGGTTAATAGCTGGGCTTCATTATCGGCAAAGCCAGTGATCGAGTATGTTTCAAAATTTAATTGGATAAGAAAATGAACCTTTCAGTCAGTAGAATATTGTGCATTTAAAAAAAACTAGAAACAATGGCACACACATATAAAAATGAAATGAAATGAATCGGGCTTTAGGCCACCTTTGTGCACATATAGGCTAAACTGGGCCAGGAGAACCTCCTGAGGATGGTGATATGATTGAGATGACACTGTCCTCCAGACACAGGATTCGAAATTCGAGCCCTGGCGGTCTGAGGCCGAGCACGCTACCTCTCGGTCACGGAGGCTCCCCACAATACTAACTTTCACACGTGGATGGGGAAGAAACATTTTTGTTTCTTTGAAACCGCCGAGACCGGGAACCGAACCCGGAACTCTGGCGTGAAAGGCAGCGGTGCTAACCACTACCCTAGGGCCCCCGCCCCACACACATATAAAACGAAAGCAGTCCGTATTTTGAAAATTATATCTGGACAATTTGTCATTCGCTTGCATTGTGTACAACAAAATAAAAGTGAATTATGTAGACCTGTTATATGTTTATTGAATAATTACATTACACACATTAAACACTTTTATATTCACCATGTTTAACCAACGCTCGATCACCATATTTTGACTGCAATAGATGTATACTCCAGTTTCAGTCAGAAGGCAGGCCAGTGGTAATTTCAAGCACGGACAGTCAAGCGACGGAGCAGAGAGAGCTCTGACCAGCCCATCTTACATGCTCCAGGGCTCATGTTGATGGCTGCTGTTCCTGTTGCTGTTCTATTTTTCTGGCATGTCGATAATTGTACTTAAAATACAACTGTGACGTCAGCCCAACAAACACGAGACGCTGAACCAATGCTGCTTTAATGTTGGCCCGGAGTCGGAGACTATGGGCCAACATTAAATCAATATTGGTTCAACATCTGGTGTTCGCTGGAAGTTTATTAGTAAAACAGTGAATTCGGATCAACGAATCTACTGTTATTTTTCACTCACGAGGCTTGATTTAGGGGTTACCTGTCGCTCACAATATATTCGCTCCTCTAGAGGAGTGTGACCTGCATGACCATTAAGACGTCCCCATATTGTGACGCTGGGCCCGTTGAGTTGCGACGCTGGGACAGCGTTAAACCAACATTGTTTCGATGTATTGTGATTACCGGAATCGGTTATTTAAACGACCATTGTCCACCCTCTGGGTCAAGGCCTATGCTTGGGCAAAATATGAAGGTGATACATTGACAGAAGCACATTATGAGAAATAACAAAATATGCAGCATCGTCTTTAGACTGTTAGGATTATGTACCCTGGTCTGAGGCTTTGAATATGAATGCAAAACAATAAAAAATATTATTATTGTTGCTCGCGCTGTTCTTGCAGATGTTATTCTTCACAATGTGTTGTGGTTGACTATGTTTTTTGTAAAAATATTACTTTCATCTCGGTAAACACGGTAAATCCAATGCTGCTGTGATGTCGATCCACCGTCTGCGACGCTGGCCCAGCATTAAAACATCATCAGAGCAACGTCACACATTTACAGGAATGGTCTATACTACCGAATGACTGTGCCTATTTATGACAATATTTTTTTTTAAATCTGAGTTTGATGCTTCAGTTACCTCTGTATGCCTTTCGTATGTTTGTTATTGGTGGATCTTAGAGGAAAGGGTCAAAACTAAATTGTATTTGACAAACTAAATTTACTAGGGTAGTGCCTCCAGTTGAGGCACTACCCTAGTAAATTTGGAGTGTCAAGCCTCCATATACTGTATATCTAGTAATTTTCGCATGTTTAATTTTTTTCGGATTTGTATTTGAGGACTTTCACGAAGTTTAGAATTCTCGAATTTTCATTTTTTTTTAGCAGCACTATTATAATAATAATTTTCGCGAGATTCTTAAATTAGCGAATTTTTCCTCGCGAAATTGGCGAAAATTAAAACCCCGCGAATATCACCAGATCTCCAGTATTAGCTAAGATGACTGGAAATTCCACATCCATTTCGTGTAAACGGACCCCTCTTTTTTAAAATGTTGTTGTTGTTGATCTTGATTTTGTACTACTCTTTTCAAGGATGCTGTTGCCAGGGTTGTTATTACAGTCACTGCATGAATCCCATTTCCGTTTACAGGATCACCTGTCCTGTGGATCCCGCGATGGCGAGCTGACCCCCGTCCTTGACAATAAGATCAGATCCACGCGTGCCATCTCAGTACCCATGCCAATTTGCTGCCGTCATAAGCTTGTCGTCTCCGTCAAATCACTGGCTCTGAGATGGCTAGTTATCTGGCTGACCATGGTCACTTATGGTCCCTCTAAGTGCTCCACCTTCCCAATCTACATTCTCACCCACCCGACAGACACGAGGCGTTGGCCCAATGTTGTTTTAATATTGGACAAGCGTCGAAGACAGAATACGTTGATTCAAAATTAAAACAACATTGGGACAATGCATAGTGTTTGCTGGGTATCCATATTCTCGCCCACCCAGAAGACGTTAACCCGACGTTATTTTCGAGGACGGCAGGCCAGCATTAATCCTCGCAGCATGTGGAGACAGACTTTAGACGTCAGATTCTGACGTCAATAGACGCCAGATTCTGACGTCAAAAGACGTCAGAATCTAATGTCTAAAGTCAATGCCCGCACTGAAAGATTAAAATATGCACAATGACGGTAGACCATGGCTTATTTATTCAAATAAAGCGCAAAGAGCTAGATAAGACATTTATGATTATTTCAATTTGATAAAAACCTTTGGTCTCGATGGTTTATACAGCGCTTTATATTAAGAGTTAAAGCAATGTTGAGTCAACATCTAGTGCCAGCAGGGAATGTATGCTAACCCTGGTGCTGTCAGGCTCGTATAATTGTGTATAATAACCCTTGTGCTACTAGGCTCGTATTCAAGCAGTTTTCTACCAAATAAAATCACTTAATTTTATAAATGAGTTTGAGGTAGATGCTCAGTTAATCAAATAATTCAATTTAGGCGGTGTCTATTTTTCATACATAGAACTATTTCGAATGTGGAGATTACATCAGCAAACCACAACAAGCGTCTTATTTCAGAGGTTTCTTTATTTGAAAGGTTTATTTTATTTTATAGATTTCTACGCTTTGACATTCCACTGTACACAGTTTTATTAACAATAAGGTAAATTTCTACATTTATTGTGTATATTCGTGTATATAAAGCGTAATAAATCAATAAATGTTACAGTTGCAGATGACAACCCAGTAAACAAAAAAATATTACATTTATACAACGTCGGACCAACGTCTTCGACGTTGGACCAACATTGTATAAACGTTATACAAATATGTTGTGTTCAATGGGAATGTAGAAGCTACCATGAAACTTGAATCCGTGCATCTGCCCTTTAACTCGACCAGTGCACACTGAGTGACGCCACAGTCAGGGAGTCCGTCCTAAAGGTCACAATGGCATCCCATCCAGCACGCCGCAAAAAAAAGCCGAGAATCAGGAGCCCCAGAATATCGTCACTGGACAGGAAAATTACGTTACACAACCCACGCATTTCTGACACATGGCAGCCAAGGGTAATGCGGCCGAGCCCTGCCGAGCCACTCTTCATTTAGTCAGAGTACCATACATGTACTAACGTGATCCGTCAATTCCAGATTCTAAAATTGTCTTGTTTATGCGTCAGGAGTAGACTACTATATTTAGTCGGTTAATTCCAGGTTCTGACTTTGTCGTGTTTATGAGTCGTGTATACTACTATACTTCTGTTAATTCCCGGTTCTGACATTGTCTAGTTTTGTCTTCTAATGATGGTCCCCGCGCTGATAGGGACAATATTGTAACAAGCCAGTGTTTATTTAGTACAGAGAGTCAGAGGGTGAAATATATTAACTCTTGTACTGCGGTATTGATTCATTTTTTTCGTCAAATAACGAAAAATAATTAGATTTGTGAAAATATGGGACACTCGCAAACAGGGTAATCATTGGAACGCATTCAAGCAGAGAATGTCAAAGGGTCCGACCCCTCTTTAGATGCAGATGTACAGACATATTGACCATTAAAGCGCTGAAATATCTTTGTACAGACCATGCATAAATCATGACAAATTTCTTAGTCAGCTCTTACCGCTTCATTTGAATATCTATGGTATGGGTTCAGGACCGCATGCGGTTTTTGCTGTGAAACATAATAGAGATACGGCCATACTGTTTTCATTCTTTCTGTGCATCCTTAGGCTGTGAATCTGACGTCTGTAGACGCCCAAAGATGATCCCCGCGATGAAAGGGTTACGAAATCAGGTGGTAAGACTCTGGACCCCTTTACTTTCCGCAAATTTACCTCTGTTACATGTATCCCCAAACCCTGTAGCACACTGACATAAATTTATTATTGGAAACCAGAAACTCTCATCATAGATATAAAAAGCACCTTGACTCCCGACGCCGATTTTGGAATATCGGGGCAAACAATCAATTGAGACAGATGGAATATGTAATGCGGGCAACGATAACTCCTGCTTTGCGGGTCCAATAAGTGTTTTGATCTGGTCCGCAGGGGGGACCGGCTGGATCCCTCAAGTTAAATTACTTCTCATCAGCGGACGGATGACCACAAGGTGCTTTGGCATCAATAAAAGATAATGCCCATCGCTTCCCATTAGCCACGTGTAGCACAGGTCGCTTTGATATTCAGACCTAGCACAAGATGTTCACCCAAGGCTGGTTCGATGCTGGGCCAGCGTCGCAGATAGTGGGCCGATATCAAACCAGCCCCGGATGAACGTCTCGTGTTAGATAGGTCAGTGCAAACGAACGACGTTGGGCCGCACTTGGAGCAGAGATGGGCTGATGTCTGAGACATTTGGCCAGAGTGTGACGCGTGGCAGACACAGATATATTCACCCAATGCTGTTTTAATGCTGGTCCAGCGTCTGCGATGCTGGACCCAGCATTAAAACAACATTGGTATGAGATCGCGCGGCTGCTGGGTTTGGTCTAATCTGCTGGCTGGAGCTCAGAGCTCAGAGGGAGGTGTTCTCTGGCATGGCAGCACCACTCCTGCGAGATCCCGCAGGATCCCGCGATGATCCCGTTAAGATCCCGTCACTTCAGCACACCGCTCCCGATAACCTTCTACTCTTATTAAGTATTCACACTCTGATTTTGTAATCGATGTGGAAACCCGTGTTTCCTTGAAGGACGCTTTCAAATAATCATGTATGCTGAAGAAAGGTAAAGGTAAAGGTGCATGTTTATGGTCTGATCAGCCATTAAAGTTCTTATCACTCCTGTCACCAGTGTCTCTACTTCGGCACTCACTGAAAAGTCAATGAACAATTAAAGGTGCATTGAATGTAGCGTACACATTGCCATCTCTGTTCTACCAGTTTCTCATTTTAACCTGAAGTTGAAGTGCCCAAGGACGCAACATCGAAACAATGTCCCAAGATTGAGAGGAGAGAAACATGATATTTCTCTGAAAATCCTGCATCAAGCACCATTCGAAACCGCACGACAGACAGGGACATTGACAAAGCGACAAGCTCTAACCATTGCGCCATGTCCCTCAACAAGAAGACTAGTGACCAGTTCACATTTTCAGAAATAAAATCGTAAAGTTAATTGTTTTGGAACCTCTTATGTTATGAAAATACGAGACCACGTGACAACCACCAGTGACAAAATAAACGACACGTCTAAGGCCACCATTTCATGTATCCGACAATTAAACGGAACCGGCAAACGGATCCGGCAATCATATGCAATTGGCATTCCATGTTTCAGACAACTCGGGTGGCCTGGTCCGACAAACTTGTCGCCAGAACTGGGATTCCTTTCTACGTCATTATGTGTACTGAGCGATTTTCCCAGAACTCGGGAATCCTTTGTGCAAATAAAAAAAAGAAACAAAATCTGGATCGCTTCAAAATGTCATCTTTAGATGATTTGTTAGAAATGCATCTGCTTGAGATGATGGAAGAAGAGCTAATGTATGAAAATATTACAGAAATAGTGTCTTTGAAAAGGCGTCTCTTATCAGGAAGATGTAAAAGAAAGCACCGATGCTGGGTGCATGATATATTAAGACGGCGACAAGGTGCTTACCATAATCTAGTACAAGAGCTGCAACTGGGCTTAGATATATCAATCAAGTGCTCCAGTCGCTTCAAAATGTCATCTTTAGATGATTTGTTAGAAATTCATCTGCTTGAGATGATGAAAGAAGAGCTAATGTATAAAAATATTACAAAAATAGTGTCTTTGAAAAGGCGTCTCTTATCAGGAAGATGTAAAATGCTGGGTGCATGATATATTAAGAAGGCAAGGTGCTTACCATAATCTAGTACAAGAGCTGCAACTAGACTTAGAGATATTTCACAGCTATTTTAGAATGTCTTCATACCTCGGAAATATCCAATGATAACAAGAAGAAAATTTATCAGAGAGGCCATTGTGACCAGCCAAAATGACATCATACAAACGCAGTTCTTCACGAACCAGTTCAATCAAGTGCTCCAGTCAGTATTGTGGGGAGCCTCCGTCACCGAGAGGTAGCGTGCTCGGCCTCAGACCGCCAGGACTCAAATTTCGAATCCTGTGTCTGGAGACAGTGTCATCTCAATCATCTCACCATCCTCGGGAGGTTCTCCTGGCCCAGTTTAGCCTATATGTGCACAAAGGTGGCCTAAAGCCCGATTCATTTCATTTCAATCAAGTGCTCCATCTTGTCTGTGGATAGTACCACAGACCTGATTGCATCAGTTTTACGGCTTTTCGGAATTATTATATCTCAAAATGTGTAATTTTGTGTTGTCCCGTTGGTCAGTAGCTGCAACAACACGTGGAAATCAGGGAAATATCTCAAAGAATGACGTCGCAAGCGAAATTCCATCCGACAAAACGGGTGACCGTTCTAGAAAAATCCAACATTGTTTTTTCTACTATGCCATCTACTTACCTCTGACTAAAGTGAAGAAGTTGTCTTCTGCCTTGATATCTTCCTTTGCTTTACTCAGTGATTTGTAATTCATACAAAAACCTAAAAACAAAAGACAAATCTTAATATTGTAAGTAATAATATAGCAGGGTTGATTTGTGTATAAAACAGGACAATTTGAAAGCATTACATTTTCTAGATTGGTATATTTTTGTTCCATTTGTAGACCCCAAATAGGTATTTTTTTTTATCCAATTCAAGTTGTGAATTGCCGCAACGGGTGAAGAAAAAAATATTTTCGCATTTAACATAGTCAACATTGCAAGTGATATCAGAACAAAAAAATATTTTGTACACCCCTCCCCCCCCCCCACGAAGGACCAGTGATATCACACATTGATATCACACATTGCTGTTAAACATTTCTATCACATTGTTGCATGTTGTTGAGATGAGGATATATATAAAGTCAGTATAAACTCCGAATGTGATATTTTAGTGTAACAGCTGGGCGTTAAATGTAACATATTGGTGATAACGTGGGGTGATACCTCTGCGAACGCATATCATGATATCCAAGTATATGATATATCACTCATCTGACACCCCATGATATTATGTGTCGCCTGGGGACACAGTCATGTCCTCAGCTGACGGTAGGATCAAACAAAACAAATACAAATCACATTTCATCTTCGGAAAATCAAATTTAGCCACATTTCTGCGTTGTCTATTTGTAAGAGAATGTCACATGAACCATAAGGTATTCATCTCTTGAAATTGAATTGTAACCCTCATGATGCTAAAGTGTTTATTTCATTTGGAGCTGAAGCTTCAAATGACGAAATAAAGTTATCTATTAAGACAAACAAACTGATGTATTTGATGAACTGAGTATCTGACAAGTAATATCAGAATTTTCAGCGGCAACTTTTTGTTTGAACTTGCTTGAAATTATTTATTTAGGGGGTTTAGCAGGACCAGGGTTAACCCTTTCAGCGCGGGCACCGTCTTTATACGTCAGAATTTGACGTTTGTAGACGTCAGATTCTGACGTATAATGACGGTCCCAGCACTGGAGGAAATAAAATATTTATAATGGCCGTGGACCCTTAATATAGGAATTCAAATGAAACGGAAAGAGCCAACAAAGACATTTATAATGATTTCAAATGAGAAAAAACCTTTAGTCTATATGGTTTACATAAACATAATTCAGCGTTGGTAGGGTTCAAAGGTGGCCCATCCCTAGATGACAATAATCTAATCCAGGGAAGAACATACCGGCAAATATAACACACGCTTCCCCAGCGCTGGTCTAACGTTGGCCCCACGCGGCAGGCGTTAGCCCGACAATGAACCTAGTATAAATGAAATGAATCGGGCTTAAGGCCAATTTTGTGCACATATAGGCCAAACTGGGCCAGAAAAAACGAGTAGTGGTCAAGAATGTTTTGCAATAATGAAAGGCAGTAACTGCTTACTTGAATAGAAATAAGTTACTGCCTTTTGACCTTGTATTTCAGAGAGCGGATGACTCTTTCTGCATCTGAACAATGCTTCCAATGCGATATTTCCATTGGGAAGGTTGTGTGATGGATTTCTCTGATGACAGATTTGTTATGTGTGGTCTTGATTTGTATCTGATTGCCAATGTTATCCTATTCCTTTGACCTTCGCGGAAACTAATCTCCTAGATGTGTGCAGACATCTAATACCAGAAGAATACGGAAATCAATCAGAATCAATCACGCTCATCAGTATGACTCATAATAAATACAGATAGGTAGTATTGTTAACCAGTGTGCAGTTGATTTTTTTCGTCATTTGAAGCTGGAATTGCTGACGCAATTTCCAGCTTCAAATTACGAAAAATATTTATATTCATGAAAAATAGATATCTACAAAAATGACATCTGGTCTATATTTGACAGATTTGACAGATTTCAGTCAGCCAGCACAAAACGTTGAACCGATGACGTTCTAATGGTGGCCAATGTCTGCGACGTTTAATCAACATTAAACCAACATTGGCTCAAGGTCTTGTGTTTGTTGGGTACAGAAGTGGATGTACTGGCAATAGACACTATTATAAGAGGCCAAAGGCTCACGACCTCACTGGGGGATCTAATGTCCACATCAGTACAAATGATTCACTCCCAGTGAACAAGGGAGGGTAAGCCAGGCTTGTTTAAATGCTGGGCCACAGTCTGCGACGCTGGCCCAGCATTAAGTCAACACTGCATCGACCTGAATGGTTATACCCTTTAAGCCATGACGATGCCACAAAGCATCAGTTTGAATCCCTGAGAACGTATTAATTAATTAATTCCATCCCAGTAAACACAAAACATTTGTATACAATTTACACAGTGTTGGACCAACGTCGAAGGCGTTGGGCCGACCTTTCATAAATGTTATACAGATGTTTTGTGCTTACTGGGATACACCTATAAGGTATTTATAATGTACATTTTCAGGAATCTGTTTTACAAACACATGTAATTGTATTTAATTTTTTCACCGACTTCAAGTCATGTTCATCCTCTATAAGCCAAGAATTGCGTCGGCAATTCGCGGCTTGTAGTGGATGAGGGTTTTAATACTGAATTCAGATTTGGGTGCATTGAAGCTCGCAGTTTACCTTGAACATGACCGATCAGCCATTGTAGAACAGACACCTCTAATCAGTGGTGAAAGTATGGTAAAAAGAAAGTGTGTGAGAATGAGTGAAACTGCTTTATATATTAAGAACCCTCAGAACTTGTTGGTTGTTTTCGAGTCAACATTATTGTCCAAGTAGATTGATACATTCATCATTTCAGTTATTTTATTGAGAGCTGAAAGGGAAGCAATGCACTGGAGATGAAAGGGCGAGTGGAGAAGTGGTCATGCTGGATGTCCAGGGAACACCTTACATTGACCCAATGTCGGCTTAATGTTAGGCCATCGTCTGCGACGTCGGCCCAACATTAACCTATTGATTCATGATTGGTGGATGGTGAATGAGCACCCACCCATCTCCCCTTCTGACCAGCAGCTAAAAGGTAGTTGTGGGGTGAGTGTTCCGTCAGATATGTTATCCCCACATTGGCACGGTGCTGGGCACACGTCAGAGACATTAGCTGGTAATTGGGGCAATGCTGGGCCGCGTGTCACGTCTGTTGGGATGATGGAGGACTTAGACACAGGTGAACATGGCATGGTCGACACCACCAAATGGATAAGGCGTACCCTAATGACCGCGGCACACGACAACGCACAGGGACCAGGCCTCTGTCCCTCCATCTACACAGCATCTGATGAATTGCCCCCCACTGATTCCCCCTTGTGAGACCAGAACAAAGAACAGAACAAGAAAAACACATCGGCAAACCAGAAAATGCTGCTGTAATGTTGGGCCAGCGTCGTAGACGATGGCCCAATATTACATCAGCATTTACCCAGCATTCTGCCAATACCCAGTGAAGTTTCCCAAATGACATCAAAGTTTAATGATAACTTCAAATAGTTGATAGAATAGCGCATCATTCGCGTTTTACAGGCTTTTATTATTATTATCTTTTGTTTTCTATGAAAAAAATGCTTTCTTATCTGCTTTCAGCCAAGGTCAGCGTAAAGTTTATTGAAAACTTCAAATCTTTTGTTTTTGATAGCCCTTCATTTATCTGAAACAATTGCTAATCAGCTTCCCCATCCATTTTCAACCAATGCCCCATAACGTTTTCCAAAATGATACAGTCAGCGTTCAAGGCTAACTTCAAGTCTTTTTATTTGCTACGAATTAATTTCTGAATGTTTTATGAATGTAATATTATGATATGGAATGTCAACTATGAATTAATTTCTGAATGTTTTATGAATGTAATATTATGATATATGAATGTCAGCTATAAACTACTTTGATTATTTATTTAATCAGAATGTACTCCCTCGTTTATCTGTTTATCGACGCCTGAGAATTCAGGTAGGGTTGAAACAGATACGCCATATTAGCAACTAGTCAGCCCGTATAACTATTTTACCTTTAACACTTTCAAACAGGGAAATTTGCACGATTCAGATCACGCTACCCCCAGACTTACCTTAACCCTTTAACCGCCACATTATTCAATTGGAATTTTCACCCACTTGAAGTTGTGTCTCGCTAACGCGATCCACAACTTCAAATGAGTGAAAATTATTGATATTTGACAAAATTGAAGTGAACTATTTTCAAGTCTCGCTGATTGGCGTCACGTTTTATTTTCAACATATTTCAAAGCTGGCATGCAATGTGCTAATGAAAAATGTAAACAAAACGAGTATAATCGGTAACGGAGCTTTAAGGTTTAATGAGCATCTGTAGCTTCGTACTACCAAGTATATTATTTACAAGTATCCTTGGTAGTACTGAGAGAGACGAAACCACTGGCATCCATTTATTCGGTCAGATCCCTGGTTCACTCCAGAAAATGATTCGAAACTTGAGACCAAGCACGCGTGACATCTCTGTAACAGAGGTTCTCTACAGTACTGAATCTTTATAAAGTGGACAAGGGAAAACATGCTTGTTTCTTTGACTGAGTGAGTGAATGTTGTTTTACGTCGTTTTCTGCACAATAACTGCAATATCGCGACAAAATGACGCCCGAAGTCGGATCTATGTCTTACCGAATGACTTCAAAAAAAATTCAAAGTAAACAAAAACATAGACAGCACTGCACACTCCAGGCCTGAATAGCTTGGAATTCAAACCAAGTAGGTCCACCTATGAGTTTCGAGCCACAACCGGACCGAATGATGAGCCATCAGAGCCGGCCTTGTTTTTTTGTAAACTGAATACCAGAGCTGGTGAGGAGCCAGCAAGCCATGAAATACCATGAAAACCCCCTGGATCCACCCCTCAGTGTTTCCACCTTCCAGCATACCATGGAAACCTCTCTGGATCCGCACCTCAAGTGCTATCACCTTCCAGCATTGAAACCCCTCTGAATCTGGCGCTCAAGACTGTTTCCACCTTCTGGCATATCATGGAACCCCTTTGGATCTGCCCCTCAAGTGTTTTCACCTTCCAGCATCGAAACTACTCTGAATCTGGCGCTCAAGACTGTGTTTCCACCTTCTGGCATATCATGGAACCCCTCTGGATTCGCCCCTCAAGTGTTTTCTGTTTCTTTAAGAAGAAGGTGGCTTCATTGGGGGATTCCCGATATAAAGAGACAGGAACACAAACAACATCTGGGAACATGTCGCTAAAGTAGACCTACAGCTTTATTCCGACAAACAAGATGCAATACCCGACGTCGTTCCAATGTTGGACCAGAGTCTGCGACACCGGTTCAACATTAAAACAGCATAGGGTCAACGTATTGTGTGTTTTCTGGGATTCCTCAGGACAATCAGTCGGGAATTTCGTGTCGTTCCCTCTCTGGCAGCCTGTCTCATCGGCCTATGGTGATTTAATGCAAAGGGAGCATTTGCGAAGTCGGTACAATAGTTACACAGAATTATAACAACGCATGTTGTTGAAAGGCCTGGGAATAATAGAGTAGTTGTGGGGGACCACACCATACCTTTCATGTGTGCGCAAATCTGTCATTCATCTCCGTCACCAGTGAGAGGTCTGCGGAAAATAGAGCCATGATGGATTGGCCTGCAAGGACATCCAGAAAGACAGGTGGGGGCCCAAAATACACATTTTATATTTCACCTCATATTACCCTGATTAATTACTTATACCACGCGTGTGGTATGATGCCATCTATCATTCCTTCACTGCTTTCTTAGAGCATTTATCATCTGGTTTCAAGAATATTTGCCCATCTGATTCTATATAAAGCTTTGTTTGCTGATGAATATTTGTGCACGTGGGCCTAATATGAAAAAAAATGCGCCTTGGTGACAAAATGCAGTCGAATAAAATCAGCAATTCTATCGCTCAATAAGGATCTTTGTATTACATCCCTGGGGCCGGGGGTCTGGTGTGGTGGTTGAAGCTGCCTGTCTCTTAAAGTTCCTCCCCCACTCTGGCAATCAGCTTTTAAAGAAAGAAATGTTACTTTTCTGCTCATTCGTAACGATTCAGTATTGTGGGAAGCCTTCGTGGCCCATAGGTAGCGTGCTCGGCCTGAGACAGCCAGGGTTAAAATTTTGATCTTGTGTCTGGAGGGCAGTGTCGTCTGATTTACCGCCACACTACTCAGGAGATTCTATTGGCCCAATTCAGTCCGTATATGCCTAAACCCCCCCCATTCATTCATTCATTCATTCATTCATTCATTCATTCATTCATTCATTCATTCATTCATTCATTCATTTATTCATTCCTTCGTTCATTCATTCATTCATTCATTCATTCATTCATTCACTCATTCGTTCGTTCGGTCGTTCATTCATTCATTCATTCATTCATTCATTCATTCATTCATTCATTCATTCATTCATTCGACCCCTGGGAAGCACACCCCTGTATCCTATATGTCAGTGACATATAGGATACAGGGATGTGCTTCCCAGGGGTCGAATGGATGAATGGAGTCATTTCATCACAGCATCCAATCCCATACAAGCACTACAATGGCTGCGCAATGAGAGCCGGCATAATAATTTTATCTTTGAGAAATGTAACGAAAAAAATTAAGCACCACAAAATCCATTCAACTACTTTGTAACATAATAATCTGATGGAAGAATAGGAGATTGTTATTTCCAAGAAATTGTCGATTGTATTGGGCAGAGAAAAGCAAAACCTCCATCACAGATTCTAAAACTTTGATCACCCATATCCCAACAGAACACGAGACGTTGATCCAGTGTTGGGTTAATGTTGGGCCAGCGTTGTAGACGCTGGCCCAACATTAAAACAAAATTGGATCAACGTCTCGTGTTTGTTGGGGAATCCATGTGGTGCGGTGAAGTGGCTTTCTGCTTCACTGGCTGAATAATTTCCTATTTATAGAGGGTGTTAATATCCATCATATGAGCTTAACGAGTGGACGTAGAACGTATCTAGCTGGGCGGTACGGGGATCTAGTTGCTATGCGGCGCACAAAATGCTATCAGCAAAGGTTAATTGCCATCAATGATTTCGCATCACTGTCATCCGGAAATCACCCTAGCCTCAACCAGCGCGCATGCGCTGCGTTCTACCGCTTCCGCCTCGCTGATGTCGCCCTAGGTCAGCGCCCAGCCACCACGAGACGCAGACCCAGGGTTCGATTAATTTTGGGCCAGCGTCAAAAATGGTGGGCCAGCGTTCAATCAACATTGGTCAAAGTTTCGTGATTGTGGGTACCCTATCTACAAGTATGACAACCACACGTGTCCCCTGACATGGACTCGATATACCGTAAATGCAGCATTTTCCAGAGACTGCATTTCAGGTAATTTATACAAAATAATGTGCCCCCTTGCGAGATGAATAACGTTCCACGATTTATGATTCATTTATAATACCAGATTTAGAGGTTTGTATCGTTTACTTTCAAGCGATGAGAAATGATTTTTTCACATTTGTGAGCATCAAATTAAAGGGACTGGCCCAGGCTAAAATCATCAAAAAATCGGTGATTTTATTTCGGGTTATTAATATGACCATATGATGTAAGCATGTACATAGACTAGAACTGCAAATTTTTATAATTTTTGTGCTGCGCATTCACCAGTTAGGCTAGATATAGAGACGAAATTCCTGATTTGTAATTATTGACAACCATGTCAAAAATAAGAAATGCGGGAATTTCGTCTCTATATCTAGTCTAACTGGTAAGTGCGCAGCACAAAAATTATAAAAATTTGCAATTCTAGTCTATGTACATGTTTACATCATATGGTCATATTAAGAACCCGAAATAAAATCACCGATTTTTTGATGATTTTAGCCTGGGCCAGTCCCTTTAAGTAAGTACATTTTTTATTCACTAGCTACCGCGACCCTACAACAACTTCAACTGGGTGAAAATAACATTTGTTGATTAAAATGGATTTAACAATAAGAAGAAGCTAGTATTTCAACTTGTGTATTTGACATCCGCGTTTATCCATATAATTGTCAATCATTATAATGCAAAAGACAATGAACCAGTGATAAAAACGCCTTGTTGTTACAGTCTAACGAATATATATATATATAATGAGAATGTAGGCCTATATTATTTTTAGGTCATTTATATTAAACCAATATTTATATTAAGCCAATATGGTCTCGTGATTGCTGGGCCCTCTCCCTAAACCCGATGGTTACAGCCAGCAAACACTACGACGCTGGCCCAACATTGGTCCAGCATAGTGTCAATGTCTCGTGTTTGCTGGGTAGCATCTCTCGCAGTCTCTCCGCCTAGTCTCCGGGTCACTATCCACTAAATCCCTAGTTTCACCGGCAATTGCACGTCCAGCTGTCACTCTAAATCCAGTTTAGCAGCGTGTCTGGGCGACACTTAGCGAGACGAAGACACACCAAATGAGGGAGAATTACAGCTAATTTTACACATAAACATAGTCACAATTTGATCTGTGGGCTGTGGCCACCTCATCAACGCCGGCGATAGGCTGATCAATACATTGCAAACGCTACAGAAATCTGGAATTTTCAGCATGGACCACACTGAAATGTCAATTATTAAAGACTAAAAAAGGTTGATTTGACAACATTGTAATTCTTAGTCACATTTAGCGTAACAGTCATTGTAAAATAGTAGAAACGTGTTGCAATTATCCTGAATAAATGAATGAATGAATAAACGAACGAACAAACGAACGAACGAACGCATGAATCAATGAATGAATGAATGAGCGAATGAGGGAGCAAGCGAGCGAATGAACGGACGGACGAACGAACAAACGAACGAATGATTAACTCTTTCAAGTTAACAATTGTCATCATCATCCACTACAAGCCGCGAATTGCTGTAGCAATTCTCGACCAGTCAGTGTTATCATTAAAACAATTCCATGAAAATCGTCGTTCTAAAACACCGCGATGTATTACATTACGTCACGTCAGATTCTGATGTATAAGGACGGTCCCCGAGATGAAAAGGTTAATACCTCACCAAAATATTATCCGAGCTGAAAGATTTTAATAGATCTAATGGTCGTAGACCTAACAAAAAAATAATAAAATCACATTGATGTCATTTTGTCTGTATATCATTTTGTCTTCACATCACTTTTACAGTATATCATTTTTTCACCACTAAAATTATTACATATTGCATATTAGTTACATAATAATTTGTTTTTCATTGGAATCGGAATCCAGCTAGAGCTCGGAGTTCGTTTCCGGTCTCGGCGGTTTGAAAGAAACAAAAATATTTCTTCCCATCCACTCGTAAAACTATTGTGGGGAGCCTCCGTGACCGAGAGGTAACGTACTCGGCCTCAGACCGTCAGGGCTCAAATTTCGCATCCTGTATCTGGAAGGCAGTGCTATCTCATGCATCTCACCATCCTCAGGAGGTTCTCCAGGCCCAGTTTAGCCTATATGTACACAAAGGTGGTATAAAATCTCATGCATTTCAATTATTTATATAATCATGAGGCAACGGAGCCACATGGAAGGGCCATGTTTAAGTTTTTAACAATCTATTTTAACAATCAATTTCTAACAATCTCTTGTAACAGATTGAAATATCTTGCACCCTGGCCCTCCATGACCCCGTATAAGGCGACCTTCCCCCCTGTAAAACGTCAGCAGCCTTGTGACTAACCACTAGGGACACGACGTTGTTGCGACGTTGAATCAACGTCAATGACGTTGATTCAACGTCAAAACAACGTCGTGTGCACAGTGGGTACCACCTTCCTTCCTCGTGGTGATCTCCTTGACGAGTTGTCTCCTGTAAACTGATCATCCACACAGATTGACCTGGTAATTTATGCAAATATCTCCTCCCACCCTAGCCCTGATCTCTGCCGCTAGAGACGCCACATGTCACACAGGATTAACTCTCACAGCGCTGAAATATTGGTGTATAAACCATGGAAACCAAAGGGTTATTTTCAATTTGACCTCATCTTAAATGTCATAATTGGCGCTATCCGCTTCATTTGAATGCCTATGTTATGGGTATACGGCCAATATAATTTTATTTATTTATCTCTTTCAGCATCAGAATCTGACTAAAGACGGTGCCTGCACTGAATGGGTTATGGTTTTATTCTTGTTGGTTGGTCTGTCTGTCTGTCCGCTACATGACACTTTTCGGGCCAAGAGAAATGGATTACATTTTAGGGATGATCCGGATTACGGATTACGATCCAGCATGAATTGGTAAAGTACAATTGACATACCTGTATGGAAGACCCACCGAATATTTTTTCCAACTAGTATATAGATAACATCGCTTATTTTCTTTTTTTCCAGGATTTCACATGACATGACCTCATTTGACCTCATTTGAGCCATGAGTTAATGTTCCAAGTGGACGACAAGCCAAATTAGGGAGATATATATACCCAAGGGACCGACTGCCATAGGTTGTTTGCTTCTAATCAAAATGTTTATCAAAACTGATGTCCAGACCAATAATGGGATATGGCCTCTAGTCTGAGGTACAGCTGGGCTATTGTTTTGGTGGGTGTTTTATGTAATACAACTGATAGATACTTAGTAGTAATGTTGTTCTAGTATTGAAGGGAGGTCCTGTGCTATTTTCTGGTGGGATGTTTTTTATAATACATCTAGCGGATACTTAGTAGTATTGTTGTTCGAGTATTGAAGGGAGGTCCTGTGCTATTTTCTCGTGTGATGTTTTTTTATAATACATCTAGCAGATACTTAGTAGTATTGTTGTTCCAGTATTGAATGGAGGCCCTGTGCTATTGTTTGGATGGGATTTTTTATATAATGCAACTATAGTAGATACTTAGTACTAATGTTGTTCTAGTATTGAATGCTGCTCTGCTATGTGCTATTGTTTTGGTGGGATGTTTCTTACAATCCCACCAGTAAATGCTTAGTAACCATGGTGCAATTCTCAAGTCGTGTGAGCTGCTATGGATGAAGCCATGAAAACAAGGGTCATCTTCCCTCTACACTGGACAGATACTGTCACAGAGTTTATGGAATACATACAAATAATTAAAATGTCAGAACGGTTCTATAGTTATACACGAATACTGTGCCTGCTAATCACGACCATGGTCCTTTAAAATCTATGTTATTACCAAGTTAAATCACAGTTATTGAGAGCGAAATGTATGTTTAAGTTTGGTGAGTTGCAAATGATTGGTCTCAAATTAAACAAATATTAGGAAGTGCCACTTGAATTTGTGGATCGCGATGGCGAGCCACAACTTCAAGTGGGTGAAAATTTAATTAAATTGTGAGTGAGTGAGTGAGTGAGTGAGTGAGTGAGTGAGTGAGTGAGTGAGTGAGTGAGTGAGTGAGTGAGTGAGTGAGTGAGTGAGTGAGTGAGTGAGTGAGTGAGTGAGTGAGTGAGTGAGTGAGTGAGTGAGTGAGTGAGTGAGTGAGTGAGTGAGTGAGTGAGTGAGTGAGTGAGTGAGTGAGTGAGTGAGTGAGTGAGTGAGTGAGTGAGTGAGTGAGTGAGTGAGTGAGTGAGTGAGTGAGTGAGTGAGTGAGTGAGTGAGTGAGTGAGTGAGTGAGTGAGTGAGTGAGTGAGTGAGTGAGTGAGTGAGTGAGTGAGTGAGTGAGTGAGTTGGTGAGTCGGTGAGTCAGTGAGTCGAACGAACGAACGAACGAACGAACGAACAAACGAGCAACAAAACGAAAGAACGA
Source organism: Flabesymbios commensalis (assembly GCA_964017125.1). NCBI lineage: Eukaryota > Metazoa > Annelida > Polychaeta > Terebellida > Flabelligeridae > Flabesymbios > Flabesymbios commensalis. Next base: position 16,141,168 of record OZ024911.1, read on the forward strand.
ACGAACGAATGAATGAATGAATGAATAAATAATTGAATGAATGAATGAATGAATGAATGAATGAATGAATGAATGAATGAATGAATGAATGAATGAATGAATGAATGAATGAATGAATGAATGAATGAATGAATGAATGAATGAACAAACGAGCAACAAAACGAAAGAACGAACCAACGAACAAACGAATGAATGAATGAATGAATGAATGAATGAATAAATGAATGAATAAATGAATGAATAATTGAATGAATGAATGAATGAATGAATGAATAAATGAATGAATGAATGAATGAATGAATGAATGAATGAATGAATGAATGAATGAATGAATGAATGAATGAATGAATGAATGAATGAATGAATGAATGAATAGATGGGGCTCTTGGCCAACTTTGTGCACATACAGGCTGAAACTCCCGAGGATGGTGAGCTGAATGAATCATACTGCGGTGATTATGATAATGTGGTGCACGATATCATTTTGTCAGCACGGTATCGCTGGAGTGGGTGAATCCCCGTGATGCCAGCTTGTTCCTGCTCTACCCAAATAGATCCCACCCAAGACACAAATCAAATGACGACTGTGACATCCCAGGCAGACATACACACGTCAACCAAGCTGTGAAACAATGCTGGGCCAACATCCGACATGCTGGCCGAGGGTTCATACAATTCTGGGCCAACGTCTGACATGTGACATTTCAACCAGATCTACACATGGTAATCAAACTGCGAAACAATGCTGGGCCAACGTCTGACATGCAGACCCCGCGCTCAGACAATACTTGGAAATAACTTGCTCTTGACGTTCGCGACAGCGACAACATCTGTCAGAATGGTCCCAGAAAAAAACAGGCGCTGAACCTATGTAAGCCCAACATAAAACCCACATAGGGTAAGTTTTTGACAGCTTCAGTGTATTCCTCATCTAACACAGATATTCAAATGAATCGGCAAGAGCTGACTAAGACATTTATGATGATTTCAAAATTTAAAAACCCTTTGGTCTCCATGTTTTATACAAAAATAATTCAGCGCTGTAAGGATTAGATTTTTAGTGGGATGGGTCTTTCGGATTCATTTGAATACTCATGTTATGGGTCTACGGCCATTAGAAATATGTTTTCTCTTACAGTGCGGGGATAGCCTTCAGTCGTCAGAATCCTTTTGTGAGCTGGTCATTAGCAACATGCATGACATAACTGGTGAGGATGCATCGAAAAGCTATCACCTTCAAATGAAAGAAGTCGGTCATGCGTTTTGAAAAAGTATCGGAATGGTCCGACAACAAGATATCCACTTTAATAAGAGGCTTTTGGAAAGTTCGTTGTCAGTTAACGATTCTACATACATACCCATGTGAAAGTTTTCTTGATATAATATACAACAACCTAGAAGAGCCTTTTGTCTAAGACTGTGTGACACATTTGAACAGGATACATGGAATTTTTACCACATGTCAGTGTTCTCAAGAAAATACTAACGTTAGCTTATTTAAAAACAAATACAAATTCGGTCTGATGTGTGAAATGTAGCCTATACCATGATCATCTTTAGGTTTGAAATTGAAATCTACCATGCAAGGTTGGATCTAAAACATTTTGGTTTATCAACAAGGTTACTTGTGGTGTATGCTCTAATATCTTTAGTCAAAATTTAGTAAATAATTAATTGAAAAGTAAGCAACAGCAGTGTAAGTTTTTGATATTTAGGCAAATGGGCGTTTTATTGAATATAATTTGATTATGTCTGATTTCACAATTTACTACTTGAATCACCATTACTAAACGAAACAAAAACCTATTTTCTATATGTGTGAGCCTAAAATAAAATAATGTTGTACAAAACAAATATCCATGTCATTGTTTTTTTAACAAAATAGGAAGGAAACGTAAGAAAAAAGAAAACACATTAGATGCACTCATGCTCATTGGACACATTGTTTGTCTCCTGCACAACTGATCAGCGTTTGCAAAAATCAGCTAATCCATTCACTGCCGTAGAAAGGGATTCCGCAAAACTAGGTCTCACCCCGGGCCGGCGCTAAGAAAGGGAAATTTAATCCTGTTATATTTATCCAATAAAGTACAAGAGACGCGTGCCTGTCACACCTAGACTCGACACAATGGACCAGAGGCCGAGGCAACATCAAATAAAAAAGTGCCAATTTGTCACAAGGAAGGCTGCCAGCCTGCAACTGCTGCGGGTGTCAGACTCACAGCCAACATTGGCTCAATGGTAGTCCAGCGACTGAGACATTGAGCCATTATTGAACCAGGCTTGTTCTAATGTGAGCTGAGCAATAGGTGGCATCCATGCAGAGTGTTTTCCTCCTGCAGAGTAATGCAATCAAACCACACCCCACTCTGCTACATTACCACTAAAAGCTATCATACGGTGCCGCTAGAAATTCACGCCAAGACCTTCAGGGAAAAGACGTCCTCCAACAAAGGGCTGAGCGTTAGATAAACGACTACGACATCATCACAGTGTCTCTCCAGCACACACGTGCACAGCGTCACACACACCCACTCACCCACAGTTCACAGGCTTGTCACACGGTTTGCATGATGCTCAGTTGGAGTGAGGTGGAGCAGAGAAAAGAGAACGAGTTGGTTCTATTTGTCTTGGGTGGAGCAAGCGGTCTTACGTACCAGACACACATACAACACGCACAGCCCCGTAACCCTTTAAACCCTCACGATGCATCAAAGAATCAATTTGCATCTCTGAAAACTTAGTTAATTTCCTACACTTAGAGGTATCAGAACGAAAATTTCCATGGCACTGTTTTAATAACAACGATATTTTTTTTCATTTGTCATCTACTTCAAGTCATCTTCACCCACTACAAGGCGACAATTGCGACAGCAATTCGCGACTTATTTTAGCATTTGAGCATAAACCATGGAGACCAAAGGTTTTAACAATTTGAAATCATCATAAATGTCTTAGTTAGCCCTTTCCGCTTCATTTGAATACCTATGTTATATGTCTACGGCCATTATAAATAGTTCAGTTACTCTTACATTAGATTGACATTAGACGTCAGATTCTGACGTCTAAATTCTATCACCGCGCTGTAAGGGTTAACCCTTACATCGCCAATCGCGATTAGGCCTATAGTCGTTTTTATTTGTTTTGTTTGCCGATCAAATCACTGATATTGGGAGTGGAATAACTGTTCAACAACTCGTCGACTCGGAGCTAAAGGATCCTATCTGACACTCGTCAGAGTGGCAGATAGGATCCTTTAGCTCTGACGAGTGGCAGATAGGATCCTTTAGCTCCGAGGCGACGAACTGTTCATCAAGATTTGTAAACGTTTGGTCTCAAAAAAGAAACAAATATGGGTAATTTTCAACCATTTAAAGTTGTGGATTGCGATAGCGAGACACAACCTCAAGTGGTTTAAAATTTGAGTCAATACACCCTTTTCAACAACAACACGCCACACAGTGACCAAAGCTGAACTGTTTTGCTCAGACTAATGTTACACACTTTTCAATAACAACACGCCACACAGTGACAAAAACTGAACTGTTTTGTTAAGACTAATGTTCACTCGCAAACTCGTGCAAAGAGTGTATTAGGTTCGAGAGATACCGGTTATGAATGTAAAATGAGAGCAGTGTGCCGTTGACATCCCTTCATCTTGGCAGATATTTGAAGATGCCAGCATGTTGTACATAAATAAGGTGTATTAATTAACAAATACACAGCAAGATGCCAGCGCGCTGCCTGGATGCAGGACAAGTACGTTAGCGAATGCAAAGGGATGACCCAACAAATCATCTGTACGGCCGTGACATTAATCAACAAGATTGCAAAATCGTTCATCTCCATTTTGTCAAATATTGGCGGGACACATCTTGAAGTGGGTAAAAAATTAAATTAAGTAATTTGTCGGCTAAAGGATAATGATGTGAGTCACTTACTTTCTTTGTATTGTATTACGTTATGATGTCTCTGTATTATCAGCAAACAATGTTTACAATTCTTCTCCCTGTAACACATAACAACAAAAAATAAAAATAACCTGACTTATAAAAACATATCTGTCAGAATTGTACATTTGAAAAAACATATTTTCGTTTCGATCAGCCCTAGTGATTTTAGTTTTGTAATACAATGTGGATTTGATCATCATTTCACCATCTCCAAGAGGTTCAAATGGCCCAATTTGGAGTATATAATCACATACAACTCAATCAATCAATCAATCAATCAATCAATCAATCAATCAATCAATCAATCAATCAATCAATCAATCAATCAATCAATCAATCAATCAATCAATCAATCAATCAATCAATCAATCAATCAATCAATCAATCAATCAATCAATCAATCAATCAATCAATCAATCAATCAATCGATCAATCAATCAATCAATCAATCAATCAATCAATCAATTAATCAATCAATCAATCAATCAATCAATCAATCAATCAATCAATCAATCAATCAATCAATCAATCAATCAATCGTTCATGCGATCGTTCGTTCGTTCGTTCGTCGTATGTTCGTTCCTTCATTCATTCATTCATTCATTCATTCATTCATTCATTCATTCATTCATTCATTCATTCATTCATTCATTCATTCATTCATTCATTCATTTATTCATGCATTCATTCATTCATTCATTCATTCATTCATTCATTCATTCATTCATTCATTCATTCATTCATTCATACATTCATTCGTTCAATCGGCAATCGCTCACTAGTACACTCGCTCATTCATTCGTTTGTAATAATAATGGTATGTTCTGTAGCCCATTCCACTACAAATCACAAAGTGAGGATTACATTTACTTTCTCTGATTTCCATTTGAAAAGTTAATCGCATATTTTCTAATAAAAATTAGAGAAAGTTATTATAATCTAAATTTTAAGATTTTTAGTGGGATGGCTTGGCTTAAACCACCAGTCATCTCCAGAATGGGCATGCTTAGGTCACGTGTATAGGCATTCAGTATACAGTAAGCCTCCATGTTGATTACATTCAGCTTGCGTATCCATAACCAGATTACAAGACTATGGATACAGCTCCAACGAGACACTCACCCAACGCTGTTTTAATGTTAGGCCAACGTCTGCGATGCTGGGCCAACATCGAACCAGCATTGGAGAAGTGTACAATGTTCAGAGGTAAAATCTTCCTGCCCAGCAAACACAAAACATTTGTATAACATTTATACAACGTCAGCTCAACATCTTCGACGTTGGTCCAACATTGTATAAATGTCATACAAATGTTTTGTGTTTACTGAGTGTCAATACAAGCATGGGGTCAGCCCGTTTCGAGATCCCAGCAGTAATACAGTCGGTTTGTTTGCAAACCAACGCCCACCTAAGAGCCAGAGCTAAGAGCTTTGGTGGAATTATTAACTCATGGATTTCGCTCAAGTATATATGAACTTGGTATGATTCGGGAGCTTGCTCTTATTGCGGCGGTGGGTATGAAACACATGTTTAGTATTATTATTGAATAGGGCCTTGGCCTAGCCGTGGGCACTATTGCATTCTGGGTGACCCATGTCCTGCATATTTTAACAGTTGACTATACCTTTGATCAACATTGACAGATGCTACACATTGACAGATTTTCCTCTTTCATATTGCCGCCCTGGTATACCTCAATTGTACAGATGAAAATTAATTGACCAACCACGGTACGAGTAATACCGTGTACATAAAGTAGTATACATCTTTGGTTTTATTTGTATAAACAAATTGATAGCGAAGTGAGTTTATTGATAAGGGAGATACTCCGGAGTCTATGTTATTACACCTATGTTCCTGGACTGTTATGCCCATCTCCGATTAATTAATATTCCGTAAACATTATTGCTCAGCTAGAAACATTTTAGAATATCAGTCCATTTTCCACATGTGTTCCTCTGGGTCAGTTTATCTTTTTGTCTGTGAACACAGAAATCATAAAACCCTATTCTTACCCTTACAACGCTGAAATAATTTTGTATAAACCAAGGAGACCGAATGTTTTTTCCTTTTTTTGTCATTTTTTCATCGATCATAAATGTCTTACTTAGCTCTTTCCGCCTCATTTGAATACCTATGTGATGCGTCTACGGACATTATAAATTTGTAATTATTTCAGAGCGGGGACAGACTTTAGACGTCAGAATCTGACGTCAATAAAGAAGGTCAAATTCAAGTGGAAAATTACGGAATAATCAGAGAAGGTCAATACGAAATACCTTATTAGAAAAATGAAAGAGAACAGTATAATAATAATAAAATAGTTTTTTTCATGATATTAATTTCCCCCCTCTTTTCTGCAGCTGCATTTAAAAACTTTTCATCACTAGAGGACACTTTTGTGAGGTTAATGATATAGCATTCAGCTCAGAAAAGTGGACTTTGGCTGTTAGAGGGTGAAGGACGCTGTATTGTTCGCTTCCGGGACTGGTCGTGTAAGATTGATGGAGGTTCGGCTAATGATTATCAAATGTACAAAGAGCGCTGCTCGGCTGGCACTACCTTATGCCGTAAACACGAACATTGGTGTAACGTTAGGTCATTGCTAATCTAATGCATCCGACTCTGATCCAGTTGGCGTCTCGGGTTTTCAGGATAAACTCTGATTAATGACAAAGCAGACTGTTTAATTAGGTTGACATATGCACCACTACAGACGCTCTGTCTAATACAATCACACACAAGTCATTAGACGCAGTCAGTGACCTTCTTAGAAAAAGTACATGATACATGGATGAAATAATCCAGGTTTTTTTGCATGAAGCGTTGTGGTAATGTAGACGCGTTTTTATATCAGATGCGATTATTATCTTGAACCCTCACAGCGCGGGGATCGACTTTAGACGTCAGAATCTGACGTTTGCAGACGTCAGATTCTTACGTCTAAAAACGATCCACGCACTATATTGGCCGCCAATAAAACAATTTAACCCTTTCAGTGCAGGGATCAGCTTTAGGCGTCAGAATCGGGCGTCTAAAGTCGGTTCCCGCACATAAAGAATTAAAAGATTTATAATAGCCGTACACTCATGACATAGGTATTCAAATGAATCGAAAAGAGCTAACAAAGACATTTATGATGATTTCAAATTGAAAAAACCTTTGGTGTGCATGGTTGATACAAAATAAATTCAGCCTTTCAAGGATTAAGAACAAGATACCAATTGAGCAAAATGCCATTTACTGCACTGTGCAGGTGTAACCATCAATGTAGTTGAAGTTCAGAAAACACGACACATTGGCCCAATGTTGTTTCATTGTTAATCTATGGTCTACAGACAGGTAGTGACAAGAATGACAATCATTCTGAGAGTACCAACACCAGCCATAAAATAAGTATGTACTGTGGTGTCAGAAGTACAACAGAAATACACCGAAAGTCCGACAAACAAATTAAATTAAATGTTATAAAAATTAAATCTAATATGCAGTGATCACTGCTGATACCTAGTTATGTCGTCATCATAATGTTGCATGGAAAAATGTAATTCGGGGTTGACATACCTCCGCACTGCCGTGAAAAGCCAAAATACAGTATATTTTTACTATACAAGTAAGCAGATACTGCATTTATTCCTTCGCAGAACAACTTCCTACATCGTTGCATTAAATAATGTGAATGAAACAACGAGGTCGACGTTGGACAAAAACCTACAATTAATGTAAAATTAAAAAACCTCCGTCACTGACGTGTGCTAAAAAAGGTATATATTCTCAGGACTGATCAGCACGATCTCTAGCTGTATTTAGCTACATGCACTTCAATAAAAGAAGCTTTAATCAGAGTTGGGCCGCACAGTAGTATTAGGATTAGCAAAAACACAATACACATTATTTCTGCTGGAGTAAGGTTGTATGCGGACATTCGGCGAGTTTTCATCCAATGTGAAATAACAGACAAACTGGCGTGCACATGTGTAGGTATACATGATAGGTGTTCAATGTAACCCTTTCAGCGCAGGGAGCGACTTTAGACGACAAAATCCGACGTCTGTAGACGTTAGATTCTGACGTGTAAATACGGTCCCCACATTGAAAGAACAATGTAGGTATTTATTTGAATCTCCATAATTCTCCATAATTTATGAAAAAATAACTTAGAGTTTTAAAGGTTTAATCAAAACAATAATGCAACTGTAGCAGATTCAATGCTTATTCCTCCTTCAACTTAATGTGTAGGTTTGAACGACAAACAAAAACGCTGATGCCATCCTGACTATTCAGTCTGTGTCAGGATGTGCTAGCATCGATAGGGGGCGGTGATAAAGAAATCGATAAAAAGTCTTGTGGCGTCGTGAGAGTGATAATTAGGTGCAGGAACTCAAATGCTAGTTTATTGTTGGCACAGCATCGCAGACGATGGACCAGCATTAAACCAGCATTGAGTCAACGTCTCGTTTGCTGGGTAAAACTTCAGACTTCCTGGTATTATAACACAGAGCCTACAGATGTTGATCTATTAGAGATGGACATGGCGCAATGGTTGGAGCGCAGAGCTTTGTCAATGTCGTGCGGTTTCGAATCCCGTTTGGTGAAAATGGAGTTGAGATGGCACAATAATGAGCAGGTCCAGTAACCAAGTACACTGAGCTATCAGTGAGTGTCACAGTGGAGATAGAGACACTGGTGACACGAGTGAAGTGACCAAGGGGTAAAAATGTAAATGTCGGATGAAATACTTGATATCTGCACCTTTACCTTCTACCTTCTTATATGATTATAATTAGCCGGGAAAAATCACTATGTCTGTCATCTCTGCCATCCTGCCAGGTACCATTATGTTTGATGTCTAAGCATTAGAGAATAGATCTGTCATTTAATACAACTTTATTTACTTGATTTTATCAGTGTTTATTGGACCAGACAGACAAACAGACAGTGCTGGCAGGCTCAATAATCAATTTAATTTATTCATCTGACATAGTACACAACAAACGATAAAAAATGAAAATTCAACTGTAATGTATCGTATTCTAGCGCATTTGAATATGCACTTAGTGTTCAAAGAGAGGTGTATGCACTTATATTCGAACACAAAACATCTTCCAAGGTAATAAAGCAACATGCACTTATATTCGAATATTAAATCATCTCGACAAATGTTTTTGAGCATATATCACACATATATATCACAGCATAAAATACCACCATTTAACGAGTTGTTTGAAGTATCATATAGTGACATCGAAAGCAAGTGCATCATGCACTTCTATATTCGAACATAAAATAATTTAAAAACACCCGCGAAACTTGCGATTTTCACTTATTAGGTCTACTGCATTCACGTTTATGCATTCAATGATAAAATTAAAAAAACTTTTAAAATTTCTACACATTTATAAACGAGGAGCACAATCTCTAGAAAATGACAAAGTAGAATCATCAGGCACGTCATCATTTCAAACTACAATAATCCTAGCGCGATCTTGTTGATATCACGATGTTTAAAAGCTGATATGTAATGTACTAATGAAAAATACAAATAAAAGAATATAATGAAAACCGGCGGTTAGAGAGGTAACCCTTTCAGCGGGGATCGACTTTAGACGTCAAAATCTGACGTGTAGACGTCAGATTCTGACGTCTAAAATCGATCCCCGCACTGAAAGAGTAAAAAAATATGCATAATGTCTGCATAAACATAACATAAGTATTCGAATTAAGCGGAAAGAGCCAACTAGTACATTTGTGATGATTTCAAATTGCCATTTAGTTTCCATGGTTTATACACAAATAATTCAGCGCTTTAAGAGTTAATTCTGTCAAACGCAGTGACGTCACTCGGTGAAAACAAGGTTATATAAGACCCTCTCCCCAAACTTCATTGTATTAGCCTGCTAGGTGAAAACAAACGAGGTCAAGGTCACAGAATACAGCATTGGGTAAAGGTGTGGTGTTTGACGGGTTTGTAAGAGTTGAGAGCCCGCATACATGTATGATGAACACGTCCACACTACATATTGTGCAAGTTAATTTCCGCTGAGGATAAACGTCTGAGGTCTCTATGGGTGCACCGAGGCCAACCTTAAAAATATCTGTTTCGGATTTCTCTCACTACTGACTGAGAAAATCCCTACTGAACATATTTGTTATGGGTAATTTGGAAATATACATTTATTTAATAAGAATTCTGAGCTCTAATCTGAAAGTCAACATGGTCGTGTTCTTTATTTATAATAAATAAAGAACACGATCAATCATCACCTCATATTATTGCCCAAGGGCATGACAATCTGATCAGTTGTTAAATCTACTGACACCTGAAAAATGTTTGTATAAACATGGAAACTACAGAGTTTTCTCAATACGAAATCATCATAAACATCCAGTTAGTTCTTTCGGCTTCATTGGAATACCTATGTTATGGGTCCGCGGTCATTAAAAAAACAAATTCTTTCAGCGCGGGGATCGTTTTTAGCCGTCAGAATCTGTCGTCTATAGACGACAGATTCTGACGGCTAAAGACGATCCTCGCGCTGAAAGGGTTAAACTGCTCTGAAATCCGAGACAAACATATTTAAGGTTGGCCTGAGTCCGATGACATGTCTTGATCCAACACAGACAGCGTCGGAAACAGAACTGGCACAGGACTGACTCCTCTAAGAACCCTTAGGGATGCTGCAAAGTTAAAAAAAATCCTAACATCCAAAAAAATTTGGAAGTGGATGGGTGGGTCCAGGGCCATTTTGGATAGAAAATAGAAAATTGGAAAGCCAAGAAAAAAAACTTTGATGATTATTGGTTTCCAAAAAAAAAATGGATAGGGGATGGGTGGGTGTTGTGAACGCCATCCAATTTTTTTGGATGTGTGGATTTTTTTTAACTTTACAAGGCCCCTTAACCTGCTCAATTGTTGGTTTAGTTTATATTTTTTCATTCATTTGCAACTGGAATTGCTAACGCAATTTCCAGCTTAAAATGAATGAAAAATATCTCAATTTACGAAAAATTACCATCTACCTAATTAAATTATTCAATTAACTGTACATTTTCTAGTGATTGTGCTCCTCGCTTATAAATGTCCATCTTATGTGTAGAAATTTTAAAAGTTTTTATAATCTTATCATTGATTGCATACACGTGAATGTAGTTAGCGGGTGCTTTGAAATTATTTTATGTTCTAATATAGAGCTTGACTGCCTTAAAGGATACCATGGACAACCCTCTGGACCACCTCCCGGCAGGAAGAATACAGGTCGATCCAAGAGCAGTCCACAGAGTTTAAATGCCTTACAGGATACCATGGACAACCCTTTATACCCCCTCCCGGATGGAAGAATACAGGTCGATCTGGGAGCTATCCACAGAGTTTAAATGCCTCACAGGATACCATGGACAACCCTTTGGACACCCTCCCGGCAGGAAGAATACAGGTCGATCCGGGAGCAGTCCACAGAGTTTAAATGCCTTACAGGATACCATGGACAACCCTTTATACCCCCTCCCGGATGGAAGAATACAGGTCGATCTGGGAGCTATCCACAGAGTTTAAATGCCTTACAGGATACCATGGACAACCCTTTGGACACCCTCCCGGCAGGAAGAATACAGGTCGATCCGGGAGCAGTCCACAGAGTTTAAATGCCTTACAGGTTACCATGGACAACCCTCTGGACCCCCTCATGACAGGAAGAATACAGGTCGATCCATGAGGTATCCACAGAATTAAACTGCCATCAAGTATACCATGGACAACCCTCTGGATCCCCTTCTGACAGTAATAATACAGGTCGATTCAAAAGCCATCCAGGAAATGATTCCCGTATTGTAGAAAAAGTTAAAGGTGCAGGTTTATAGGCTGATATCAGGACTGAAGACCTATCATCCGACTTTACATTGTATGTTTCGTCATTTAAAGCCGTAATTGCTAACGCAATTTCCAGCTTCAAATGACGAAACATATTTATATTGTTTTTTTAAAGGTGATCTATCACCCCTTATATAGTATGAATAAATTTGTGACAAATAAATCAAAGTTGCCACAAGATGGGACACAAGTGTTTTCTTATATAGGGTGATTGGCTATCATGTGACCCTCTGAGAGGGTCACATGATAGCCAATCACCCCATATAAGGACATAATTATTCATACCATATACGGGGTGATAGATCACCTTTAAATATAGCCTACATCTTCTACTTAATTGACTACATGTACATCTAGCACAAACTGTGTTATCCATTTCTGGGTCATATTTTTGGTGTAAACCTTACAGAAATGTTTTACAGGTAGCTCGTTCCATTATTTTGAAATAATCACGTATTTATTGATAAGAATATATTTTCGTTGATGGATAGACAGATTGTCCTATTTATTAGCCACTGAATTTAGCCACTCATTGGAATACATTCGACTATACCTGTTTATGACAAATGTCTAATGTTTAACATTACGCTCTTGTATATTTTAATAATTATGATAATAGGCTGTTACATGTGAGTTACTATTAATTTCAGAATCATTTACAAAACTGTAGATATTGCATATGAAATTCTAAACGTCTAATTATCTGATTAGAGATATAAAATTGGAATCAAATTAACTGTTGCAATCATATCCTAATTATAAATAGCAGCTCATTAAAGATCAAATCATCGAGAAGTTATAAAAACTAAGTCACGCGCGTGTGTGACGTCTGTAAGCGCTTTTTGTATTTCTTTTTCTATAAGCTGCAGAGCCTAAAGACCTCCAGGGTTTGAATTTCGATTCCTGTGGCGGAGGGAAGTGTCATCTCACTCATCTCACCAGCCTCAGGAGGTTCTCCTGGCCCAATTTAGCCTGTATGTGCACAGAAGTGGCCTAAATCCCGATTCATTTCATTTCATAGGCAGAACCTGACGTTCTCTTTTTGTCAATATAATGTTCATCAACGACCGATAAAAGGCTCGGTTCCATGCTAAATATCAACTATTAATAAACTGCAGTGATATATGGCTTTGAAGGTATATGGCATAGAAATCAAAACACCTGTCCTCTTTAATCTTTTCAGTTCGGGAACCGTGTTCAGACGTTGGAGTCTGAGGTCTAGAAACGTCCGATTCTGCGTTTAAAGACGATTCCTACTGAATTGAATTAACCCTTTAACCGCCGGTGTCGCATATTTTCGGGTTTTCATTTTTTATTACCAGATTAAGTACCACATTTTAAACATGTTAAAGATAGAATATGACATCAATCAGCAATATTTGAAAACAGTTGACCTCCATTTTGCCGAATCTGAATAATTTTCACTTACTTGAAGTTGTGGATCGCGTCAGCGAGACACAACTTCAAGTGGGTGAAAATTCAGATTGAATATTTTGGCGGTTAAAGGGTTAAATCATTTATATTAGCCGAACGGAAAGTCAAATGAAACGAAAAGAGCTAACAAAGGCATTTATAATTATTTCCAATTGAAAAAACACCTTTGGTCTCCATGGTTTATACAAAAATATTCCAGCGATGTAAGTGTTAAATGTCAAGAGTAATTTCCTGGGTTTTGAGTGATTCACACAGGCCAGACGTTACGTAGACCTAACTATGGGTCATTTCCTTGCAGTCCGTAGATATTAATTTATTTTTTGACTGGGCGCTCCGTGAACCGAGTTTGGACATTTGATTAAGGTATTGTATCGACTAGCCACCATTTGTGTGATTTTGCAAAATAAGTAAACGATGTACTGAGATGCCTGCTATATTGGTCTGGCCCTTTGTCCGCGAAGTTCTCTAATTTATTTTTTTGCTAAACATGACGTTCTGTCTCGCTACCGCGACCAGCAAATTCAAGCGAATGAAAATTACTCACATTTAGTTCATTTGAGACCAAACATGTGCAAATTTTGATGTTTAACCCTTTTAAGCCTGAATTTACCAGTATCATCTTCATCCACTACAAACCGCGAATTGCTGTCTCAATGCTCGACTTGTAGTGGATGAAAATGACTTGAAGTGGGTGGCAAATGAAAAAAAAGATATTGTTATTATTAAAACAGTTCCGAGAAATTTTTCGTTCTAAAACGCTAGGTGTAGGAAATTAAGTCATTCTTCACAGATGCAAAATGATAGTGTGTTGCATCGTGAGGATATAAAGGGTTAAGCACACATTTTGTTCCCAATAAAAATGATGTAAAACGGGCCACAAGCTATTTTGTCGATTTTAGTGGCTTTCTATTTGGTTCGAAATGTGCTTGAAAGTGTATATAAACGGCCCTGGTGGCTGAAGGATTGACCCTTACAGTGCGGGGAGCGTCTTTATACGTCTGATTCTGCCGTCTACAGACGGCAGATTCAGACGTATAAAGACGATCCCCGCACTGAAAGAATTAAAATATTTCTCGTGGTCGTAGACCTATGCCATGTATTTATATGAGTCAGAAAGAGCTAACTAAGACATTGATGATTATTTCAAATTATAAAAACTTTTGGTCCCAATGGTTTGCACAAAAATATTATAGCGCTGTAATGGTTATTGTCGTTATAATGCCTGACATTCAGCAACACCCGAATGCAGGGTTTATTATTGGCGAGTAAACATATACTTAAAAAATTAGAAAACACGTGTCATGTGGCACGAGGTACGTGCCAAATATAACTGTGCATCAGGTGATAGTTTTATTGTTCTATAAATGTTTTCCTTGTGGTTTATTTTGATCAGCGATTTTGCTGGTGAAGTGACAAACGACACGATCGTAAAGTCTATAAATATACCACAGAATGGAGCTATAAATTATGTCGCTTCCTCGCTAAAATAAGGAATTTTTTTTCTGAGAATGTTAAATACATCTCGCAAAATACATTTCGTAAAATACATTTCGTAAAATACATTTCATTCTGATATAGTATTATCTAATAAACTTATCCCACAACCACCGACCAGCCTGCCAAATTTGGCATACAATGTATGACTGAGACAATATACAAAGGTGATATCGAGGGATAACATCATTTATGTCCTGTTCAATCGTTTGTTTCTATTTTATATCATTTGCAGCTGGAATTACTAACGCAATTTTTGGTTCGTAAAAAAACGACGAAAAATATTTCCAATAAGAGAACCTAACACGTCTGATATGGAGTCATTCCATTAGCTATGAATGTACCGCGATCTTTTAGATTAATTTCGGATCCATTTAATTAGGTTTAAAAACATGCTTTTAACGTATACATAGGTTACAGTAGATCTAAGGTTAACAATTCAAGAGCTACATTAAAAACTAAATGTTCCACCCACTTGAAGTTGTGTCTCGCTACTGCGACCCACAACTTCAAGTGGGTGAAAATTACTCATATTTTTGTAGTTTGAGAACAAACATTTACAAATATCGATGTTTAAATGCACATTTCGTTCCCAATAACATCAGGATCGGCTATTAAACCTTGCAGTGCGGGGATCGACTTTAGTCGTCAGAATCTGACGTCTAAAGTCGATCCCCGCACTGAAAGAGTAAAACTATTTCTAATGGTCGTAGACCCATAACATAGGTATTCAAATGTATCAGAAAGAGCTAACTAAGACAATTATGATGATTTCAAGTTGAACATAACCCTTTGGCCTGCAAGGTTTTCATAAACAAATCAGCGCTTTAAGGGTTAAAACAGATTTAAAAACGACTATGGTCGAGATATGCGCTGAAATAGTTAACATACTGCAGTAAACGAGAAATGAATAATAAACATGATAAAGTACTCACGTGTTTTCAATGAAGAAGAGATCGTTTTTTTGCTCCAAACATTTGCCTTTTGTCTGGAAGGTGTTTTGTCGGATGACCACATCTCCCAGGCCATTCTGGTACCAGTGCCCTCTGAAAGACTCCGGGAAGTTACACGTCGACTCCGCTGTAAAAACACAAAATAAAAAAAATTATCATCACTTGACGCTGGTTTTAACCTATAACTGCAATAAATAATTTAAATTTTCACCCACTTGAAATTGTGTCACGATACCGCGACCAGCAACTTCGAGTGGCTGAAAATTACTCATATTTGGTTAACTTGAGACCGAACATTTGCACATCATTTCTGTCCCAGTAAAGGCGAGTTTACATAGTCGCAATAACTGTAAAGATACACTATTGTGGTGAGCCTCCGTGACCGAGACGAGACGTAGCGTGCTCGGTCTCAGACCGCCAGGGCTCGGATTTAGAATAATGTGTCTTGAGGGCAGAGTCATCTCATTCATCTCATCATCCTCGGTAGGTTCCCCTATCCCAGCTTAGCCTATGTGTACACAAAGGTGGCCTAAAACCTCATTCATTTCATTTCCTTTCATTTGCTGATTGATGTCACGTTTTATATTTACCATGTTTAAAAGGTGGCACTTATTGTGCTGATGACAAAATGAAAACCGAATATATTGTTAACTATTTCAGCGCGGGGACCGTATTTATACCTCAGAATCCGACGGATTTTGTCGTATGAAGACGGTTCCCGCACTGAAAGAATTAAAACATTTATGATGGCCGTACAATCATAACGTATAGGTATTCAAATGAATCGGAAAGAGCTAACTAAGACATTGATGATGATTTCAAATTGAAAAAAAAACTCGGTTTATATAAATAATATTTCACCGCTGTAAGGGTTAAAGGTTAAAGGGCGGTGGTTTCAATTACAGAGTATGACACGGACTCTGTACTTGATATCCCGTCCCGTGACGTGGATCATCACGCTTCAACCCTTTAACCGCCAAATTATTCAACTGGAATTTTCACCCACTTGAAGTTGTGTCTCACTGACGCGATCCACAACTTCAAGTGAGTGAAAATTATTCAGAATTGACAAAATGGAGGTCAACTCTTTCCAAATCGTGCTGATTGATGTCACATTATGGCTTTAACATGCTTAAAAGGCGGTACTGAATGTGGTAATAATTGAGTGAAAAACTAAATATATTCGGCATCGGCGGTTAAAGGGTTAAACCCTGGATCTCTCAACTCGTCCATCTGACCCTTATAACGCTGACATATTTTATATAAACCATGGAAACCAAAGGGTTTTTTTCAATTTGAAATCATCATAAATGTCTTAGTTAGCTCTTTCTGCTTCGTTTGGATACCTATGTTGTGGGTCTACGGCCATTGGAATTTTGTCAATTTTTGCAGTGCGGGGACCGTTTTTATACGTCATAATCTGACGTCTACAGACGTCAGATTATGACGTCTAAAGACGGTCCCCGAGCTGAAAGGGTTGAACATTAAATCTCTCAACTGGTCAATTTAAGTTCTCAGTCAACAAAACAAGTATTATAGATTCCAGCGCGATATTTTTTATCACGTAATAATTTCTGTTTCTATTTTGTCATCGCGGATTGCGTAGTCTGTCTTTAACCTTTTTAGCTCGGGGACCGTATTTATAGACGTCTACAATCCATAGACATCAGATTATGACGTTCCGCACTGAAAGAATTAAAAAATTGTAACGGGCGTATACCGCGATGACCTAAGTATTCAGATGAAGCTCGAAGAGCCTTAAGACATTTATGATGATTTCAAATTGAAAAAACCTTTGGTCTGCATGGTTTATACAAAACTATCTCGGCAAGGGCCCTTGTACTAAATGTTTAAATTTTCACCTACTTGAAGTTGTTTCTCCATACCACGACCCACAACTTCAAGTGGGTGAAAATCACTCATATTTGTTTAATTCGAGGTTTATCCTTCGCACATCCTAATGCTTTAACCCTGTAAGCCCTCACGATGCATTAAAGCATCATTTTATATCCATGGAAACAGAATTAATTTTCCTACAACTAAGGGTTTTAGAACGAAAATTTTCATGAAACTGGTTCGCCAATACATGGTAATTTTCTTAAAAATTTAACCAACATCAAATCATCTTCATCCACTACAAGTCGAGAATTGCGACAGCAATTCGCGGCTTGTAGTGGATGAAGATGACAATGGTAAATTCAGACTTGAAAGGGTTAACACAAATTTTCTCCCAATATCAGTGATATGATTGACAAATAAAATAAACTAAAAACGACAAAAGTCGTGATCAGCAGGATAATGGATAATCTATGACTGCTCCCTGGATGTAAAAGAGCACCCTGTGGCACATGATTCCAGGATTCACACCCACTGACCCTAACACCTGATCCAGATACACGCACCTCGCACAACATACAACACTCACACGGCGACGGCTCATTCGGTCCGGTTGTGGCTTGAAACTCAGAGGTACTGGGTCCGTATCCCGGCCGGGTCAGATATTTGTCATCGGGGTTGTGCATATACAGTACACCAAACTGTTCAAAGGCCTGGAGTGTGCTGTGCTGTCTATAGCACTGTGCACTATAAAGAATCCTTGAAGTCATTCGACAAGACTAGGGTTTAATGCGGACTTCGCGGACTCCCTTCTGTCGCGATATTGCCATGATTGTGCAAAAAGCGACGTGAAGCAATATTCATTCTCCACTCACAACACTCATACGTTGTGCAGTGTTTTTGCACATCGGTATGAGAATACATCACACTCGGATTGTAGTTTAAACTGCAATGTTTAGCAGTTGAAATTATGTCACGTGTGATTTGATCGTGTAAGAAAATAGAGATGTTGACTTAAACACTTTGTTTCATGATTTAATTATTTATTTTCTGTGCGATATGGGGAAATACAGAACGTGTCCAATGAGTGAGATTTTCGCCTAAAGGCTCACGCCTGATTCATTGTACGAGTGCTGTATCGCCCCATATCGCATTCAAATAAAATACGCAAAGGCTTTTATTTGAGTGCAATATGGGACAATACAAAAAATGTTTCAGCAATGATCGTCTTTTGAATCTTCAGAATCTGACGTCTGTAGACGTCAGATTCCGAGGTAGGCCTTTATAGACGGTCTCGGCGCTGAAAGAACTAAAATATTTATAATGGCCGTAGACCCATAACATAAGAATTCATATGAATCAGAAAGAGTTAACCGGGACATTTACGATGATTTCAAATTGAAAAAACCGTTTGGTTTTCATATTTAATACAAAAATATTTCAGCATCGTAAGAGTTAACCCTTTCTATCCTGAGTTTACCATTGTCAGCTTCATCCACTACAAACCGCGAATTGCTATCGCAATTTTCGCCTTGTAGTGGAAGCTGACTTGAAGTGGGTGTCAAATGAAAAAAATATATAGTTATTATTATACAGTTCTATGAACATTTTCGTTCTAAAACCCCGGGGGCTTAGGAAATTAAGTCATTCTTCAGATATGATGCTTTGACGCATTGTGAGGGTTTAAAGAGTTAAAGGTGACCTATCACCCCTTATATGGTATGAATAATTATGTCCTTATATGGGGTGATTGGCTATCATGTGACCCTCTGAGAGGATCACATGATAGCCAATCACCCCATATAAGGAAACACTTGTGCCCCATCTTGTGGCAACTTTGATTTATTTGTCACAAATGTATTCATACTATATAAGGGGTGATAGATCACCTTTAAGTAAAGGCAGAATGTGGCATGTCTGTTTTATGTTCCTTATAATAGTTATCTTGTTAATAAGCTGACTGACGAGGTCAAGCAATACAAATAGAAATAACAATCATAGATATCCGATCTGAAACGAGATTACATTTCTCTTCAACATAATCTATTATTAATTTCCTGTTGACATTATAATCACTGATAATAGTCGGTTCATTTAAAAGGCCAATTGAGCAGAAAGTGGTTAAATTTTACTCATTTTGGAACTTGCGAAATTTCGACTTGCCTTCAGCAGATCTTGATCACGCAATGATCATTGGGGGGGGGGGGGGGGGTGATTCGGCTCCGATGGTGGTCGCGGAATAATCTTATTATTTCCTGTTGACACTATAATAGTCGACACGATGGTTCATTTAAAAGAACAATTGAGCAGAAAGTGGTGAAATTTTACTCACTTTGGAAACTCCGAAGTTTCTACCTGACAGATATTGATCACGCAATGATCATGGGGAGGGGGGGGGGGGGTGATTCGGCTCCGATAATGGTCGCGGAAGGATCTTACCATAGATGGGTTCAAAGTGAGTTAAATTTAACCACTTTCTATATGAACCTTGAATCCATATACATATTATCAATGAAAGGAACAGTTCACATTGAATCAATGTCAGTTTAATGTTAGGCCACCGGCTACGACGCTGGACCGACATTACCCCAACATTGTTTCAACGTTTTTTGTTTGTCGGGCGTGAAGGCTGCTGGTAGTCAATGACGTCAGCAGGTTAGTAATTCAGCGAAATTGGATAAGAAAAAACAAACTCGCCCACGTCCCATTGCTAATAAGGAAGATACATCCAGAAAAACAACGATTTTTGATGGATTGTTATCTCTTCAAAACGTTTCCCAAATGATGGGCCATCGTCGTAGACGTTGGCCCATAACTTAGGCTATTTTTTTGGCAATATTTGCAGTTCTATAATATGTTGTTGTTAGCTCGCCCATTATGTGACTCATGACAATCAGGTTGTGGGTACTATCTCGTTGGCACGAAATAGTATTTCAAGGGCGCGAGCTACCCTATCGGCCGATATAATTGTTTATTCTTTCAGAGTTGGGGTCGTCTTTAGACGTCAGATTCTGATGTCTAAAGACGGTCCCCGCACCGAAAAGATTTAAGAAGCAAAATGTTTATTTCACGTTCATTAGCAAAGATGGAATGTTATAGGGAGCCTACCTGACCGAAAGGTAGCATGCTCGGCATCAGGGCGTAAAGGTTCGAATTTCTTGTCAGTCTGTATCTGCATTTTTATCATATTTTAATAATTGGCTGAGTACGAGGCCGACATAATGTAATATATACATTTGGAGGTGATGTTTTTTTATGGATTATTCAGTTATAGGCATTTTTTTCTTGTAAAAACATATTTTATTTGGTAATCGAAACAAATACAATACGTAATACATGGTTTCCCTTATTGACCATCGCCGCTTTAACCCTTTCAGCACAGGGACCGTCTCTGTACGTCAGAATCTGACGTCTGTAGACGTCAGATTCTGACATACAAAGACGGTCCCCGCACTGAAAGAATTACAATATTGATGATGGTAGTAGACCCATAACATAGGTATTCAAATGAAGCGGAAAGAGCTAACTAAGACATTTATAATGATTTCAAATTGAATGATACCATTTCCTCTTCATGGCTTATACAAAAATAATTCATCTTTGTAGGGGTGAACTGTGACTCTCGCGATAAAATCGATACTGTAGATCTGGTGATTTTTGCGTGTTTAAATTTCCGCGAATTTGGGACTTTTAACGAAGTTTAAAATTTGCGAATTTTAATTTTTCTTTAGCAGCGGTACACTCTAAACAATATATTTATTTAAAAGGAATCCTTCAGTACTATTACCATGCAACCCCAGGAGAACTCTTGTAGGGTTCTCCTGGGGTTGCATGGTAATAGTACTGAAGGGTCCTTTTAAAGAACCTATACTGTTTAGAGTGTATTATAATAATAATTTTTGCGGGATTCTTGAATTCGCGAATTTGTCATCCTCGCGAAATTCACGAAAATTAAAACCTCGCGAATATTACCATATCTACAGTATTACTTATTATATATTTCAGTGATGCCCTTTACACATAGCGCAATGCGACAAACCGTGTTCTCGCGCGATTAATTGACCTTGTCCAAACATTGGCGACGTGGCCAGTTATCTAATAATAATTGTCCCCACTCTGATCTTATCTAACTTTTTTGGGAAACTTGATCTCCTTCACCTAAGTGAATCAATTTAGAAAACGTTTTTTTACGATTTTTTCAGTAATGAACCTTACTTTTGGGATACTAATCGTCTAGTACTAGTATTTGATATCGGGGGGGGGGGGGGTGGAGAGTGGTGAAAACCTTGGGCTGAGAGGGGATTGTCGATGTGAGCGAGATTAGGACCACGGAAGGCACTAAGCCAGGAGAGGATCGAAAACCTCATCCCAAGCCAACATCAAACATTAATCCTGTGCTGGTTTAATGTTGAGCCACCGTCTCCTACGCTGGCCCAACATTAAACCAGCATAGGGACAAAGTGCTCATTTCAGCAAACAACAAATTACTTCCTGAGACCAATGTCTAACAGCAACTAAAAAGACGATCAGGGATTCAATTTTATATCCTTCTTTTAATAGTCTTCTGTTCTTATGTTTCTATTTCTTATGAAGTAGCCGGCTCTTAGCAATTAAATATATAGAACATATTAGCAATAATCATATACATTTCAACTGAAATTTAACAAAATCAACAAAGTTCTAGACATTTGAAGTTGTGGATAGCGGCAGCGAGACACAATTTTTAGTCGGTCTTACTACCTCATTGTGGAAACGCCCATGATTGACCATGTGGTACTAGATTACTATTAACCAAAATGATTGACATGGTATCCCTGGCAACCAGAACTAAAATGAGGAGCCAATTACAGTTAACCCTTACAACGTTCAATTAATTATGTATAAGCCATGGAACAAAGGGTTGATTTCAATTTGAGTAAATGTCTTAGTTAGCTCTTTCCGCCTTATTTGAATACCTATGTTATAGGTCTACGACCATTATCAATATTTTACTCTTTCAGTGCAGGGATGGACTTTAGACGTCAGAATCTGACGTCTAAAGTCTATCCCCGCACTGAAAGGGTTGATAATCAACCCTTTATCCGCTAAGCACGACAATAGTCGCTTTAACCCTTACAACGCTGAAATATTTTCATATAAACCATGGAGACCAAAGGGTCATTTCAATTTTAAATCATCATAAATGTCTTAGCTAGCTCTTTCCGCTTCATTTAATTACATATGCTATGGGTCTACGACCATTTTAAATAGTTTTTCTCTTTCGGTGCGAGCATCGTCTTTATACTGTAGACGTCAGATTCTAAGCTAAGCTAAGCACGCCAATAATCGTTTTAGTCCGTTTTACTGGCAAATTAAATCACAAATATTGGAAACGAAACGAGTGTTCAAACAACGTTATTTGTATTTAATATGTTCACTGCTGCTTCCATTATTCGACCAAGTATGTTTTTTTACCCCAAACCAATGACATAATGGTTCAGTCTGTCGTGACGAGATCAGCCAATCAAATCAGTCATTCAGTTGTTATCTAAATTAGGGGGCTAGAGTACCTTCCATATTTAGGCCCATTATTCCTAATTATTCATCATTCGCTCTTGTATTTTTGTTTCAAAGAAATGGAAAAATGTTCTCTGCCCACTCACAAAGATTTAGTTTTGTGGGGAGCCTCGCAACCAAATGGTAGCGTGCTCATTATCAGACCGCCAGGTCTCTAATTTTGAATTCTGATTTATCCTGATTCCTCCCACTTTCCTCATGATTACACAATTTCAGTAACACATAAATCTGTTGACAGAATTTCCATTTGAAATCCTATTCCGCGCTTGTTTTTAGAGCACGCTTGTGTGATTATCTCATTTCACAGCTCACAACACGACGTGGGGGTGTTTATTCAGTCGTTCTTGTTATTTGCTTGTTTGTTCGCTCGTTCCTTAATTCCCTCACTCGCTCGTTCATTTCTCGTTAGTTAGTTCGTTCGTCTTTTCGTTCGTTTGCTCGTTCGCTCATTCATTAGATCGTTCGTTCGTTCGTTCGTTCGTTCACTCGCTCACTCGTTTGTTATTTTGCTCACAAGCTCGTTCAGTCCTTAGTGAGTCCGCCAATGTATTCATTTGTTTGCTGCAGTCGTGCCTGTTATTTGTCATTTAGAGAGCCCCAAACTGTTCAAAGGAAAAGTCACGGAGTGTACAGCTCCGCCTATGGTACTGTGCACTATAAAGAACCCTTGAAGTCATTCGAAATAAGAGTAGGGCATAGTCTGTGCTTCGGGCTTCCTTCTGTCGCGATATTGCCATGATTGTGCAGAAAGCGACGTAAAGCAATATTCACTCACTCACTCACTTGCTGCTGCGGTGCAAGATGTGCCTTTAGCCAAATAGACCGCAGAAAATTGGGTGGTGCTTTGTTGCAATTAAAATAATGCTTCAGTCGTGACAAGCAGGCATTTTCCTCAACAAAGGCTCCATTCCAGGTTGCCGCATTTTGCCCGAATGCGTATACGTTTTTCAAAAACTAATCAGCTGACTAAATAGAACTGTGGAGGCGTGATAGATTGACTTCCCAGAAAACACCGGCCCTCCATCCAACGTTGGTTCATTGTTGGGCCACCGTCGCAGACGGTGACCCAACTTTGAACCAACGTTGGGTCCACAATATCGACCAGCATCCAAGAGAAATATGAAGAGCCTTTCTATGGAGAAGTGCGGATTGTTCTTTTATGTCAGTTCCAATTCGCATCCTGTAACATGGGACAGTTTTATGACATACAAATGACCGGATGTAGTGCTATAGTCTTGTCGTGCCCTTAGGTTTGAAAAGATGTGCCTTTCATTTTACAAAGTGGAATTTACAATCCTTTTGATTCAAAGGGAACGGTTTACACAATACACTGTTTTTGAACTGGTGTAAATCAATCCGTCCTAATGTCATATATATATACATGTAGATATAGGCTAAATTGGATCATGTTGTGGAGAAATTAAGCAATAACCCCAAACAAAGAGTCTGGAGTTGAAAGCGAAGTGTGTCAGTTTGTGACGAAGCCGAATATATCTCGGCAAAAAATAAGTAATACTAAGACTAAAAACAATGTATAAAAATATCGGAAACGTGCAGAAAAGACACGACACATGGACCCAGTGTTGTTTCAGTGCTGGCCCACAGTTTGTGACGCAGGCCCAACATTAAAACAACATTGGGCTAACCGTACCGTCGTTGCTGTGATCATGTGAATGACGTCATCAGAGAAAACATCTATGTGGATCAAAATAGAATACTCCCCACAATAACACAATCTCGGTTTTTGTTTTTGTCGACATCATCCCAGTAAACACAAATCAAGTATAACATTTGTACAATGTTGGACCAACGTCGAAGACGTTGGACCGACGTTGTACAAATGTTAAAGAAATGTTTTGCGTTTGCTAGGATGATACTGTGATCCAATGCTGGCAAACCTTTCAGCGCAGGGACCGATATTATATGTCAGAATCTGATATCTGAAGTGACCCCCCGCGCACTGAAAGAAGTGAAAAATGTATAAGGGCCGCAGACCCACGTGCGGCAAAAGGTAAAAACAGGTAAAAGAGCTAACTAAGACATTTATATTGATTTAAAACTGGAAAAAAACATTGGTTTTTATGGTTTATAAAAACAATTTTCAGCGTTGTAAAGGTATTATTACTGGACCTGAAGCCTGCTCGACTGACCATGGCACCTAGGCTTGTCAGAGCTGACGTCCGCTGATGATAGTTGGTCCAATGTTACGTAGCTCTCTTACTCCGCAGAGTAGATATGAACACGTGGAGAGACTTGTTTATGACTTCATTCAGTGTGCTAATATTAATACGAGAAGCAAGGTGGCGCGATTTATGAGGTGTTCGCAGGGAGATATGGTGTTATGAAGTCGCGGCACCACTGACTGCGCACCACGAGACACTGTCTTCATGGTCCTTCTTAGTCCTACCCAGCAAACACGAGACGTTGACCCAATGTTGCTGTATTGTTGGGCCAGAGTCGCAGACGATGGCCCAACAACACAACAACATTGGGTCAACAATAAAGCAACACGGAAGGTAATGACAGGTTAATGTTGGTCCAGCGTCGCAGAAGATGGGCCCACTTTAAGTCAGCATTGGTTCAACATCATGTGTTTGCTGGGAAAAAAACTTGAGGGGGGGGGGAGGGTTACCACGCTCTGATACAGTTCATATTCAGTGATATTACCCAGTGTTAATAAATGTTCATTTTACATGCATCCTTTCTGTATTAGTCACCTAGTGGATAAGACAAGCAAGCAGACAAGCAGACAAGCAGACAAACAAACAAACAAACAAACAAACAAACAAACAAACAAACAAACAAACAAACAAACAAACAAACAAACAAACAAACAAACAAACAAACAAACAAACAAACAAACAAACAAACAAACAAACAAACAAACAAACAAACAAACAAACAAACAAACAAACAAACAAACAAACAAACAAACAAACAAACAAACAAACAAACAAACAAACAAACAAACAAATAAATAAATAAATAAACATACATAATATATGTGTTATTATGTGTCTCATCAGAAAATAGTGCTTTGCTATTCCGTACTGGCGCACTGCTGCACACTTCTAATTTCAACCTTTCTCTTATGTTTTCCTTCTATACGTGTAAAATTTAATCAAGATAGTATAACTTTTAAAGAATGATACGCTTACTTTTTTACTCATTGACAATTCTAATTCTGAGATGCATCCGATCGTCTATCTGGAGGTGTAATTATCAGAAAAGCAATCAGACGGATTGATATTAGTTGACAATCTGCAAATTGACATACATGTAAGTTGACAGTCTACCATCAGTGTTATTAATCTTTATGCTGCTAGACCCACATACAGCGTACAGCGCGGGGATTAACTTTAGACGTCAGAATCTGACGTCTGTAGACGTTCGTTTGTGCTCGTCATCCCCCATCAAAGTCTAATAAAAATAAAATATGCTCATCCATTTACAGTTCAACTATATATACCCTACATTACATACATCTCACTGAGGCTTCTAAGTAAACGACACAATAAATCCAATATAAACCCTTATGAAGAAAAACATCCATATTTTAAATGTGCTAGAATACACACATTAAAATATTCTTAAGAGGTTAATGCACAACATTTTAACTTAAAAAACAGTGTCATCAGTGGACCAACCTCGTATTTTTCACAAGAAAAGAAGCGTTTCAAATATTCACAAAACGTTTCAACAAAGATGATTTTATTCTGGCCAAGTGTCCCAACTCAACGGACCTAGAAAACACGATACAGGGGTGATCATGTGAGCCACACGTCTCTAGAGGAGCGAACATATTGTGAAGAAGGTCATCTATTGGTTTCAGTGTCTCGTGTTTGCGGTGAAGGGCAGGCAGGCCTCATTAGTGTCACCCAGCCTCCCCCCCCCCCCCTCTCAATCACGGCCAGTCAGGATTCACAGACCGGTCATTTGACAGGATGGTCAGTTTGTGTCACTCTGGGTCAAGTGGGCATCACGTGTATTATCAGTTGACCACCAGTAACTATCACGATCACCAGCTGAGTGGATGCGGCCGTTCTGGATCGAACAGATCAACGTCAAAGCCAAAAGGCAGTATCTGCTTACTTGTAAAGTAAGCAGATACTGCCTTTTGGCTTTGGCTTTTTGGCTCTGCTTACTTGTAAAGTAAGAAGATGCTGCATTTTGGCTTTGACCTTTTGGCTCTGCTTGCTTGTAAAGTAAGCAGATACTGCCTTTTGGCTTTGCCCTTTTGGCTCTGCTTGCTTGTAAAGTAAGCAGATACTGCCTTTTGGCTTTGGCCTTTTGGCTTTGGCTCTGCTTGCTTGTAAAGTAAGCAGATACTGCCTTTTGGCTTTGGCCTTTCGGCTCTGTTTACTTGTAAAGTAAGCAGATACTGCCTTTCGGTTTGCGCTCTCCATCAGAGATGATATTTATAATTAAAACACACCACTACATTATTTTCTTTGTCCGACCACTACATTCTAAGCCAGGAAAGGAGAGTTATTGTTGACCAAGTACAGACCGATTATCATGGTATGGTTATGGTGCTTTAATCAGTCAGGTGTGACCGGTCTGTTGATTATGAGGGATTCTCATTATGGTTTTAAGTCAGATAAAACCCTCGGTGCTCTACATTCTTAGCTGTGGAAAAGCCCACAGCTAAGAATTTAGAGCTCCTCGTGCTTTATCCTATACGTCATCACCAGCTGAGTGTATGTGGCCGTGCTGGATGGAACAGATCTATATGCAAAGCCAAAAGGCAGTATCTGCGTACTTGCAAAGTAAGCAGATAATACTGCCTTTGGTATAGCACTTTCCGTCAGAGATAATGTTTATAATGAATTGTACGCCGCAGCGCTGAGCGGTACTATGACACTCTGATATCTCCTGATATTGTCCACTGGTGATGAACTCTGACTCGGATTCATTACTATTCAGCAGACCTAAACACTCGACATTGAACCAGTGGAGGCTCAACGCTGGCACAGCTTCGGAGACGGTGGTCAGCATCGAGCCACATTAGGTCTAATGCATTGTGTTTGCAGGTTAATATCTATATATGTAAATATAAAATATACATTCATTACACAGACTTCCTTTTGAGTAGTTCACGTATCTTTATATATTAGCTACGATTTTAAGGACACTGAAGTCAGGCATAAAATTCAATGATATCATTGATAATCCAAGGATCAATCAATCAATCAATAAAACTTCTATGCGCCTATATCCTCAGCAGACCGAACTCAGAGGCTCACAGATCCTAAGCGTGATCAGGTGTTATAATCGAAGCCAAAGCAGGCTCGTCAACAGGACTACTGAGGAGCTAGGGTGGGAAAGCCAGATCAATTAGTAATTTCCTGATTGTTAAAATTGTTTCGGCCTTACGTATGGGCACAGGCAGGGTGTTCCATAAGGCTGGGCGAGATATGGAGAAAGCTCTTGACCCAGTGTTTGTTTTTGTACGGGGAAAAACAAATCTATTTTACGTAAACTGCCATGACGATACTTGTCGCCCACGGATATTCTCCTGTCTGTCTGTAAACATGATAAAGAGCATCCTTATCCATCTTTCATTTAGTTCAGTGGTGAAACCCATTAGTCATTGTCATCACGTTTTAATGGTTATAACCTTTCTGTGACAGTAGATGACACCCGTTGTCATTGCATTCGTGTCAAGAAAACTGTTTGATGACAGAGCCACAGGGTGATATTATATAGAATGTAAAACATGGAAGATTTTACAACAAATGGCAGCTCGTCTGCAGTCGAGCAGCGGCAGATCTGGCCGTGACAACAGCATGCCATTTTAAACAATATAGGTTTTTTAAAAAAAAAACTTCAGTACTATCACCATGCAACCCCAGGAGAACCCTACAGAAGGGTTCCTTCTAAAGAACCTATATTGTTTAGAGTTGGTCTGCAGCTAGCGTCTATCTCCTGTAAGAGGGCGGGAGCCCTGGTACAGTGTCTGCTTGGAAAGTCGGGGATCGCAGGTTCGACATCTGACCTTCAAGTTTCAAAGAAACAAAATGTTTCTTCTCCGCTCGTAAAGATTCAATATTGTGGAGAGAACCGAGGTGATCTAGAGGTAGAGTGCTCGGCCACAGACCGCCAGGACAGTGTCATCTCACCATCCTCAGGAGGCTCTCCTGGCCCAGTTTAGCCAGTTTACCCACAAGTGGCCTAAAACCCCATTCATTTCATCTCCTAGGCGATAAGCGCCAGGCGGTTGCAGATGGTTTACTAAAGGTATGTCGCTTGTTATTCCTACAATTGGCCGGTCAGCCTGGCCTGTGCAACTGGTAAAACCTATTCAATGACTTTATATCTGATCTTCAAGTGCAAAGCCTCGTATTTGATACAACGTTGACACAATCATGTATGTTACGTTGCCACTTCCCAAAGAAAGATACATTTAAATAGATAATATGCATGAGAAAGAAAAACATGACTGTGAAATGTAAGATGTGAGTTCATCAGTAATTCTTAAAACAGTAGATTTGCCCCGGGGCTGAAGGACAAAGACTATTCACTGGATGGGGAGCTAGAGAAATGGGGGGAGGGGGGAGAGAAAGACATTATTTTTGTAAGACCACAGACTGATTGTTTTCTATTTAGAGCACACCTGTGCCAGATTTTATACAGGGATGACAGCTCTAGACGCCTGACTTACTCAGATTATACTTTATTCTCGGCCTCCATCTAAAGGTTAATGGAGCCGAGGCTCCACCCGCTCTCTCCTCCCTCCACAACCTTTGTCATTTCAGCACTTAAGCTCCGACCTCGTGGAACAACTTTCTTCCCGTCTCTAGTCTTCCGCTACGCTGAACGCATCTCGTTGATAAAAAAATAAATAAAAACGCCGATCAATCGGAGTCAAATGGTCAATGAATAGACGCTAAGCCTATTTGACAAATACTGTTTTTGTTGCTTTGAGCCTCTGGGTCTTTGAGCTGTTAGGTGCTCTGAGATATCACGATTATTTATGTACATTTGAAATGTATATCCCAGCAAACACGAGACGTTCGCCTAATGTTGAATTCATGTTGGGCCAGCGTTGAAGACGGTGGGCTAACATCAATTGACCATTGGGCGAGCGTCTCATCTTTCCAGGGATTGTATTACCTCTGCCAGAGGAGGTTATGTTTTTGCTCGTGTTTGTTTGTTTGTCTGTCAGCACGACTACTTACAGAGTTATGAATGGTTTTGCATGGCACTTTTACCAGAGGTGCGTCTCGGGCGATGGAACAATCCGTTAAATTTTGAAAATAATCCGGATTACGACCCGGATCCAAGATACGGATTACGATCAGGATCCATAATTGTTTTAAAAGATTACTATATCGGTCAAAGGAAAAATCCGTTAAATTTTAGGATGATCCTCATTTCGACACGGATACGCAGCGCGCGTCTCTGAATGATTAGTATTTAAATATTTTCATCAATTAACCTTTACAACGTGGAAATATTCTTGTATTATATACCATGGAGAGCAAGGTTTTTTTCAATTTGAAATCATCATAAATGTCTTAGATAAATGAATCGGGCTTTAGGCCACTTTTGTACACATATAGGCTAAATTGGGGTAGGGGAACATACTGAGGATGGTGAGATGAGTGACATGACACTGCCCTCCAAACACAGGATTCGACATTGAGCCCTGTTGGTCTACGGCCGAGCACACTAACTCTCGGTCACGGAGGCTGCCAACAATATTCAATATTTACGATTGAACAGGGAGGAAACATTTTGTTTCTTTGAAACTTGAATGCCAGAGCAGGAAACGAATCTGCGATCTCTGACTTTCCTAGCAGGCACCAGGGCCCCCCCGCCCTTCGGTATTGTTATTACATATAGGCCTATACAAACACATTACCTGTGGATTTAATATTGGTTCATCGTCAGGGGCGCTGCCCAATTCGAGCCCTGGCGGTCTGTGGCTGAGCACTCTACCTCTCGGTCACAGTGACTCCCCACATCGGAATATCCATATGCTTTGGGTCTACGGTCATTATATATTTTTAATTCTTTCAGTGGGGATCGACTTTAGACGTCAGAATCTGACGTCAATAGACGTCAGATTTTGTCGTCTAAAGTCGATTAAATACATGTTGGCATAAATCCTATACTTGGCTTGACGACATTGCCGAGGAACATTTCTGTACTTTAGCTTTCGTGCGCTCTGTGCGTGACAAATGCAAGGGCGAAGATGAATAATTGTCTGCCCTATGAATACCCATGCGACAAAAAGACATTGTGTCTGCCAGCAAAACGCGGTATATCTGTTCATGCTGTTGACAATAGCCCCACTGTTGAACTGTAACCTCTGGAACAACAGCCCAGCAAACACAAGACGTTGAACCAATGCTGAGTTAAGGTTGGTCCAGCGTCGTAATATGTATAAACTATTTTTTGTAGGATTTTTCTGCTCTTTGTTTTATACATCATGTAATATATGTATATTTGTATGGAAATAAAAATCTGAGTCTGAGTCTAACGGTGTAACCTAGCATTGGTTCCTCGTCTCTTATTTTCTGGGTATGTTGACTTAACGGCTGTCTTTCTTGTTTTCATCAGAGCTTGTCTAGCTTCACTCCTAGCGCAATGCTACTCGCCCGTAAATTCTCCCCCCCCCCCCCCGCAGTCTAACCAGATTTCAAATGTGAAATAGGTTTTAAGAAATTGTGTGACTTAGAATAGGTCATATTAACGCCAGGCCACATAGCACCTATTCTGTCAAAATCTCCTCTCTAACATTGATCCAGCATTAAACGAACGCATGTTATCTTGATTCACCCTTAAAGCCACAAGTGATCTTATTTAAATTTTCACCAACTTGAAGTTGTGTCTCGCTACCGCGACATACAACTTCAAGTGGGGGAAAATTACTCAAATTTGTTCAATTTGAAACCAAACATTTGCACATTTTCATGTTTAAAACACTCATTCTTTCCCAGTAATAGTGATTTGATCGGCTAATAAAACAAATCAAAAACGATTTCAGTCATGCTTAACCCTTTAACCGCCGGTGCCGCATATTTTCGGGTTTTCATTTTTTATTAGCACAATAACTACCACCTTTTAAACATGGTAAGGATAAAATATGACATCAACCAGCAAGATTTGAAAAGAGTCGACCTCCATTTTGTCAAATCTGAATAATTTTCACTCACTTGAAGTTGTGGATCGCGTCAGCGGGACACAACTTCAAGTGGGTGAAAATTCAAATTGAATAATTTGGCGGTTAAAGGCCTAATCAAGTGGCTGAAATGTGAATTTAAAGCGACATAATCAGGCTAAGATCATAAAAAATCAGTATTTTTATTTTGGCTTCTCAATACGCTCATGTGATGTAAACATGTCCATAGACTAGAATTGTGTAAAACAAATATTTTTTGTGTTGCGCATTTACCAGTTAAGCGTGATATAAAGACGACATTCCCGTATTTCTTATTTTGGATATGCATGTCCGAAATGAGAAATCAGGAATTTCGTCTTCATATCTCGCTTAACTGGTAAATGCGCAACACAAAAAATTAAAAAAACGCACGTAGTTCTAGCCTATGGACATGTTCACATCATATGGCCATATTGAAAAGCGAAATTAAAAATACAGATTTTTTTATGATTTTAGCCTGACTGTGTCGCTTCAAAAATTAGAGCTCTAGCGATTAACACGCCATCACCTTAATATTCCGCTACCATCTTCTCCATCAACATTGAACCAGCATTAGACCAGCTGATGCTGCCTTGCATGCCACAAAATTATAAATGCCACAAACGTCTTGATTAATCCCCTCGTCAACTTCGCCCGGAGTCTTTGCCCGTAAACGACAACGACGCACGAGCATGCAACTCCACAATAATACTGTTGCTGGTATAAAACTTTCAGCGCGGGGACCGACTTTAGACGTCAGAATCTGACGTCTATTGACGTCAGATTCTGACGGCTGAAGTCGACCTCTCCATACCCCCTCTGAAAAAGTAAAACGTCCAGTAAAGCGGAAAGAGCTAACCAAGACATTTATGATGATTTCAAAATGAAAAAAGAATCTGACGTATAATAATTAAAATATTTTTAATGGCCGTAGACCTATAACATAGGTATTCAAATGAATCAGAAAGAGCTAACTAAGACTTTTTTCTGATGATTTCAAAATGACAAAAGCCCTTTGTCTCCATGGTTTATATACAAATATTTCAGCGCTGGAAGGGTTGATGCTGGTCCACCGTCTTCAAAGCTGTTCCAACATAAAACCAGCATTGGCTCAACGTCTCGTGTTTGCGAGGGCAGAATATTTTGTCATTATATCCAGCTACAAAAGATCTATATATATAATATAGATTACTGATCTCTGGAGTCTTTTATAATGAGAGGCACACGTCTCATTAGTTGTCTGCGGTCCTGACTCTTTCTGTGTGGAGTAGGTAGTCGTTGTGCTATATGATTTCAATATCATTCGGTGATTGCAAATGTTGGCAGCATTTATTGAAGCGCAATCTATCTTAATGCACACACGACAC
Source organism: Flabesymbios commensalis (assembly GCA_964017125.1). Classification (NCBI taxonomy): domain Eukaryota; kingdom Metazoa; phylum Annelida; class Polychaeta; order Terebellida; family Flabelligeridae; genus Flabesymbios; species Flabesymbios commensalis. Next base: position 16,174,776 of record OZ024911.1, read on the forward strand.
GCTGTAAATGCAGGTTTATGTTGAGAAAGGAGTCGTCGATAAATAAATATAATTTGCAAAACATATACCTATAAAGGGCTCTCTCTCTTAATGTTTTGTATCGGCTGCCAAGTGTGAGTGATGTATGTTTCTTCAACATCGACACAGTTTAGAGTTTATGTTTTTGGTCGTGTTTGTTTGTTTGTTTGTTTGTTTGTTTGTTTGTTTGTTTGTTTGTTTGTTTGTTTGTTTGTTTGTTTGTTTGTTTGTTTGTTTGTTTGTTTGTTTGTTTGTTTGTTTGTTTGTTTGTTTGTTTGCTGGTTTGTTTGTTTGTTTGTTTGTTTGTTTGTTTGTTTGTTTGTTTGTTTGTTTGTTTGTTTGTTTGTTTGTTTGTTTGTTTGTTTGTTTGTTTGTTTGTTTGTTTGTCTGTTTGTTTGTTTATTTGTTTGTTTGTTTGTTTGTTTGTTTGTTTGTTTGTTTGTTTGTTTGTTTGTTTGTTTGTTTGTTTGTTTGTTTGTTTGTTTGTTTGTTTGTTTGTTTGTTTGTTTGTTTGTTTGTTTGTTTGTTTGTTTGTTTGTTTGTTTGTTTGTTTGTTTGTTTGTTTGCTGGTTTGTTGGTTTGTTGGTTTGTTGGTTTGTTTGTTGGTTTGTTTGTCGGTCAGCAGGATCACTTAGAAAGCAATGCACGGATTTGTATGAATTTATTACCAGAGGTGTGTCTCGAGGAACAATCCATAGCATCTTGTGGAAGATCTGGATTACGATCCGAATCCAGTTTTTTAAGATTTGTGTCTCGGCGTAGGTTTGCAGGCTCTGACTGTCTTGTTGACCTCCGCCAGGAGGGCTATGGTTTGGTCGTGTTGGTATGTTTTGTGTCTGTACTTCTGTCTGTTCGTAAGCAGGATTACTTAGAAAGAAATAAACTGGTTTGCATGAAACTTTTACAGAGGTATGTCTCAAGCCTGGAACGATCCATTGATTTAGCCGGAGGTTTTGCAGTCTCTCACTGACTGTCTAGTTTGTTATATTTTCGGGTGGTTGTGCAAGTGATGTGAGCGCGCATTTTGATTATTTGTACCTCGCTTGACTTGATATCTAGGCACTTGTGCGTGGTGTACCGTACTATTATATTTTTATAAATCTCATAAAATCAAAACAATTTTTTTGGTAATTATTTTACTTTATGAAACAGAAAAGCCGCGGCTATGAAATCTAACAAAAAATCCCATTTTCCCATGTTGACCTGATATAACTCTTGTGTGGTGGGTCACATTTGTAGACATGGTGTGTGTGCCAGCTAATTAGCTGGTCCAGCACAAGAGCGCCAGTGATGACCATTCAGTGGACAGTGCTCTATAATTTACAATCCGGATGTGAGAGACGCGGGCACCTGGGTGAGGCCAGCGAAAACAGATCACGCGAAATTACAAGGACTCAAGTGACCTCCTTCCCAACTCCAAGGTCACGAGGACGTCCAGGAGAGCTGAAAACACCCCTCCCCTCCTGTGAAGGGTGAACTCTTCAGGCGCTATGTACAACTCGTTTTTAATACTTTTATATCATAACAAATACCGTTTTTTTGGTGACATATTTGTATTCAATCAGTTGGAATTGTAAATGATTATTGATCTTAGAACAGTGAAATATTAATATTTTCAACCACTTGAAGTTGTGGGTCGCGGTAGCGAGACACAACTCCTAGTTGGTGAAAAACCTTTGTCTATAGACGTCAGATTCTGACGTCTAAAGACGGTCCCCGCACTGAATGGTTAACAATTTATAATGGCCGTAGACCCATGACATAGGTATTCAAATGAAGCGAAAAGAGATTACTAAGACATTTATGATGATTTCAAATTAAAAAAGAACCTTTAATTTTGATAGTTTATACAGACATAATTTAGCGCTTACTTTAGTCGTCAGAATCTAACATCTGTAGACGTCAGATTCTGACGTCTAAAGTCTATCCCCGCACTGTAAGAGTGAACAAATCATAATGTCTGTAGACCCATAACATAGGTATTCAAATGAATCAGAAAGAACTAAATAAGACATTTATGATGAAAAAACAACAAATTTGATCTCCATGGTTTCTAAGGAAATATTTTATCGCTGTAAGGTTTAAACCATCAGAGCGATGTACACCTCTCCTCTGTAATCTCGTATAAGGATCTGGCTGGCCCAGCCTCACCCCTCTCTTTTGATCTGCGCGGGAAGTGTGTGTTTAGCATGTTTGTCTGACGGTGTCTTGGCAATCCGGCCCCGTCATCACCACGGGTCATAATCAATACAGGAAAACACGAGGGATCATCGAGGGATGCTTTTCCAGTGTCTAATTTGGCCGCGGAAAAAGTCATCTTTGTTCTGTCGCGGTAGTTTGTTCCCAGAACCACATATTACATTCTTCTCTTGGATATGAAAGGGTGCATTTGCCGCTTTGCAAAGTGGCACATACACCCTTTCATAACCCAGAGGACGATATTTTCTCCTTCGAAAACACAATTATTACATGATATGTCAATCTATGCCATGATTGTACCACAGGGCCATGATACCCCTTGTTGAAATGGAGCAGCCCTGCTGATTCAAATGTTCATTTGAATCAGTAGGCCTGTTTCATTTCAACAGGGGGTATCATGTCCCTGTGGATTCTATATCGTCTGGATTGTATATCTTGACAATTTCCTATATTGGCTTATTCGTATCGGCTGGGGCTTGTAACCTGGAGGTACCAGGCTCGAATCTCGGTCGGGCCGGATATTTGTCATGGTGGTCGTGCATAGACAGTGCTCAATACTGTTTAAAGGCGTGGCGTGAACAGTGCTGCCTATGGTAATGTGCACTATAAACAACCCTTGAAGTCATTTGAATTAAGAGTATGGCATAGTCCCGGCTTCGGGCTTCCTTCTGTCACGATATCGCCATGATTGTGCAGAAAACGACGTAAAGCAATCTTCACATTCACGCCAAATTTCGTCGCAGCAAATATGTCAGTCCAGCAAATACGTCGAGACGTTGATCTAACAATGTTGTAGATTTGGGCTGGCGTGACAGCCGGTGAGACTTTTATCGATGGGTTTTTTGACGGTGTTTCATATCAGTTGGGGATCTCGACGAGTCAAATAAATTCACGTCAAGGAAAACGCAGCTATGTTCTCTACTAAACACCACAAACAGTCGACGGTCTACATCATGCTGGCACAGTTTAGACTATATGTGAAAAAAACATCCATTCTTTCCTACATCATGTTCCAGAAATTAGACCACGATCGGGGGGGGGGGGTGGCCAACGGGCTCACATACTGTTTTCTTTGGGTCTACCTAACTGTGCACAGTTTAGATCGATGTGTCGCCCTAAACGTTTTGCAAGTACTCTGCACATAGTATACTAAATCTATTATATTAGCTATTTAGTTAGGGAAAATACAGATATTCTCAGGTAAATTACAATACAATTTCATATTTCAATACTTATTCAAACTATTAGTAGGAAAACTCAGGCTGATGAGGCAAAGGGAGAGCTGAACTGCTGCCTAAATTTCCTGGCGATCCATTCCTTCCTCCCATATGATCGCCTGTAATTGAGCAGTAACTGTTGACTCCTGAGTCAACAGTTACTGCTGATTCCTGTCCACAGCAGTTCAAATAAGGCGAGCCTGTATCAAACGTGATCAGCTGAGACGCAATAAAAGGATGAAAAGGTATAGGTTCATCTTAGACTATGAAACCTTATATGCCTGTCTAATGTCCCCACTCAGTGCATACATCAAGGATATAACCCAGCTGTGTGAATAACAACGCTATAGACATTCACGCCGAGTGCACGGAACGCCTGATTGGTGTGACTGTATCAATTCTATGGAGTGATTGTCCAGCGTATGGGAGGGGTCCCTGGAAGTCTGTAAAATGCACGTGATAACTTGATTCGGCCGCGGCGCACACAATGGGGTAGACGTAGACCTGGCTTATTAACAATTTAGACCGCGTCTGGCGTGTGTGGAGAGTTTGGTGATAAATCAGTTGTGTCAGTTTTAGGTGCGACATCCACAGCTTTAAATGGCCGATGGAGTTCCCCCCCCCCCCCACCCGCTATCAATAGGGCGGATCCAGAAGTTCTTGCATGGTGTGCTGGAAGGCCGGATGTGTAGTTGCCTCATCCTCAAATTTAAAAACGCTATTGACATCAACAGTATATTTTGTGGTGAATGTTCAGTTACTCCCCAACCCAGTAAACACAAAACTTTTGTATAACATTTGTATAATGTTGGACCAGCGTCGAAGACGTTGGGCCGATGTTGTACAAATGTTATACAAATGTGTTGTGATAACTTTGACGTCAGAATCTGACGTCTATAGACGGCGGATTCTGACGTGTAAAGTCACTATGGGTTAATACAGAATTAAGGTGATGCCGCATTTGTGTCTGATGATTTTTCCCTGCAAATTGTCGTAAAAAATTGTCTTGTGATGCAGAAACCGTGTTATCCGCCTGCTTTGAGGGCGCCAAATTCACTTTTTCTGCCCAACAATTTAATTTCAGACCGGCGTTGACTCTTGTGTACCGCATGCTAAGAATCTGGTCCTAACCCCTACAGCACTGAGCTAAGAAATTTGCGGTCACTTGAAGTTGTGTCTCGCTACCGCGACACACAACTTCAAGTGACCGCGATACACAACTTCAAGTGACTAAAGATTAATGTGATTTGTGAAATTTAGATTCTAACATAATTATATCAGTGTTTTAAGATTTAACGCATATTATACTTTTAACAACGGCTAATACAGGTGCTTATAAAAAGACAGAATGTCTACTGTAGTCGACATCAGTGTTCTAAGGGTTGACCTTTTTTCTGCTAATTTAATTTATTTAAATTTTCACCCACTTGAAGTTGTGTTTCGCTACCGCGACCCACAACTTCAATTCGGTGAAAATTAGTCATATTTATTTAATTTGAGATCTATCTTTTGTAAATCCTGATGTTTAAATGCACATTTTGTTACTAACATCAGTGATTTGATCAAACAGTAAAGCAAATAAAAAACGACAAAAGTCGTGATCAGCAAGATAAGGGTTAACCCTTACAGCGCAAAGATAGACTTTAGTCGTCAGAATCTGACGTCTCTAAACGTCAAATTCTGATTTCTAAAGTCGATCCCAGCACTGTAAGAGTGAAAATATTTATAATGGCCGTAGACCCATAACATACGTGAATCGAAAAGAGCTAAGTAAGACATTTATGTTGATTTCAAATTGAATAAAACCCTTTGGCTTCCAAGGTTTATAAACAGAATATTCAGCAGGATAAGGGTCAATAAGCTTGGTACAGGTCTACCAAGGAGGTGACTGGAGGCAAACTAAGTGCTCATTATCGCAGCGCGCCGCTCAATGTCGGTCTCATCTCACTATATCTCCCGGGACATGAAATTGTCGACTGTGAAATCGTCCACCATGAAATCGTCCAACATGAAATCGTCCACCATGAAATCGCCCACTATGAAATCGACCACTATGAAATCGTCCACTATGAAATCGACCACTATGAAATCGTCCACTATGAAATCGTCCAGTATGAAATCGACCACTATGAAATCGACCACTATGAAATCGTCCAGTATGAAATCGTTTAGTATGAAATCGTCAATTATGAAATCAATGTAAATAATCGCTCGGTTTACGTTATTGCCACCTGGTAAGCAGAATCAAAACTATCTGAACATAGTAAAAATTCCTAATTATATCACATAAAAGAGGACCATTTTGCAAATAAATCTGGCAACAGCACAGTCGTGTTTTAAATATCGTACAATAACAAGTTACGGTTGTATAGGCCTACGCCATTCAATGTCTATATAATAATGTTTTTATAAATAGTAAATAGTGGTAACTAGTAAGGTTTAGCTTTCTTGGGTTTGTGTAGACCTGGGGCGCATATTACAAAAAATCCAAACTTTAATCCTATCTCAACTTTCTCTCATTTCCATAAGAAAAATTGGGATTGATCCCAACTTTTTAAATGGAAATGAGAAAAAGTTAAGATATGATTAAAGTTAGGATTCTTTGTAATATGCGCCTCTGGGACCCATCCCACAAAAAATCTTAAAATTAGGATTATCCTAACTTTCTCTCATTTCCATTGGAAAAGTTAAGATTTATCTTAACTTTTCTAATGAAAATAAGAGAAAGTTAGGATAAAGTTAAGATTCTTTGTGGGATGGGTCCCTGGACCAAAAACTGCACTAAAACAAATGCATGTGGGCCACACCTTTATGGATAGACATGTGCGCAGCTACGTTCATTCAACATCTGACAAAACAATGTACCTACCTAGTCTCATGAATCATGAAAAACGCATTTTAACACCTAGGGATATTAATAATGAAGACATTTAATATGAACCCGTCTACAGCAGGGTTTGGCTGTCGTTCTGGCATCGCTTGTGACGATTGCTAATTCAGACGGCCTACACTCCGCATGCCACTTCCGGTGCAGACATTGACGTCACGACAAGTCCCAGCTAGTGTCGGGGTTAGTCCCCAGGTGGCATACAAATAAACCAGAAAGGCAATATCGCAAATACGGCCCGAAACAGCGGGATATTGTCGTAATCTGCGGCCCGTCTCCACACAGCTTATGGTGGTTGTCTGGGGAATACAAAATAATAATTTATGGGTAGCTAGCTGCGTTCTTATTTTGTCAAATCAAATTAGGACAGCAGCGCATGATTTTTTGATGGGCTTCAGCTGCGCGGGTAGGATCACGTCCCAACTAACACGGATACGCTCACACAATGCTTCTGCACTGTTGGGCCGGCGTCAGCGACGTCGGCCCAACATTGCAGAAGCATTGTGTGAACGTCTGTTTTTTTTGCTGGGTGTACGTGTACCCCGGGGACAGGTCGGAGATAAGTGTGAAGAGCTAATTAATGAATGCCTGTAAGCGCTCGTCACACCATAGACCCACCCTGAATATAGAGATCAGCACGCCACGCAAGGCTTATTACAATACCAGATGACCTGTCGCTCACAATGTGGTCGCTCCTCTAGAGTGAATGCCTGTAAGCGCTCGTCACACCATAGACCCACCCTGAATATAGAGATCATCACGCCACGCAAGGCTTATTACAATACCAGATGACCTGTCGCTCACAATGTGGTCGCTGCTCTAGAGTGAATGCCTGTGACCTCTCGTCACATGACAGACCCCACCTTGAATATGGAGATCAGCATGCTATGGGCGGCTTATAACAATACCAGACGACCTGTCGCTCACAATGTGTTCGCTAGTGACACCATAGACCCACCCTGAATATATATATCAGCACGCCACACAAGGTTTATTACAATACCAGATGACCTTTCGCTCGCAGTGTGTTCGTTCTTTTAGAATTAATGTCTGTGAGCGCTCGTCACACCATAGACCCACCATGTATATAGAGATCAGCATGCTATGCAAGGCTTATTACAATACCAGATGACAATGTGTTCGCTCCTCTAGAGGCGTGTGGCCTACGTCACCACCATCACGTCCCCCGTATCGTGTTTTCTGGGTACAGCATTTAGCAAACATTGGCTCCACGATTTTTTACTGAACTTATCATGACTACATAACAACCCAATATAACCACTCCCATGACAAAAATAAGTAACATTTGCAGCAAAATCGATGATCTACTTTTTTGCTCCCTACTAGGATAGAAAAAACAAGGAGTATCATCAAATCATCGAGACACTGACGCAATGTAGTTTCAACGTTGGCAACATTGGAACTAGACTGGGTCAACGTCTCGTGTTTCATGGTGCTGCAGTAACCCATAAAACACTGAGACCAATGCTGCGTTAATGCTAGTCCACCGTCCACGACGCTGGCCCAATATTAAAACAACAAGGGCTGCAAGTGTAATGTTTGCTGAGAAGCTGCTCGTGATACTAGGTCATTTACACCAAATCAGGTGCGACTGTGTACACGGAGTAAATATTTGATGGTCGTAGCAACCTCGCTGGTCGTAGTTTTCCTTCCACTGGACACTTCGTCCCGCTAGATTCAGTAGCAACTTGATCATTGAAGCGCCATATTTAATAATTTAATTTTTCACCCACTTGAAGTTGTGGGTCGCTGAATGAATGAATGAATGACTGAATGAAAGAATGAATGAATGAATGAATGAATGAATGAATGAATGAATGAATGAATGAATGAATGAATGAATGAATGAATGAATGAATGAATGAACGAACGAACGAACGAATAAATGAATGAATGAATGAACGAACGAACGAACGAACGAACGAACGAATCAATCAATCAATCAATCAATCAATCAATCAATCAATCAATCAATCAATCAATCAATCAATCAATCAATCAATCAATCAATCAATCAATCAATCAATCAATCAATCAATCAATCAATCAATCAATCAATCAATCAATCAATCAATCAATCAATCAATAAATCAATCAATCAATCAATCAATCAATCAATCAATCAATCAATCAATCAATCAATCAATCAATCAATCAATCAATCAATCAATCAATCAATCAATCAATAAATCAATCAATCAATCAATCAATCAATCAATAAATCAATCAATCAATCAATCAATCAATTAATTAATTAATTAATTCGTCGCTTTTTCCAAGCTAAATTATTCCAAGTGGCAAATACACCCCCTTTCAATCCCAAGGGAACGATATATTCTTCAGCCTTGACCCTATCTGACGGCAGGTCACCATTGTATGACTGATGATCACTCATCAATAGTCATCATGTTAGTACACTACTCTGCAAAACGCCGAAATGCAGTATCTGTTTACTTGTAAAGTAAGCAGATACGGCATTTTGGCTTCGTACTGTAGTATAGTAGAGGCATACAATGTAAATCTTGCAATTTTGTGCACAAATTCACCAAAAAAACCTTTTTTTTCAATTATATGACGTATTTAAACCGCTAATTTATAGAATTTAAATTGCCACCCACTTGAAGTTGTGCCTTGCTACAGCGATCCACAACTTCAAGTGGGTAGAAATTACATATATTTGTTTAATTTAAAACCAATTTTAGCTGTACCTTCGGGAAAAAGTAGATTGCAGTAATTAAAAATATTTTTTTCAGGCATGATATGCATGACTGATATGCAAACCCAAAATGCAGTAGCTGCTGATTTTTCCAGTTAGAAGTTACTGGCTGTAATTGCCTCTTGGCTTTGCATGGCAGAGTCGGCCTATCCAGGCATCTATCGGCTATAAACCCATCTATTGTTCTTTTTTCATTGTCGTCAGCACTGCCTTGAGTCCTAGAAAGGGATCATTGGCGGCCCTTTGTGACGGCTGTGTTGATGGATGTGGCAATCGGCATGATTTTCGCGGATTCGTCTCATATATCAGCGCTGGTATTGACGGGGCCCTGACCACTGCTGGCCAAGGGGCAGTGCACAAACAACCACCAGGTCGACAGAGTACGGCAGGGGAACAGCCCGCCGCCACCCCTGGCCCTCACAGACCCGTTTATCATGGGTCCACGACCCCCAAGATGCCAGACATGGACTGGGGAAGTAGACATGAGACGTGCACGCGAGGCTGTGTTAATGTTGCGCCATCGTCTGCGACGCTGGGGCAACATTAAACCAACATCACTTAGCACTTCATGTTTTCAAGGCCCAGCAATTCACAACACGCTTAATGGCTGTCGCCTCATCTTTGACGCAATTCCTTCCACACTGGTCCGCTTTTGAAACAACGGCGCCAACGCTCGCAGAGTTCTGGAAATCCAGCCGGAATATCTCATATAAGAGCTCAAAGCGAACACGAGGCATTGGACCAATGTTGGTGTAATGTTGGCCCACCGTCTGCGACGGTGGCCCAACATTACACCAACTTTGGGTGAACGTCTCGTGTTTGATGTGATATATCATAAGGGGCTGGTTTATTGCTCTGTGATGTCAGTCATTCTGGCATCACTCTTCAATTCATCTCCTTCTGCAGCTTCTTAGAATGGTTTTAACCCTCAAAGCGGGGATCGACTTTAGACGTCAGACATCAGATTCTGACGTATAAAGACGATCCCCGCACTGAATGAAATAAAATATTTTTAATGGCTGTAGACCCATAAAATAGGTATTCAAATGAAGCAGAAAGAGCTAGCTAAGACATTTATGATGATTCCAAATTGAAAAAAACCTTCAGTATCTTCATTTATACAAAGATATTTCAGCTCTTCAACCCTTTCAAGCCTGAATTTACCATTGTTATCTTCATAACGCGAATTGCTGTCGCAATTCACGACTTGTAGTGGATGAAGATGACTTAAACTGGGTGAAAAATTAAAGAAAATGACCATGTATTAGTAAACCAGTTTCATGAAAATTATGATTAAAAAAACCCTAGTTGTAGGAAAATTAAGTCTGTTTTCAGAGATGTAAGATGATGCTTTAATGCATTGTGAGGGCTTAAAGGGTTCAGAGTTAATTCCTCTCCTTCTGCAGCTTCTTAGGGTGGTCTGAAAGGCGCCAGTTTTTGTCCATGGATCATCACGGCATGGTGAATGCATCATGGTTTATCCACCGACATGTTCATAAATTACCAAATTAGAAGATGTGTAATGACTTTGATTCACCGTTAGACAGTCAATGGCAAAACAGACCAACGCGAGCGCGAGCGTTGGAGCAAACATGCATGCGACCGACAGCACGCGAATAGACGCGAATTTCGCAAAAACCGGCGCGAACGTCTACCTTATACCATGAAAGATTCCCTCAATTGATTAACTGGTCATCGATTGGTTATACCAACCAATTAATACCGATCACCGATAATGAAATTCTAACCAATTCACCCCCCCCCCCAACCCCACTAGCGCTGTTTTTTGTAAAACTGGTCTAATAAGACAATACTTATCAAAAGGATTTGGAATCGTGAATCTTTATTATATGGTCGGTTTCTGTATTTTTAAATACATGTTATGTAATCCACTGAGAGTCTCCTAATGTTACTTGAGACACTAATTACCGATAGACTGATTAATTATTATTTCTAATCACTGACGTCACTGCTTAAATAATTAATCTGTCATTCTAGAAAACACGATACAACTCTTGAGTGTTGTTTTAATGGTGGGCCAGAGTCGAAGCCAGTGGGCCAGCGCTAAAACAGCATTAGGGGACGCCCCTTGATTGCTGGAGAATAATATCACCACAAGAACAAAACCAGGACCACGGTAATATCGGTAATGTCCTCCTAACCCTAGAAGCGCTGTAATATGTTTGTATAAACCATGGAGACCAAAGGGTTTTTTTAATTTGAAATCATCATAAATGTCTTAGTCAGCTCTTTCCGCTTCATTTGAATACCTATGTTATGGATCTATAGCCAATGTAATTTGCTATTCTTTCATTGCGGGGATCGACTTAGGGCGTCAGAATATGACGTCTGTAGACGTCATATTCTGACGCCCTAAGTCGATCCCCGCGCTGTAATGGCTAAATGCGGCACGTAGTGTACCTTGTGTTCGAGCCGACAAAAGAACACTTTTCTGATTGCATTGATAGCCAGTTGTTCAAGTTATCGACGTCTTATAATCATTATCCGCCGAGTGGTTTTTCACAAATTTGACAAATTACACAATCTTGATTAAAATTTGCACAAAGCCTCTCTCCCCGGAGCCTGACTGAGCCTTGAAAACAGCCGTATTGAAATCTAGCTTGAAGCAGTGCTCTGTCTTCATGAATAATTCCACAGGATGGCATTCCATTAGGAAAATAGGGCGATTGCTTTGACAATGTCTTTGAGATTTTTCACCACCACTGCCCTGGGAATCGACGTGCTCTGCAGGGCCTCCAGCTTTTTGGACCCTCTCCGCGCACCGTGATATTGGTCATAAATTATCATCAGTTGCAAATTAATTACTGTAATTTTATGTTTAATACCAGCCCTGTTCGATGAGCATATTGTAATTTTCTGTTTAATATCAACCCTGTTCGCCGAGCATACTGATATCATAATGGTCTGTATATCTACATGTATGTTCCCCGAAATCAAATGATTTCATGGTTTATATAGTAAAGATTGTTGTCAATTTTTTGTTGTCAAATTCTCTGTGTCTAGGCCTACACATCGTCCCTTGGCCAGTCTCACGCGGGCTCGTGAGTAAGATAACTTGTTAGGGAAGATGAGGCCTACACCAAATTAATTGCTAAGAGTCCTAATGATTTTCTGCAAAACATTTGGACTGCATGAATATTAGTTCAAGCCGCAAAAAGAAGACAGTAAACCACTGTCGATGAAGGCGCAGTTATATTTATAGCAGTGTGATTTTATTCTATTATGACCTGAGCTTGTGGAAATTTAAAAAACAGAACTGCCAAAATATTACAAATTATTGTTACTATGGAAATTGACCAACTTGGGTCAGTATATCATTTATGTGGTAATTCTACTAGATGACACCGTAATGAGGTCACATAACACAGGAGATACGAACTCAGTGCTGTAACAATGCTGGCCCATCGTCTGCGACGGTGTCCCAATATTGCAACAGCATTGGTGTATTGTGAGGCTCCAGTAAATACGAGATAATAAATAACCCAATGGTGCTTCAATTCTGGCCAGCATTGCTGCAGCATTGTAGAACGTCTCGTGTTTGTTGATGTTGGTTTTTCCTGGAAACACGAGTCGTTGAGCCAATGTTGTTTCAATGCTGACCCACCGTCTGCGACGCTGGCCCGACATTGAGCCAGCATTGGTGTTGCTGGTGTAGGTTTTTCTGACTGAGGTCACACGGGGCTTGCGTGGACATATAATTCAGCATTACCATCACAAGCCATCGTCAGAATGCTATGTCTCATGTGACAACAATCTATAGCGCCTCCCGCAGCCCCAAATTGCAGGCAAAATAATGGCCCCAGCAATCGTGTATATTACAGTCCATATTCCCTGCTGCCCCGCACAAAATGCACACATATTCAACAAATATGATTCGTGAACACAATGTTGTTTTAATGTTGGGCCATCGTCTACGACATTGGACCACCATTAAAACAGCATTGGATAAACGCGTCGGGTTTGTTCTTTTGATTTTATTTCAGACAGATGAGGAAAAACCTCCAGCGTTCCAGCCTAATATCACAGCATGACGGGTGTTATATTACAACCTAGCAAGCCTGAGACGTTTATACCCAATGTTGGTTTAATGTTGGGCCAGCGTCGCAGACGCTGGCCCAACATTTACTCGACGTTGGGTGAACGTGCCGTGATTTCTGAGAAGGCTCACAGCATCAGTAGAATATGCATGTTTTATTATTTAGGCTCAGGCAGAGGAATCGTCGTCCTTTCCCTTCACTATAAATAATGAGGTATTCATCCATATAAATGCCTTGGTGTCTATGAAGGCAGAGTCTTTTAGCGAATGGGTTTTCTCCCGTATGCGGTGTCCTGGTAACTTTTGGCCCAAGTATGGTTTTCTATCCCTAATTTAACATGTTAAAATGATAACTGAATGACGGCGTTGATTGGCAGATCTCGTCATGTGACAGGCAGAGCCACTCTTCAATTGGTTGGGGGTAGAATATACCAGACTTGGTCCGAAAGGGCTTGAAGCGTTCTGTCATGTAGTGCTTCAAACTGGTAAAATGTTGGGGACATCATGTGCATGGTAATAACTGAAAATATCCCCTGGCGTAACTATCGCATAGGATCCTTTGATAACTTTTAATTGTATAGTATTACCTCAGATTCCTTGATGGATTTTGTCTGTCGTAATTATGGCATTAAATCCTTTGATGGTTTGTGTGTGCAGTGATTATTACCTGGTAATGCAGAGTGGGATGTAAAACAACATAATTTCTCATCAATACATGGGACGCTCACGTCAACGTAACCTTTAACTTTAACATCTGTACATCCTGAATAATCCCACTGATTATGAGATAATCAATAATAATAATAAATATGCTACATCGCACTGTGGCGAAGAAATGTGAACATGCGTCCCCTATACAATGCTGCAATAACGTAAAAAACTAACAATGTCTAAATTAGGAAATCCAGTCAGGACAAGCGCTCCTGGAATTATTCACGTGATATCATAATGTGTTAGTATAATACTGGTGGATAAAGATTCCAATCCATGAATTGTTAAGTGGATTTTGCTAAATATTAACTGTATAACAGCCACCACTCTAATTAAAATAACATTACACAATATCGTCTTTTTTTTTGCAAAATTAATCAAAGTTGCCATATGCGAAGAGTTCATGATATTTCTATATTCGGCCAGGAGAATATTTAATCTCAATTATTGTTATATTTATCTGATTCGCTGACTTATACATCATCATATTATGTAGCTGAAATGAAATGGATTCCGATTACATGTACTTGTAATTAAATAAAAAATGTGAAAACGTAAACTTAAAAGATTTCATGCCTTTTCGATTAATCACAAAAATACCACAACACGTGTTTTTATTGTTGGCCCACTGTTTTCGACGCTGGCTCACTATCAACTCAACGCGGGGAGCAGCACGTTTGAGTGAGGTGATTATTGTCACGATTGTGACTTACACGAGTTCGTTGACTTGGATCAACTTGACCCATTACAAAAATAAAATGAATAGGGTTTTTGGCCTCCTTTGTACACATACACTGAGGCCGAGCACGCTACCCCTCGGTCTCGGAGGCTCTCCACAATACTGAAACATTACAAATGACCACGGAAGAAACATTTCGTTTCTATGAAATGTGAAGGTCTGAGTGGGGTTCGAACCCGACTTTCCAAGCAGGCAGCTTTAACCACTGTACCAGGACCCCCACCCTGGCGCATTAAAAAATCCGATTACATGTTAATCCGCAACGATCAAGCTGTGAACTTTAACTTTACAACATATTTGTGTCAAAACCATGGAGACCAAAGGCGGTTTTTTTCAATTCGAAATCATTATACATGACTTCGTTAACTCCTTCTGCTTAATTTGAATACCTATGTAAATGGGGCCGTTATAAAGATTTTACTTCTTTCAGTGCGGGGATCGACTTTAGAGGTCAAAATCTGACGTCAATAGACGTCAGATTCTGACATCTATTGACGTCATCTTTGAAATGCAAATGTTCGATAATTGCATGTGAAATGTTCTGCTCGATAATTTAATACACACGATAATTAATTGTATTAAAGGGTGACATTCACGTTGGCAGCTATCAATATCCATATACAAGGATTCTGTACTGATTAATATTATACTATATAAAACGTACTCTGTCACCTGTGTTATTTATAATGGAGGCTAAAAAGAAAAAGATAATCTAACATTCTGTACTTTTGTCAGAGATGTAAAGGGCATGGCTATCAGTTAAATGTTCATCATGCTCCGTCACAGACGTATGTATACAATATCAGATCCATCAGAGGTCACTTTTGGATTAAAACACACTTGTATGGGTAGTGTATTTGTATGGGTTTAGCATTATATATAATGTACCTTTTATAGGGAAAGTTTAAGTTGAAGTATATATTAAATATACATAGTTATATAATTATATTAAACGTCCCGATGCGCCTCGCCCAGATGGACACGTCCAAATATCATACGCCCCGATTCCCCTCGCCCAGATGAGATGACACCATTCAATCATGAGATTTACTAATGTAGACATTATACGTGTCATTATACGCGTCTATCAATACATTATATTATTTAATAACACACTTTAACCATTAAAGAGCTGAAATATAATTATACAAACCAAGACAACAAAGTTTTTTTTCATTTGAAATCATAATAAATGTCTTAGTTAGCTCTTTCTGCTTTATTTGAATACCTATGTTATTGATTTACGGCCATTACAAATATTTTACTCTTTTAGTGCGGTGATCGACTTTACACGTCAGATTCTGACGTCTACAGACGTCAGATTCTGACGTGCAAAGTCGGTCTTCGCGCTGAAAGGTTCACCAACATTCGCTGGAAGAAACATCTGGATGAAACGGAAAAGACAATGAGATTTAAATACATGCATGATACTATTCAGTCCATTAATTATACAGACAACGAACATAAAGATGTGGACACGCAATCGATTGATTTTATTTTTTCTGCTCCATAAAAGAACATTGTCACTCCGTCATGTTTTAAACTCATTTCAGCCATTCTATGTACTATTCACATGTGCATAGATTAGATTAGCATTGATCAATTCGGTTCGCATGCCATCATTTTTTACTAGGACGGTTTGGAGCACGACAGACAGCGAAGGGGTGGAACAGTAGAAATAGTGAATGTAAATTTAAATTTATGTCGCCTGCTGACCATGTTACATTATTATGTCAAAAAAAAAGGTTGACATCGGCATTTTCCCTACCCTTATCGAATTGTACCGCTACAAAGTCACGTGATCAAAGGTTTGAGGGACATCACCCCCCCCCCCCCCCACGACACAATTCGCCAGACCTCGACATAATTTTCACAATTTATGCAAAGTTATTTCACTCACCCATGTTGTACGTCCCTTTCTGCAGAATTCATAACCATATCGCGAAGAGAGAAGCCCGAAGTAGGGACTATGCCCTACTCTTATCGAATGACTTCAAGGGTTCTTTATAGTGCATATTGCTGTAGAAAGCACTGTGCACCCCAATCCTTTGAACAGCTTAAAATACAGTATGAGGACAACCACGACGAGAAGCATTCGACCGGATTGGGATTCGAAACCTCCTTTGGGAAACTGTACTTGAGTTTAAATATTACAATGTAATTTGTAGAAATGAAATAATGGGGTTTCATGCCACCTTTGTGCACATATAGGCTAAACTGGGCCAGGAGAACCTACTAAGAATGGTGAGATGAATGAGATGACACTGCCCTTCAGACACATGATTCGAAATTCAAGCCCTGGCGGTCTGAGGCCGAGCACGCTACCTCTCGGCCACAGAGGCTCCCCACAATATTGAATCATTACTAGTGAGCGGGAAAGAACATTTTGTTTCTATGAAATTCTATGAAAGTCCAGAGTGGGGTTCGGACCCGCGACATTCATGTAATTTGTAAAGCCAAGTAGCCTACATTTTCTAATGAGTCACCTGTGGTTTATGGTGCTGCATCTAAACCTGTCCCACGCCTTAGTCTGTAACCGGATTATAGTTTTTCTATGTGAATGATAAACGATCGAGGGGCTGTGAAAACCTGGGTCTAAATAAGCTGCTTAAGTCTAACATTAATTATGTGGAGCAGGCGTCCCCCAGTAAAATGTTGGTTTAATGTTGGGCCAGCGTCGTAGACCGTGGGCCAACATTAGGCCAACATTGACTCCACGCCTCGTGGTTGCTGGCGTGGTTCTAGTGTTTGACTCTCAGTCTGTGGATAGTAGGTGACAAATGAAATGAATCGGGCTTTAGGCCACCTTTGTGCACATATAGGCTAAACTGGGCCAGGAGAACCTCCTGAGGATGGTGAGATGATTGAGATGACACTGTCCTCCAGACACAGGATTCGAAATTCGAGCCCTGGCGGTCTGAGGCCGCAATACTAACTTTCACACGTGGATGGGGAAGAAACAATTTTGTTTCTTTCAAACCGCCGAGACCGGGAACCGAACCCCGGACTCTGGCGTGAAAGGCAGCGGTGCTAACCACCACCCTAGGGCCCCCGCCCAGTAGGTGACAAGGGCAAGGAACTAAAAATAATTCAGTATTACACCAAACTGCTTGTGAAAATTCTATGATATGTAAGACATCGAGAAGTTTTAGTTGTCAACTTTTCATTTTTGATGTAGCATAAAACACAGGCATTGCAAGCCTTGGCTAGTAACGCCTGTGTTTTATGCAACATGAACAATGATCCTAAACAATTCGCGTTCGACTAGTCTAGCTGCCTTATTTCAGTAAATGATTGATTAATATTTGTGTTTGATTGGTAATTTTCATGGCTACACGCCAGAACAGCCTCATCTACCATGTATGTTTCGAGTGCTATTTCTTCGGGCACATCCCAGAACGGCCTGATCTACACTGGTGAATCTCGCCTGGGTTTATCACTGTAAGTTCATACCATTGCACTAATAGAGATATAACCCAACATTATTTCATTTTAATAATAATATTTGTCATAGTCCAAATTCAATGTCGTTTTTAAGCATGGTCGCTATTGATTCAATCCTTATAATTTGACGTCCATAGACGTCACATTCTGACGTCTAAAGTCAATCCCCGCACCGAAATAATAAACTATTTAAAATGTTCGTACATCCATAACATAGGCATTCGAATGAGGCGTAATGAGCCAACTTAGATATTAATGATGAATTCAAATTGAAAAACACACTTTTGATTTTTGGGTTTATATAAATATATTTCAGCGTTGTAAGCGTTAATATTCACAGTACATCACTTTAGAACCCTAGCAGATAAAATGTCGCTATAGCGCCACTAATTTGAGTGACACTTTAAGTGCTAGGGTACGATCTATTGGCTAACTATGCTGTGAATTCCCCGGGCCCTCATCTGTGCATATCCCTGATCTCAGCCGGAAAGACAAATCAGGGAACATCAAAGGGTAAACAGTGCCCCCCAGTCATTCAGGGCGGCATCCATCATATTCTACAGAAGGAGAACCTCCCCGTGAAAACACACGCCAAGTCCCCAGGGGTCACCCTGTAAATCCACGCATATTCTCCTGCTATCCAGCCCTGCGAGCTGATAACAATAGCTTTTGTTGTGTTTGAGGTCCGCCGGGATATATGCCTGGCTTAACCCCTCAGTATCGGCGTAGCTATTATTTCTAGTTCACCGTGTCATTCCACGATGCAATTTTGATTTACGTCATTAGATTATGTTGTCCTTATTTCTTTCTTTTTTCGCGGTGCATCATGCACATGTGAAGATTAACGCAAAAAAGTCTTTATTGGCTGCTGAAAAATAAACGTATTAATTATAACTTCAAGAAAAACAGCGGAGAATAACCCTTAAAGTGCGGGGATCGACTTTAGACGTCAAAATCTGACGTCTGTAGACGTCAGTTTCTGACGTATAAAGTCGATCCCCGCAATGAAAGAGTACACTATTTATAATGGCCGTAGATCCATAACATAGCTATTCAAATGAAGCATAAAAACCTGACTAAGACATTTATGATGATTTTAAATTTAAAAAAAAATTTGGTCTAAGTGGTTTATTCAAAATTATTTCAGCGCTTTTAGGGTTAATTATAACTTGAGAAAAAACAGTCTTGCGGAGTATAATACTCTGGGGATCAGAATGCGTAATGAGAGATCTCATGCTGGCGGAGGGAGGGGGGGGGGGGGTAAATAGGGAAGCAGGGACGAAATGCTCTGCCCCTTCCGGGGATTCCCTGTGTAATTACTAACTACACTAGAAAATACATTAAAAAAGACACGGTGGGTAACATCGGAATAACGTTGGTATAACGTTGGCATAACGTTTGCATAACGTTCGCATAACCTTGGCATAACCTTGGCATAACGTTCGCATAACCTTGGCATAACCTTGGCATAATGCTGTTCAATGAGAGGGGCTGGATGGAGATTTCGCCGGCTCATATCAGCCGGGCAGTGGCGTTTGGCCTCATTTGTTGCGGTGTAACATAATTATGAGACGAGACACGCATGTGCAGCAAAAAGGAAAAAAACGTTAGCCCAATATTGGCACGATGTTGGCCCACCGTCTGCGACGTTGGCCCAACATTGAACCAACATCTGGTTAACTTATCGTCTTTGCAGGAAAGGCATGGACAGAAAATGTTTTCAAATTAGCCCGAATTGCTGGGGGCTAGAGTGCTATTTGGCACAGAAAGAACATTTAGATGTTTTTGACAAAGACAGTATGATGTTTTGACAAAGACAGTATGATCCCATACCTTGAAATTTTCTCATTCACAGACATAAATTTGCATGCCCCGAAGGTACCCCCCACAGTTATTCTCAGAAACTGGGTGACATGAGAAAACTTATCAATTTTCTGAGCGATGGTGCCAGGGCTGGAGCTAGGTGAATAAAACCCCTGTACGTACCTGATTATACTGCAGCATACCTGTCATCCGATCACTGTGTAAATAAAACCCAGGCTTTCGCGATAATTACGGCATTACACACGATTTCAAAACTACATGGTTTCTTTGGACATCCCACTGGGCACACGACGTTGTTGCGACATTGAATCAACGTCATTGACGTTGATTCAATGTCGCAAAATCAACGTCATTGACGTTGATTCGATGTCGCAACAACATCGTGTGCCCAATGAGATGTTTCTATAAATACATACTCTGATAAGCCTTAAAAGGTATTTTACATCCACCACAATGACAGTTTCCCAGAAAACAAGGGATATTCACCCAATGTTGTTTTAATGTTGACCAACCATTTATGACGATGGCCCAGTATTAAAACAGCATTGGGTTAGCATCTAGTGTTTGGTGTTGTAGCGGCACCTGGTGATCGGTAGGGTTAGGCCTGTCACGTGGGCCTATACTGACCAATCACAGGGCTGCGTGTTGTCACATTCCGAATAAACATTTGCACTGAGCTAATAAATTGTAAACGAGCTCGCTTCAATTGGTAACCCCGACATGATAATTGAAGCAAGATCTTTCAGGGAATACATTTTTAATATTTATGAAAATTAGGATGGATTAGGGAGTATGTGAGCTGCAATATGTAATGTATGTAACAGCTCTGTGGCCACATTTTCTAAATATCAACCCAGGCCAGTGTTAGAATTTGGAAGTCTCAATACTAACTGGCAACCCAGAATTAAAACGACTTACGCAATTCTATAGTCTATGGATGGACATTTTGAAAGCTCAAGAACATATCAAGGAACCAAAATAAAAATGATTATTTTGGCCTGATTGTATCGCTTTAATCCCAATGGACTGCTAAGCGTACCAGTATGAGACGTATTCATGGTGCTGGAATGAAGTTTTTTTATTTTAAATTTTCACTCACTTGAAGCGAGGCGATCCCCTGATGCGATCCAAAGCTCCAAGTGAGTGAAAATTATTCAGATTTTTCTATTTTTTTTACAAATTTGATAGTTATGATACATATTTCGCAGTCAAAAGATGTTTTTTGAGGTGATACAGGTTGAACACGATTATGGTCATGGCCGTGCCCAGCGCTAACTCTTAAAGCGCTCAATTTTTTTTAAAACTTGAAAACCAAATGGGTTTTTTTCAATTTAAAATCATCATAACTGTCTTAGTTAGCTCTTTCCGATTAATTTGAATACCTGTGTTACGGGTAGGCCTATACGGCCATTAAAAATATGTTTACTCTTACAGTGCGGGGATCGACTTTAGACGTCAGAATCTGACGTCTACGTCAAATTATGACGACTAAAGCCGATCCCTGCGCTGTAAGGGTTAACCCTTTCAGTGCGTGGGACGACTTTAGACGTTAGATGCTGACGTCTTGAATCGATCCTCGCACTAAAAGAATGTAATAATTATAATGGCCGTTGACAAATTACATAGGTATTCAAATGAAACAGAAAGAGATAAACAAAGACATTTGTGATGATCACAAATTGAAACTCTTTGGTGACTATGGTTTATACAAAAATATTACAGTGTTGTAAGGGAAAGTGCAAACTAAGACATTTATGATGATTTCAAATTGAAAAAAATCCATTCGATCTCCATGGTTTATACAAACATATTTCAGCGCTGTAAGGACTAAAGGGTTGATGTTAGAACAACAGGCACTAGACATAAAAGAAACATCAGGCGAACATTGCGTGTTATAACGGGCATGGATTGTTTAGTTTCTGTGTCACACGCACGTTATAAACATATTGTGAATAATTCCGCCTTTTTATTCCTCTTCGATTATTCATCATTGTGAAACACCCGTTGCGTACATTTCAGACATGATATTGTTCTAAGGGCCGTATCCGGGGGGAGGGGGGGGGGGGGTGTTGGGTTTCTATTTTCAATTATTTGAAGCTAGAATTGCCAACGAAATGTCCAGCTTCAAATGGCGTGAACTATTTATATTGATGAAAAATAGACTCTAATAAACTCTAAATCTCTAAATTTGACTTTTGTTGCTTGACTGCTTTAGCCTCTAGGCCTACCCCAAACTATTATTCTGTCCATTTTAGTGATATTTTATTTGGACGGAAACAGGCTTGGGAATCTGTAGTTATACTGTACATCTGGCAATTTTCGCGTGTTAATTCTTTTCACGAAGCTTAGAATTCGCGAATTTTCATTTCTCTTTAGTAGCGCTATTATGATAATAATTTTCGCGAGATTCTTTAATTTGCGAGTTTTCCTCCTCGCGAAATTCGCGAAAATTAAAACTTCGCGATATAAACCATGGAGACCAAAGGGTTTTATTCAATTCAAAATCAGCATAAATGGCCTGGTTAGCTCTTTCTAATTCATTTGAATACCTATGTTATGGGAAGTTGTTTCTCGCTACCGCGACCCACAACTTCAAATCACACATATTCGTTTAATTTAAGACCAAACATTTGCAAATCTTGATGATTTAACACTCATTTCATTCTCAATAACAGTGATGTGATCGGTTAATAAAATGGATTTAAAACGACTGTAGTCGTGCTTAACGGTGAAAGAATTAACCCTTTCAATGCGGGGACGTCTTTAGACATCAGTTTATGACGTCTGAAGACTGAAAGAAATGAGAATTGATAATGGATGTAGACCCATAACATAGGTATTCAAATGAAGCAGAAAGAGCAAACTGAGACATGTATGATGATTTCAAATTGGAAAAAACCCCTTTGATTTCTTGGTTTATATACACATATTTCAGGGCTTTAACCCTTACAGTGCGGAGATCGACTTTAGTCGTCAGAATCTGACGTCTGTAGACGTCAGATTCTGACGACTAAAGTCGATCTCCGCACTGTAAGAATCAACATATTTATATTGACCGTAAACCCATGACATAGGTATTCAAAAGAATCAGAAAGAGCTAACTTATGAGCTAACTTATGACACTTATGATGATTTCAAATTGAACAAAACCCTTTGGATGCGATAGTTTTTACAAATTAATTCAGCGCTTTAAGGGTTGAGGGTTGAGGAGTGGTGAGACGGGGACTCTAGCGTGATTTATTTGATCAGGACGAGTCGTTGAAGTATCACATGGATCACCCGAGGCTCGAATCTCACAGGAGAGAGCTAGGCAACTCCCGTTAGATTACAATTTATTACTCTCCTTATTAATCAGAAAGCGTGCCTAACTGCCTGGCCCTGCACGAGAAAAGTCCCATTAATTTAGCCTTGTCCCTGAGGAATAGAATCGTTAGATTCATTCTTTTTTTTTGTTATTTTGGGATAAAGAGCAGGTGATTGATGTGAATACCGTCTTAAATGTTAAACTTTGAAAGGAATCATGCATTATTTACACTGAGATCTGGGGGCCTGTCTCGCGTCCATCCCACTAAAATGTAAAAAAATACATTATCTTAACTCTTGTGCTCATGAATTGCTTGTTTCTACTTTTAATTCATTCAAAACTGGAATTGTCAACGCAATTTCCAGCTGCAAATGAAGAAAAACATTTATTCACAAAAAATACACATCTCCTATATTGAATTATTGCATTAATTAAGCATATACTACAAACTATTCTATCAAAATTAGTGATATTTCTAATGATCTAAAACATGATTGAAACCTTATTTATACGGTTCCAGCAGCACAAGGTTTAACTTCCTAAAGTTAATAAAATCCTCACTTTTGCAACAGTATAGAAATGAAAGAAATTAAAGATAAGCTCTTTTAGGATTAGGCCACCTAGCCTTTCTAATGGGAATGAGATAATCTTAATTTTAAGATTCCTTGTGGGATGGACCCCTGCCATTATAATGAGAGTTATTATGTAATTTGCATTGCCTGCAAGACTGATTTCTAGCAAAACTGAACACACGCGGGCGTTTCACGACAAAATGATCTCCATACTTGGAATATAATAAAAAAGACACAGACATACATCTGCTATTGGTCCGTGTAAAAAACACATCGAGGCGGCGAATATAGTAACAGGCCTGTGGCATCAATCACTTGTACGGATGTTTTTGCCGCCTCCTGCGAATGGAGAACCATTGCCCGGATATGTCACACTTGCTGCTTGTTGCCGCTTGTCGCTCGCCACCACAGTTTGCCGTAATGGCTGCCGCTTACGCTGCCGCATGCCTCTTCCCGAACACACTTGTTCCTTCACTGATCTCCGTGATCTTTCTGTGAGTACATGGTACTCCAAGAGCGATACTGACTGAACGAGTGAGATACTCAGACCGACAACACAGTCCCATACAACGCCATACATCGGCGCAGACACTTTAATTTTAACGTTGATACAGCGCCGTAAACGGTGGTTGAGCGTTAAAATAACATTTGGCCACGACGGTCTCGTGTTTAATCTATTCTGACTTGATGCACACAGATTTACATTTATTATCCAGAATTACACTAATTATTCTACGAGTTTTCTCCTTTCAATTAATACAGCCATCTCTCAGTCATTTGACAAACGAGCAGTCTTGATACATACATTTATCTGCCTGGAATCAATCAATATGCGACAAATATTGTTATACAATTCAGCACTTTAATGAAGTATAGGCATACTAGCATCGATTGTTAAATCGTCGACAAATAGCAGGTTTCAGGATATCTCAACAATAATGTCATAACTCTTGCCCTACGGAACTGTTTGCTTCTATTTTCTCGTAATTTGAAGCTGGAATTGCTAACGCAATTTCCAGCTTCAAATGACGAAAAATATTGCTATTTATAAAAAAAATAGACATTTCCAACATTGAATTATCGGATTAACCGAGAATCTACCACATTTTTTTAAATAAATTTAGTGATATTTCTTTTGATCTAAAACAGGATTGAAACCGTATGTATACGGAAGTAGCAAGACTAGGGTAATATACACAAAAACGAATACACTCTGGGAAACTCCATGATCTATAGTTTCTTATATATAACGATTATCATTTCACATTCTTCTTTATCGATCAAATAAGGAAGTATTTAGTTAGGTAATTGTCTTTAACGCCAAGTTGTTCCAGTTTGGCTTGAAAGCAGAACTTCCCGAATTTAGACGGATATTTTACATAATGAACGTATGCAAATTACCAGAACAACCATCCCCAGGATTTTCTATACATTGGCAAGCAAACAGATCGGCTTTTACCTAGTTTCATTCATACCGTCCGCACGTTTCGGGATATGCTCAAATTTGAAAAAAATAAACACATCACTTGGATCATAGTGACGTGCCACGAAGCAACTGTTCTCATTTGATAATTTTAACCCTTAAAGCGCTAAATTAAATAATTTAAATTTTCACCCACTTTAAGTTGTGTTTCGCTACCGCGACCCACAACATCAAGTGGGCAAAAATTACTCTTTTCTGTTTAATTTTAAATAAAAAATTAGCACATCTTGATGTTTAAACACACATTTTGTTCCCAATCCCATTGATTTGATCATGAAATAAAACAAGTTAAAAACGACTCTAGTCGTGTTTACCGGTTTAAGGATTAATCAGCCTTTGTAGTCTTCTCTAACCCTTAGCCCTTTAAGCTCTCACGATGCATTAAAGCATCATTTCCCATTTCTGAAAATACACTTAATTATCCTACAGCAAAGTGTTTTAGAACGAAAATTTCCTTGAAACTGGTTTACCAATACATGGCAATTTTCTTAAATTTTTAAACCACATCAAATCATCTTCATCCACTCCAAGTCGAGAATTGCGACAGCAATTCGCGGCTTGTATTGGATGAAGATGACACTGATAAATTCAGGCCCTAAGGGGTTAAAGCGCTGATTTTTTTTATGAAAACCTTGGAGGCAAAAGTGTTTTCTTCAATTTAAAATCATCATAAATATCTTTAAGTTAGCTCTTCCCGATTCATTTGAATACCTATGTTATGGGTCTACGGCCATTAGAAATATTTTTAATCTTACAGTGCGGGGATTGACTTTAAACGTCAGATTCTGACGTCTGTAGACGTCAGATTCTGACGACTAAAGTCGATCCCCGCGCTGTAGGAGCTAAACATGCTACAGATGATATGATGAGTCATCATGATGGCTGCACAAGGGGTATCTGTGGAGCTAAGACGGAGAAACAGGACCAAGAAAATAGGTTCTCAATTTCTTTCTGAAATTAATTTTGTTTTCGCAGAGCGATATTTCAACGGAAGCTCGTTCCATAGTCAAGGTGCTGCAAAGGTAAAGGCCCTGGTGCGGTGGTGCCCACCGAAGTTCTGACTCGTGAAACAATTGATCCAGATCACTAATATTAACCCTTAAAGCGCTGAAATATTTATACAAATCAAGAAACCAAAGGGTTTTTTCAACTTATAAATGGCTTAGTTGGCGCTTTCCGCTTCATTTGAATACATATGTTATGTGTCTACGGCCATTATAAATATTTAATTCTTTCAGTCCGGGGACAGACTTAAGACGTCATAATCTGACGTCTACAGACGTCGAATTCTGACGTCTAGAGTTGATCTCCGCGCTCTAAGGGTTAGCCCTTTAACATGCTGAATTGTATGTTGCTATTTTTCATTCAAATATAATAAGAAACGACAAAATATATTTATATTTATGAAACACATTTATGAAAAATAAAAACATAGAAAGTTAAATTATTTGATTAACTTATCACGTAGGACAAAATTTTTTCAGTGATATTTTGTTTGACCTAAACCTTGCTTGTAAAGTGGCAGCTACGATCCACTGTGCAGGCTGGTCCATTACATGGGTCTGGACTTTGCGCAGGCTGGCCCATTCTATGGATTTCTCATTCGTTTATATGATCTGCGGACGGATTTTTATATTTTTATTCATTTCTACGGATTTTTAAACAATATTTCTACAATTTTGCAAACACAATTTTCCACTTCATTGGCCAATAAGTTTAGTATTAACCCTTTAAGCCCTCACGATGCATTAAAGCATCATTTTACATCTCTGAAAACAGTCTTAATTTTCCTACAACCAAGGGTTTTAGAACGAAAATTTCAATGAAAATGGTTTACTAATACATGGCAATTTTCTTTGATTTTTAAACCACATTAAATCATTTTCATCCACTACAAGTCGAGAATTGCGACAGCAATTCGCGGCTTGTAGTGGATTAAGATGACTATGGTAAACCCAGGCTTGAAAGGGTTAATTCCAAGGAAAATATAATCTGCTTATATTTTCCTTGTTAATACTAAATATGTATGTGCCTGTTTGTACAATTATGTTTCTTTACCATTATTACTCAAAGCGCTGAAATGTATGTCCATAAACCAATCAAAGGTGTTTTTTTTCAGACTTAAATCATCATGTAGATGTCTTGGTTACCTCTTCCCGCTTCATTTTAATACCTATATGGTATGAGTCCTTTATAAATATTTTACTCTTTCAGTGTGGGAATTGAATTCAGACATCAGATTCAGTCGTTTAAAGTCGATCCCCGCACTGAACAGGTTAATTAACATTAGAAGAAAAAAAATTAATATAGAGTGAAATTTGCAAATAGCGCGCTTCAATATATTGTCGCGGTTTCTTATTTCACGCGCTATCAGAGTTGAAGAGATGTTTTTGCCCATTGCCCAGCAAACACTAGACATGTCCCAATGTTATATAAAACTTGACACACCGTCTACGACACTGGCCCAACATTGATCCAACATTGGGTGCATCTCTCGTGTTTTCTGTGTGGGCAGCCCTGTCTTTGACTTGCAAACAGCTCATTTTGCTCCAGATTTGACAAATTGCCCTGTCCACCGCGGCAGATCACTCCCCGCCGTCTCACAATGTTTCTCTATTGATTTTAGCAAATGTAATCAAAAGCTGTCAGTAAATCCGCAGCGGCGTCATTGTGTTTTATCTCCTTTATCCGTTTCATCTGGTCTGGTATGATAGCACGGCATAATTTAGCATTTTATTGGACCCGTTCTTTCTCGGATGCCATGATTGTCAGGATTTGTGGCCTCAATCCTTACACCTCAGTAGTTTAAGACGTCCGTCTAACATTGAATCCGCGTTTGAAACGTCCCATTCCCAGCCGGGATCTTCTCCTATTCTTATCAGAATATATCTATCATATTCCCTCCGCTCCATGGTAGCCGCCAAGCCAACACCTGACATTGACCCAATATTGTTTTAATGTTGGCCCAATCCCAGCAAACACTGGACATTCACCCAATGCTGTTTCAATGTTGGGCCACCGTCTTCGACGCTGGCCCAACATTGAAACAACATCGGGTGAATGTCCAGTGTTTGCTGGGATGGTTGTCTAGTCCTATATTACAACATACACCAGAAGTACAGCCTGAGTAGAGAAGGGGACGTGGCGCTTTGGTGGAGCATCTGACTGCCTCGCAAGTCATGCATGCGTCCCGGGTTCGAATGCCGCTGTTCCTGCGTGGGTTTTTCAGATATGCTAGATATCCTTGTTTAACCGCCGGTGCTGCATATATTCGATTTTTTACTCAATTACTACCACATTCAGTACCGCTTTTTAAAGATGTCAACGCCATAATGTGACATCAATCAGCACGATTTCAAAAGAGTTGACCTCCATTTTATCAGATCTGAATAATTTTCACTCACTTGAAGTTGTGGATCGCGTCAGCGAGACACAACTTCAAGTGGTTGAAAATTCCAATTGAATTATTCGCCGGTTAAAGGGTTAATGGCAGGGCCCCATATCAGTAGACCTACAGCATACGTTGGTAGCCAAACATTGAGACACCATAGACTGTAGCCTACGTCTCGTGTTTGGTGGATTACTGGCTGCATTTACAATAAATCTCAGATAGTTATCACCGACTGACTCATCACGAAAATATCATAAATAGAATAGTACGCAGACAACTCTAAATTAATCAAATAATCACCTGGTAATAACTGAGAGGCTCAGCGTCCTTCCTGCGCTAATAGACCAGGTGAACCTCTTGAACAAGAAGGCGCACACAGCTATATTATATGCACACGGCATCGTTGGGAAGGCGATGAATGGCTCGGGCTTGATGTGGTGGTGACTTGTGATGAGATTAGCCTATCTCGCCGTACCCAACGATGCTGTATGTATTTTCTCGTACGATTATCTATCTGAAACGGTAAAAGCAATCTGATAAGAAGCGTATAGGAGAGAGTGCGAGATGGGCTGATCTCACCATACGCCTCGTAAAAACATGAGTGCGAAAAGACACATGCCATTATCCAGAATAGCCCCAACATGGCTGAAATAGAACTGAACGTGAACATATACGGTGTGGGTATGTCCACAGCTATTTCCAGAAGGACACGAATAATCCTAAACATGGCCGCCGAGAATAACACATTAAATTACCTTAAAAAATGAACCTTAATCTTAAAATTGAGCCACTGTGTTGCTGATAAATAAAGAATGCAAAAAAATAATAGACACGTTTTTTTCAGAGTCAAAGCCAAATATATACCTTTAAATACTTCGATAGGTATTTATATTAAACCGGTTTACCAATCAAAAGACCAGTCAAACTAGAACCGGATTGACCAAACCATCAAACCTGCCCGAAGAAAGGTTTGGTCGTTGGATCTTGAACCGGTTTGCCAAACCATGCGTTTCTTTGGCTCAAACTGTTTTTAGATTAGCTGTAAATTTTGATCTGGAATCGGATTGTCATACCAGATGGTTTATTTGGCTCAAACTATTTCTAGATTGGCGGCAACTGTGCGGCTATTAATTCACGGCGTTCGTTTCGAGCAAACAAACTATTTTTATAACAGTGCAATCGAACAGGGCCTTAGAGTTACACTCTACAATCTATTTTACCAGATCCTGGGAGTAGCTTTTTTTCAATTTGATGGGTCGCTGTTTAAATTTTTAACAAAATTTCTCTCCGATTATTTTACCATCTTTCCCTAACTTTGCTGAAAATTTGGTGGAATTTTGTTGTGTATTTTGTGAGTTAGACCATTTGGCATGTAATAGAATTCTTGTTTCACGTTAATGGTGTTGAAGAAAGCTGTCATTTTGAAAATTTATTACATGCCAAATGGTCTAATTTCGACAATACACAAAAAAAATCAACCAACTTTTCAGGGATGCTGGGGAAGATGAAACAATGATCCAAGAAAAAAATTGTTAAAAATATTTTAACCGCGACCGATCAATTTGAAAAAAAGCTACTCCCAGGATCATGTGGAACAGACTGTAGTGATCTGTGATCCCCATTGACCAGCTGACCACAGCTGACCTAGTCACCAGATGTCACTCACGTCATTACCTCATACAGCTGCCTGGCATCCTCTCGGCTCCCTAAGTGTCAGACAGCCCCCCCCCCCCCCTGCTCCTCCCGGCTCCCTATGTGTCCTACAGCGTTCCCTCTGCTGCCTATATCCCACAAGCACCCAGCAAAGACAAGATCACCCACCGTTGATTTTATGTTGGTCCAGCGTCGTAGACGGTGGACCAACATAAAATCAACAGTGGATAAACGTCTTCTCGATCACGTCTGGAAGGCAGTGTCTCTCATTCATCTCACCATCCTCGGAATGTTATCCTTGCCCAGTTTAGGTTAGTTATATGTGCACAAAGGCGGCCTAAAAACCCATTCATTTCATTTTTGTCGAACACCCAGTAGACTTTAATCAAGTTTTGATTTTATGTTGGGCAAGCGTTGTAGATGGTGGACCAACATCAAATCAACGTTGTCTTTGTTGGCTGCACACCTATAAAGCCCAGCCAGACGCCCCTAATTAGGTCGCCTGGTGATGGATGGGTTAATTTCTGCCGTGACACATGCCGGTAGAATGCTGATGAATCAGCAATTCCAGATAGCAGCTATCTGGCCAATGAAAGACGCCCATACAATGTTAGGTAAAAGACTAATCAAAGACGCGGATACAAGGTTAGATAAGTTGGGCCAATAAAAGACGCCGATACAAGGTTTATAGGTAAGTGTTGAGCCAATGAAAGACGCCGATACTGTCAATGCATAGGTATGTTAGGCCAATAAAATACGCCGATACAAGGTCAGGTAAATGAATAATCAAAGATTCCGATAGAACGTTAATAAATGGTGGGCCAATCAAAGACGCCGATACAATGTCAGGTAAATGCTGGGCCAATCAAAGACGCAGATACGAAGTTCGGTAAATGTTAGGCCTATCAAAGACACCGTTGCAAGGTTAGGTACGTTGGGCCAATGAAAGACGCCAATACAGTTCTAGGTAAATACTGGGTCAATCAAAGACGCGGATACAATGCTTGGTAAATACTTGGTTAATACCACCAAACAAAGGCAAGCAGCAGAAACTTAAATAAGAAGAGGCAACAGCCCCCAACCCCTGTTAAATCGACTTATGCTAAGTCGATCTAACGACTTATAAGTGGTTATAACGACTTATACTAATACAATTTAAAGATTTATAATTCGTTATACCGACTTAGCATATGATTCGACGACTTTAACGAGATAAAAAAAATATATTTTTGTCATGTCGTTTAAACGCGTCCGTACATTTGACTGTATGTCATGCATTGGTGAGCTGAGATATAGATTGAGTTTGCATTTGTTATTTAATCTCCCAAGCACTAACAAGAGGTCGAGCGACCACCATAACCCCCGCCCCGCCCTCGTGATAGAAATATTTCAGGGTACATCCTTCACTGAACATTCACTTTTTTTTTACGGTAATGGTCTAGTTATCCAACACAGTTTGCCATGTATAAATTTTTCGGCTGCATCCTTCCATGAAAACGCACATTGTGCTTCTCGTAGTTGTTTATAGCTATAGATTATGAACTTGATCGAGTTGAACAGGGCGCATCCTTCCCTGAAACCGCACATTTTGTTCTATAGAAATAATCTAGCAAGATTTTACAGATATTACGCATATTAAAGTAAATGATGGTCGATAGTCGGTCATTTTGAATTTGATCGAGTTGACATTTTTCAGGGCATATACCTCCCTGAAACCTCACATTTTATTTTATAGTAATGGTCTACCTATCTTGCAAATAACAGACATATGCCCAAGTAAACATGTGGCGAAGTTAATCATGACCGCAAGTCGGCCATTTCTAATTTGATCGAACTGAAATTTTTCGGTGTGCATCCTTCCGTAAAGTCTCACAGTTTTATGGTAATGGTCTATAGCTATCTGGCACGGTTTTCCAGATATCAGCAAATTTTAAATAAATAAAGCTATTTTGGCCGGGAAATATAGGTAAAAAATTAGGTCAAATTATTATTATTCAAGCCACACTTACACCTACTGGGAAATTTAGCATGAATATGTTTGTTCATTTTGAAACTTTGTCACGGTCCGAATTTACTGTTTTAACAATTAACAGACTGACTTCACTGGTGTATTTTAATACACCAGTTATCGCCCAATACTGGTTTAATGTTCGTCCTGGTTTGCAAAGGGTGGACCAACATTAAAACAACATTGGATCAAAGTCCCGAGTTTCCTGGGAGACTACAAATTAATAGAAAAAAGTCAAACTGATTTATATTTTCGAAAGATAAAGAAGAGTTGGTGAACTCGTGATCATATCTCGTCAAGTTCGCGTGGATATCTCATGCCAAGCAGACAAGAGACATTGACAAAATGTTGGTTTAACGTTGGCCCACAGTCTATGACGCTGGCCAAACATTAACCCAATGTTGTGTTAGCGTCTCGTGTCTGTCGGGACGTGTGCGTGGATATTTGGTGTCGTCCACGGGGCTTTTCGTGTGAGATATACGACAATATCATACAATCCTAACACTTGCCGTGGTGCTATATCCCAGGGGTCTGCGTGCAAACGCAGAACACACAAGACATTCAACCAATGCTGATTTAATGTTGGGCCACCGTCGCAGACGGTGGCCCAACATTAAATCAGCATTGGGGTATTAGTCTTAAACGCGGACGCAGCTGGAGGAAGTCTCGCGGAGATCTCGTGGACTCACGTGGTCCAATTGGCGGCGCTGGTCGGTGGGACGCCTAATGGATTATGTAGCCCCAGTCGATTTTTGCCACCGCCATATTGATTCGCCTACCCCGATATGAATTATTGATAGGGATATCATGGATGGCCACTGGAGTGGTAGTCTCACACGCTATGCTTTAATTAGGCTGGCACTGCGCAGGATGGGTGCCAGCTTCTTCAGAAACGGGCGTCAAAAACCAAGTGTTAGGTGCAGACTTAACAACAGCCATGTCCAGAAGACACGATATGGGCTCCGAATGATGGGGTAATGTTGGCCCAGTGTCGCGGACGCTGGACCACCATTCAACCGACTTTGGGTGAATTTCTCGTGTCTGCCAGGGCATCTTGTAAGGCGAGAAAAAACTAGACTCGTAAGCACGCAGTTGACCTCAAAATACAAGGCGCGCATGCTTGATACCATAATATCGTATCAAGCTGGTTTAAAACCAAATACAATACAACTGAAAAAACCCCTGTTTTTTGCAAATGCTAGTTCGTGATATAATTCAATTAAAGATAAAAATATATATATATTTGTAAATAAACATATTTTTGTTATTTAAAACTAGAAACTGCGTCTGCAATTCCGGCATTAAATGAATGAAAACATAGGCTATACTATCGTATAATTCAACAAGGCAATCGTTAAACGCGGGGACCGACTTTAGACGTCAGCATCTGACGATCTTAGACGTCAGAATTTGACGTCTAAAGTCGATCCCCGCACTGAAAGAGAAAAATATTTATAATGACCGTAGACCCATAACATAGGTATTCAAATGAGCCGGAAGGGCTAACTAAGACATTTATTGATGATTTCAAATTGAAAAAGCTTTAGACCCCATGATTTACTCGTATGTAAAAATATTTCAGTGTTTTAATGCTTGCCGCTAATCAAGGGGTTAAATAAGCGAAATATTCCACTCAGATTAAATGTTATGGTATGTCCATTATTAATACATTACTCGTTCAGTGCGGGGATTGCCTTTAAATGTCAGAATCTGACTTCATAGAAGTCAGATTGTGACGTCTAAAGTCGGTCCCGCATTGAATGGTTAAATCGACATCAGATTACTCGGTCCTCTCCTGTCAGACGCTGGCCGAGATCGGACGTGAGACAGGAGCTGAGATGTGGCCGAGATCGGACATGTGACATGATCAGTAATTTCATGACCCCGTCTTATCCATCACACCGCGACCTCGCCCAGCACCGCTCAGATGACGGTGGGGGAGTCAGGGCAAAGATGTGGTCCTATAAAAGCCGGGGGCTCCCAATTGCTGCGACCAAGACGTGGCCTGCCAGCCAAATGAAAACAACTCATCAGAACATCAAGGCCACCAATAAAGCCCCTCTCAGCACAGGGACGGGGAAAAGGACCAACGATGGATCAATGCTGGGTGAACCTCTAACTATTTCGGGCCATAATTGAGCCTGCATTTGATCATTTTGTCATATGATTGAAAACAGGGGGTCGTTGTTGGTTTGATGTTGGACGACGCTAGATAAACATTAAAGCAACATTGGGTGAAGGACATGCCCAGAAAACATAAGACGTTCACCCCGTGGCGCGATAGCACAATAGTGCGTACTGCCACGTATTATACAAATGTTGTTTTAATGCTGGGCGAGCATATGTTGAGCCAATATTGATTTGATGTTGGCCCAACGTCGACGACGTTGTGCCAACATCAAACCAGCATCGGCTTAATGTATCATGTTTGTTGGTGGTACATTGAGCCAGTGTAGGTTTGATGTTGACCCACCGTCTTCGACGTTGGGCCAACATCAAACCAGCATTGGCTCAATGTATTATGTTTGCTGGGTAGATCTCCTATGTCTTACCTGTTCCTAACGTGATGATGCTACAGAAGCCGAGCAGCCAGAGAGACAGGCATCCTCGGGAGGCCTGGCGACCCCGACTCTCACATCCCGAGTCATCCTTACTCCTCTGGCCGCTCAAACAGGGATGGCTGTCATTGTAAATACTTGATGAGGCGGTCATTGTGCCTTGTGGTGTCGGGTTCAAGGCGGTTGTCTTTCACGATCTGACACGGTTTAGCCTATCCTGGTTGATAACCTGATCAGGGATGTTCTGCTCAAAGAATGCGGCTGCCAATAAGGTGTTCTGCTTAGAGATGGCGGCTGCCAATAAGGTGTTCTGCTCAGAGAAGGCGGCTGCCAATAAGGTGTTTGTGGTCAAGGAAGGCGGCTGCCAATAAGGTGTTCTGGTCAGGGATAGCGGCTGCCAATAAGGTGTTTTGGTCAGGAATGGCAGCTGCCAATAAGGTGTTCTGGTCAGGATAGCGGCTGCCAATAAGGTGTTCTGGTCAGGAATGGCAGCTGCCAATAAGGTCTTCTGGTTGGTCGGTCACCCGATAAATATCCTTGCCAGAGACAGAGAAGCCTCAGAACATGTGTAATCAGAAGGAAACCTGTCTGTGGCGTATTCCTAGACTGATGGGCAGAATGAAGTACTGCAGTGGTCTGTAGCAGGTCAACTAGCAGTGGACTACACTGTAGGACTCTACTCTCTGCACCCTCCACGGCAGGGCTTCCCCTCCCGGGCTAAAGCCACTTCAGGAAATTGTCGTCTCGCCTTCGCGTCCGTCTGTCGCGTGCTACCTATTTTTATGTTTCTTCTTCTCGTCTCCCTCACTGCTTTCTTCTCTGCTTGTTGCCTTGAACGTGTTCTGGTCGGGCTGTGCCGGCAATGTGATATGTCACAGCGACACGATCACCTTCTGAGGGGGAATATTACACGGTAAATCAGGCATGTGTTCTGTCTGCTGACAGCAGAGATCGTGTCCTACAGGCTGCAGATAGGACAGATCGTGCCAGACAGATGTATTCCTTTACAAGCCTCCAATCGTCCCGTATACTCTCAATATCACAACCTAGCACACTGTAGTAACCGACGTGTCAGAGGAGACTTAAGTATCAGGACAATTCCCCCAGCTGACGTGTGCACTCCACATACAAATTCTCACCACCACATCAGCTATCTGTAAAAAGAAAACGAGGAGCGTCAACATTAAATACAATCCCAGCTGAAACAAGACGTTCAACCAATATAAGTGTGAAATACTATATAATTAAGAGAAGTTTGTAAAATACTGTACAGAACAAAAAAAAAACAGAACAAAAAAAACAGAACAGAACAGAACAGAATAGAACAGAACAGAACAGAACAGAACAGAACAGAACAGAACAGAACAGAACAGAACAGAACAGAACAGAACAGAACAGAACAGAACAGAACAGAACAGAACAGAACAGAACAGAACAGAACGGAACAGAACAGAACAGAGACAAAACGGGACGGAACGGAACGGAACGGAACGGAGCGGAACGGAACGGAACGGAACGGAACACGGCACGGCACGGCACGGCACGGCACGGCACAGCACAGCACAGCACAGCACAGCACAGCACGGCACGGCACGGCACAGCACAGCACAGCACAGCACAGCACAGCACAGCACAGCACAGTACAGTACAGTACAGTACAGTACAGTACAGTACAGTACAGTACAGTACAGTACAGTACAGTACAGTACAGTACAGTACAGTACAGTACAGTACAGTACAGTACAGTACAGTACAGTACAGTAGATAGGGGTGAAATATGGTGCAAAGCAGAGCAGTGAGCATACAGCGTGTAAAGCGCTGTATGACAGGGGAATTAAATATTCAAACAGGGCTAGCTAGACAGAGGAATTTAAGACCACACACAAGCTTAGAGTTGTCAGTACACTGGATACACCTTACACTTAATGAAGGGTCACTTATCTCAGAAGAGCGGCATATTAAGACAACCATATTTCCAACAGCAAGGCTAGGCTTGCTGTAGGGAAGATGGAACACACCATGAGAAATGAAGAGAAGCCACACATAATACAAGGAAGTGGAAGATACAAGAGACATAAGACACTAGACGATTTGAAGACAATATAAATAGCATCCCATTCACAATGCAAATGAGAAGCATACAGCCTGGCGAATTAGTAAATGGAATGCAACGTTGAGCCAATGTTTGCTTAGTGCTGGGTCAGCGTCGCAGACAGTGAACCAACATTATTCCAAGATTGTATCCATGTCTCGAAGTCATTTTTTGGTGACTTGGAGTTGTGGACCACGTGGTGACGATCCCCGCACTGAAAGAATTAAAACATTTATAATTACAGTAGATCCATAACATATGTTTTCAAATGAAGTGGAAGGATCTAACTAAGACATTTATGATAGCTTAACCCTTCCAGGCCTGGATTTACCGTTGTCATCTTCATCCACTACAAGCCGCGAATTGCTGTCGCAATTCTCGACTTGTAGTGGATGGAGATGATTTGATGTAGTTTAAAAGTTAAAGAAAATTGTCATATATTGGTAAACCAGTTTCATGGAAATGTTCATTCTAAAACCCCTAGTTGTAGGGAAATTGAGTATGTTTTCAGGTATGTAAAATGATGCTTTAATGCATCGTGAGGGCTCAAAGGGTTGAAATTGAAAAAAACTATCTCGTCGCCATGGTTTATACAAACATATTTCAGCGTTGTGAAAGTTAAGGGTTCTAAAGTTTCAAATTAATTGACAACTCGCAGAACACGAACCATACCACTTTGTCAAATTACAGCGGGACATCCATATGTCTCTGTGAAGCCATTTCAAGATTTTCAATTTTCAATTGGCTCCGACAGACATCTATAGATTCACTGACAAACACGCCACAGCAATCACACAGCATTCACCCAATGTTGGTTTTTATGTAGGCCCATCGTCTGCAATGATGTCCCTACATTAAACCAACAGTAATGGATACAGGTTTCGTGTCTACTGGGTGCCCGTTTGGTGTCAGTCATAATAATCTGCGCATTGCTTTTTGTGATACATTAATTTGGAAAAGCATATTCAATCGATTGACAGACAGCCATATGAAATCTTAGCGCGCCAACACCACACATGTGTAATAAAAAGATTGCAAAGGGCAATAAACTTAGCTAGTCTTAAAACAGTGGGTTTTCCATCGTCAGTAAATTGCGGCTGTTTCTGACATTTAGACAGACACCAGTTTACTCACATTACAGATCTAATAGCCAGGATGCGTGATAGGGTATGACAGGACACGTATCATCATCACACTATAGGCACTCACATTTAATATACTAAAGATCCAGGTTTCATTGCAATAATCCGTGGTATTAATTTTACAGTATCATGTTTGTAATTTCCAGGTTGACATTTGTTCCACGGTCCAATTTATCACTAGCGTGATCAGATCACTGGCGCATCCCAGCGTACATGAGATATTGAACCAATGCTGTTTTAAAGTTGGGCCAGCGTCGTTAACCAACATTGAGAGTAAAACTATATATAAAAAATATAAAATAACTTACAAGTACAAGCAATTTTAAACCGTACAACCTAATTAATTGCTCAATGAATGAATTATTTAACCATTTTTAGACCCGAGTGCACAGCGGTCGCCGGACGAGCTGAGGCGGTGTGACAGGGGCTTATGTCTCAGTCAGACATTACTCTTAATATATCAACCAAAACGAGCCGTAAATAAAAACACATATAGAGATTAATTAGGAGTTAAACACACAACGTCGTCTGATAATTAGCAGCTGCCTATTGTATTTCAAATCAATTATATTGCGAAGATTTTTTTTTTAGATCAATTCTTCTCAGAGAAATGTGTATACATCGAGCGCGATATATATATGCGACAGTCCAGTCATGGCCGGGACACTTTGCACTGCAGGGACTGTGTAAGACAAAATATGTTTGACTTCCAGTGCATCATATCCGAGCTAACATTGCCTTCAAAATACGGGCACGTATTCATAGTGAATTGGTAGCCAAATCTACTGATAAGCTACTAAGCTAATTCATAGAAAACACATTAAACGGTTGTTATTGTGGTACAAGTTCCCCATGTCCTGACCATTTGTAGCGAGGTGTAGGGGGTGGTAAAATCCAATACAGCGTTCGTTTTTTGAGACATTTTGAAGTTTTGCGATGACCCCCTACGCAAGGCCCTGGCGCAATGTTTATTTATTTATTTATTTGGCTTATTTATATACACAAATCAAATATATACAATAATTATACAAATATGCAATTGTAAATACAATTGCTTACATTAGGACGTCATGTACAGGTGACCAGTACCTTTACTACGTTTGACATCCAGGATAAAATGTTATATACACTTGAATTAAAGTTAAAATATAAAAGATAAATTTAATATACATACTACATAAAATACATTTTTGTTTCCTGCGCCAAAACTAGAGATAAAATAGCTACATATTATTATAAATAGTAGCAAAAAAGACACAATCTGGATAATGTTAATTTAATGCTGGCATAACGTCTGCGACGTTGGCCCAACATCAAAACAAATTTGGGTCTCGTGTTTTCTGGGATTACAATGAACAATCCAAGATAACACGAGACGTCGACTTGATGTCGATTTAACGTTGGCGCATAGTCTGCGACGCCGGCAAACCATTAATCCAACATTGGCTCAACATCTGGCGTTTTCTGGAATAATAGTATTCTCACCTTTGACGGCCAGCAAAACCTTTGAAATCCTCGGTACTATGTGCCACTTTGAACTTTGTTAAGTGTAGACCAATAACACACAATAAAATGCTGCTTCTCTCCGCGCGGGAAGACAGTGGTAAAGCAGTGTTGGCAGCACTAATGGTGTCTCTTACATCCACTGTGTCACCAGTTGTTACACTGCTCCAGTTGCCTTTAGAGCCGTTCCCCCAGCCGTCTGTCTCGGCCTGATGCTTTAACTGGGCACTGATTCGGTCTCTGGCAGATGGTCTGGCAGTCTGGCAGAATCCTGCAGTGGCGCTGTCAGTGGTGGTGGCAGTGGCGCTGGCAGTGGCGGTGCTGTGTGATGTGTAACCGTCACCGGCCTCTGGTTATCTGTCTGCAGACAAGTGTGACACGCTATTCATTCAGCATCCCTGGCTGTTATTGCTGTTGTTGCTGCTGCTGTTGCTGCTGCTGCTGCTGCTGCTGCTGCTGCTGCTGCTGCTGCTGCTGCTGCTGCTGCTGCTGCTGCTGCTGCTGCTGCTGCTGCTGCTGCTGCTGCTGCTGCTGCTGCTGCTGCTGCTGTTGATGCTGCTGCTGCTGTTCAGTTGCTGGTGATGCTGTTGTTGTCCTGGCTTCTTCCCATATAGCACGATTCGCTGCCCAAAACCGGTTTAACCCTTGAAGGGCTAGTCACGTTCAAAGCCGTTTT
Source organism: Flabesymbios commensalis (assembly GCA_964017125.1). Taxonomy (NCBI): domain Eukaryota; kingdom Metazoa; phylum Annelida; class Polychaeta; order Terebellida; family Flabelligeridae; genus Flabesymbios; species Flabesymbios commensalis. The sequence goes on from OZ024911.1 coordinate 16,214,991, forward strand.
CAGAATTTGTATTTGTCCTTCAGCCAGGGATATTTGAAAGATAAATGCATTTTAATTTGTTAGATTGGCATGTGTTTCGGTTTAAATTGTACACATGTAAGTGTTTTTTACAACTTGAAGTTGTGAGTCGCGGTCAAGGCACTCTGTCACAAGTGATGAAAACATTAAATTTAAAACTCAGCTCATGAGGAGATAATGTTGAATTGCTAAATTGTTTTTTGATAATTTTTTTCATATGTAGCTAGAATTTCCAACGCAATTTCCAGCTTTAAATGACGAAAAATATGGTCATTTGTGACAAATAAAGATATAACAAATTGAATTATTTGATCGACTAAATATCTACATCACAAATCATTTTCATCAAATTTCCGTTGCATTGCATTTGAATATATTTATAAACGGTGCTCCCGGGAAATACGAGGCATCGAGCCAATGTTGTTTTAATGTTGAGTCATAACCTGCGACGCTGGCGCAACATTCAAAAAGCATCGGTGCAAAGTCTCCTTTATGATGATTTCAAATTGAAAAAAATCATTTGGTCTTTATGGTGTATACAAACATATATCAGCACTGTAAGGGTTAGCCCATCCTTTCGGGTCTTTGTATACTTGCTCTGTTGCCGCTGATGGCATTCCCCCCGTCAGCTACATCATCAGGGTGTCACTTTGTGGCCACGGGAGGGACAGGACGGCGGCCCTAGGGTAGTGGTTAGCACCGCTACCTTTCATGCCAGAGTTCGGGGTTCGGTTCCCGGTCTCGGCAGTTTGAAAGAAACAAATGTTTCTTCGCCATTCATGTGTGAAAGTCAGTATTGTGGGGAGCCTCCGTGACCGAGAGGTATCGTGCTCGGCCTCAGACCGCCATCAGAGTCATCAGTAATGTTAGTGTCTCCTACTACAACGGAACTTTCAGGATAGATGGCTTGGTTGACTCAGAGCCCGGGCACCGGGTTCGTATCCCGTTGCAGCAGATATCTTTCCTGTGTGCGCACATATGCAGTGACTCAAACTGTTCAAATCCATGGGATAATGACCGATAATCGATTAGCACCGTAATGAAAAAACATATGCAAAAAATATGATTGACCAATACGTCACTGTTTACATGTAAACGGTCAATAAGAAATTTTCTAAAAAAAATACAATGAGCCGTAATTTTTGTTTACCTGTTAAACTGTATCGCGGAGGACATTGTTCCATTGGCCTACTGATGGAATTATTCCTGTAGACAAGGGTGAATGGGAGAGTAACATGGGGTTTTTTACGTATTCGCTAAAGTTAACCCCATCAGCACAGATACCGTCTTTATACATCAGAATCTGACGTCTGTAGACGTCAGATTCTGAAGTATGAAACAGTCCCCGCACTGAAAGAATTAAAACATTTATAATGATCTTAGACCTATAACAAATAATACTACTAATAATAATCTGTATTTCGTACTCTAAGTACTTGAACATAGTATGCAGTGTGTAATTGAATAATTTAGTGCATGTAATACAACTCAGTGTATGATACAATAAATTATCAAGACAGAAAAAAGATAGTAACTGATTCAGTTCATCCGACGTAAAGTTGGTGTTTTTCTGATCTCGCATGCATAATACGTCATTAATAGCTCCGGCTGACATCATATCGGCTGATATGGGACTATTTACATCTATTATTCTATTCATAAAATATATGTCAAAAATATTGAACTTGTCCAGGCTGTACAAATTTGTGATAAAATTAAGGCTGTTACTGGCCTCGGAACGGCTTCCACGTAAACATAGCAAAGCACACAATTTAACACATGTATTATCACTCTTAAGGCTATTTACAAAAAAAAATTAAAAACGTAGATGTAATTGTCTGTCGACCGGTATATCGTTACAAATGAGGTGAAGCAGATTATTATGCGTTCTATATAGAAGACCCAGTAGGCGTCGGATACATTTACGCTAAGTGGTATAAAACATTTCAACATGTTTGAACGAAAAATACCACAGTACACTTCCGTATAAAGACATACAAAAAACTTTAAATAAGAAGTTTTTAGTTTCACTAAAAATGAATTTGAATACTGCAGACAAGACGTTTACTCCTTTGGTAAAATCATTATCGATGCTCTTAATGCATTCTTGTGATACCTGGTTGCCAATAATAAGACCAAGATGCTGCTCACTGAACACGGAGCTGATCATTTGATTATTGAATAATACTGAAGTATCACAGTCATTGGCATTTGAAAAAACAATGAGCTTACTTTTGCTCGAGTTAAAATTCACTTGGAATTCTAGTGAAATTTGCTTACATATATCTAATAAAACACATAATGACTTTTTACATGGTGCAAGCAGAATAATATCATCGGCATATCCAAATGCTCCCATGAATATGTGACCAATATAGCATCCGGCACGTGATTGATCAAGTTTATCAAGCAAACTATTAATATACACACCAAACAGGATAGGGGATAAAACCCCACCCTGCTTCACACCATTACTGATTGAAAACGTCTCGGAAAAAGACGAACCCCATTCAACTCTCGATGTTTGACTAGTACAGAGAGTGGCAATTAACCTGCAGATAACAGGGCAAAGATCTCTGGACAAAAGTAGTCTGAACAGTTTTATGAAATGAACTCTGTCGAAGGCTTTGCTTGCATCAAGTAACATACCATAAACAATACTTCCACCATTCAAATAATATTGTACGGTCTCTTTGACAACAAATGTACATTGACTTGTAGAATGTTTTTGCTTAAAGCCAAATTGAGAATCATTAGAAGAAAGTGCTTTATCACAAGCATAGGGATTCGACCACATATAACCTGTTATTCTAATTTATCAAACAAGAGGGTTCAAGGTATCAGGACAAAATGCATGTAAGCATCACCTTTCATGGCCACTCAGACATGCAACAAACTTTTTTTCATCCTGAAAATTCCACCTACATCATCCATAGTTATTACTCTTTCTAATCTGGATCTGCTGCCCTGAGTATATTCGTAATTTTAGTACAAATTCAGGTTTTGAGCAACACCATATTTATTACGAAATCATCTGTATTGACTTCCCCGACTTTGTCTGGTACACTCACGTCACAAAACAATATCATGTGATCAGGTGACAGAAAATATCAGGAAGGCCAAGCCTATTAATCACATTTGCTTATTGTTGCTACTTTTGTCAGATTGAGATGTCATTCTATTTAGTGGATATTTCATATCTTCAGACTTAGGCCCGTAAGCATTATTATAAATTACAATAGTTTTGTTTCGAAGGAAAAAAAATGTACTGAAACTTCATTTATTGGACTTAAAAATGTAAGTACAAATCAATATAACTCATAGGTTACAAATCAACTTTTTAATACACATCTCTTATATATAGGGGCTACCCTGAGTGGCACAATGAACCCGCAACTCACTCTGCCCAGAAACACTATTATTTATAAACATATATTCCGCTTCTGGTGAATTAAAAAAAATACAGGAATGTTGTAATTTTGTGGATAATTTGAAAGCACACATTGTTTTCTTCGTGCGTGATATAAGGTATTGCTGTGTTGTGAGATTTTAGGGTGTATACAGGGGGTGAGAAGGATTTTTGTCTTTTCTGAGAATAGGCGTCAGAATATTTAAGGAGGTCTGGGCAATACTTACATTTTTACCCGCAAGGGAGAGTAGCTCAAAACGGAGGACATAAACATACCATTTTCGAACCTGTTTTGAAAAAAGACAGTTCAGGCTTCATCATGGTTCTACGGTTTTAGTGGAGGTCTCCTGATCATTTCTATGCTAATAACCAAAATATGTAAAAAAAATTATTTGATCAAATAAATCAATCTGAGTCTGAGTCTGGTGTGTCACATAAGGGGTAGGTAGGGATGAAAATGGTGATTTCGGCCCTTACAATGTTGGCACTATACATGCGTTTCAATGGGTTTGGGATTTAGGGTGGTGAGACAATGTGCGGAGGGTATTGGAGCAGGGTTAGGATTATATACAATAAAATTACAATGTTTCTGCTGTTGAATAGAAAGTAAACATATTCAATTTGTGTTTAATTGTATTCTGATAGTCGATAAGTCAACAAAGCTCTACAATTTTGAAAAAAACACAAATAATTGATGAATGGATGTGACAACTTGGAGATAGGCCCAGGATGGTGTGTTTGGGTTGGTAGTTCGTAGATAACATGCTTTCCCATGGTACTTTGACTTGTTGTATGGGTACAAATAAATAGAAAAATATGGGAAGTTTAATCATTTGTAATGTCATTAACCATTTATCCTGATTGATATATTATTTTTATTCATAATTCTGAATAATAAATGGTCACCATGATTACCTATTCATTGTGATTAAATAAGAGTAGGAACTGCTACTTTATTCAACCACGTTTCCTGTTCGGAACAACTTGCTGCTCCGTCCTTGTTTGAAATAAATAAAACAAACGGAATTTAAATTTGTATATATGGTCTAACCACCCTAAAGGAGCCGAAATCCAAATAGATGGCTAATGAGTGGGGAGTCCATCATAAATGACTGCTTCACATGGTTGTTTCCGCTTCTGGTGAATTACCAATAATACAGGAATGTTGTGGATTGTGTGGATGATTTGAAAGCACACATTGTCTTCTTCGTGCGTGATATGAGGTATTGCTGTGTTGTGGGATATTCCGGTGGACACAGGAGGTGAGAAGGATTTTTGTCTTTTCTGGGAATGGGCGTAAGAATATTTTGGGAGATTTTGGCAATAATGACTTCATACCCACAAGGGAGTGTATCTCAAAACGGAAGAAGTTAGCATACCATTTTCGAGGCTGTTTTGAAAAAGGACAGTTCAGGCTCTATTATGGTGTGTCACATAGGGGGGTAGCTGAAACAAAATTGGTGATTTCGGCCCTTAGAATGTTGGCATTATACATGCGTTTCAATGGGACTGGTATTTAGGGTGGTGAGACCATGTAGTTTCACGCTTCCGCTTCACGCCTAATGTTGGCTCGACGCTGGCCCAGCAGTAAGTCAGCATTGGTTAAACATGTCACGATCTCTGGGCTTTGGATTATCATCAATTCAACGTTGACTCAACCAATCCCGTTGGCGGCGTTGCTGACATAACTGTATTCGTCAATGAACACATGACGGCATGAAACTTTGACGCAATGTTGACTTAATGTTGGACCACCGTCTGCGACGTTGGCCTAACATTAAATCAACAATGGGTCAAAGTCTCATGCCGTGTACCATGAGGCTTCCGGTCATAATTTCAAGCCACCATTGGCGGAAAATCGAATGACCCAATGTTGATTTATTGTTGGCCCACCGCCTGCGACGCTGGCCCAACATTAAGTCAACATTGAATCAAAGTCCTATCCCGTATACCACAAAGCCTTCGGTCATAATTTCAAGCCACCCAAGCCGTTGGCGGAAAATCGAACTTGCATTGTAAGAAACGCGATTAGGATTGGGGTTGTTTGGACGCTGATGAAGAGCTTGTCTCCTCGCTGAAGACGCTGGGGGAAGATCAGATCCTAATTGACTACGAGATAATCCCGCTGGCTCGTCTGGCGCTCAGCAACACGCGGCAGAAGAGTAATCAACTGGGGATTCAGTTAACTCTTATCATGCTAGACCCGTGTAAGATTAACCCCACAACGCTGAAATAATTTTGATTAAACCATGGAGGCTAAAGGGTTTTTAATTTGAAATCATCGTAAATTTCTTACTCAGCTCTTTCCGATTTATTTGAATACCTATGTTATGGGTCCATGACCATTATAAATAATTTGACTCTTTCAGTGCGGTGACCGTGTTCATACGTCATAATCTGACGTCTACAGACGTCAGATTCTGACGTATAAAGACGGTTCCCGCGCTGAAAGAGTTAACACTTAGAGCACTGATGTCGACTGTGTTTTTTATTAGCACCTTTATGCATAACCCCTGATAACGAGCTGTTCATAGTAAAATATACCTGCAATCTTGAAACACTGATATATGTTATAGGACTTAAATTTCACAAATCACATAAATTTTCTATTTCTTGAATTTGTGGATCGCGGTAGCGAGACACAAATTCAGGTGACTGAAAATTTAAATTGAATAGTTCAGTGTTGCAAGGGTTAACACTTGGTATGCTAGACCCATGTAGAATTATGCGGTGTCCAGAAAAATTGCAAGCCAAATAAAATGTCAATGAAGTTGAGAAAAAAGTTTGTGATAAATGTTCAGTTGAAAGAATACAGCTTGGGACATGTCTACTTTTCATAAATAAAGATATTTTTTGTCATTTGAAGGTGGAAATTGCGTCAGCTTTTCCAGGTTTAGATGGAGGAAGAAATAGAAAAAAACAATTCAGCATAACAAGGGTTGAAATTAATTTAGTAGGTATGTTCAATAAGGATCCAACAGTCAGTGGAAAGGGATTTCGGTATTCAGCAGTCTAGAACCATTCCGATTCAATTAATAATCAGGTTCACTATATCATGTATGTAATTTCGCTCAAAAAAATTTAGATTAGCAAAACTACAAAACATAACCGATGGTAAAATGGATGATTTCATTTGCGCAAGTGTTCGGCAGTCGGCCATCTTAGATTTTTCAAACTGGCACCCAAATTCGATTTTAACAACACTAAGTCTTCTAATTGCGGGATAAACCACCAATATCACGATGCTATAGGATCTTCATTTTGGTGGGTTATCCCACATTTTTGGGGTAGAGAGATATTCCAGATAATCAATATGATATATTTAACATTGGAATATGATTTTTATTCTGTAATTTTTCACACATACACAGTAAAATACGTGTCAATAACTGTTAGTAGTTTAGTGTACACATACACCACAATACAACTGGAAATAACGATATTTGTTCTAGAATACCATATTAATACACTGTATAAGGCAAGATATAAGGCACTCTTATAAGGCGATGCATCAATGTGTGTATATTGGTGTCACAAGTATGTTTATGTGGAGGAAAAAATGTTGAATACCTAGACATAAAGTTGACTATTAAGCTGTTTAATGGCTGAACCCAATTGTCATTTTTAAATTATTTTGTCCATGCTTGTATTAAAAAAATCAATAAAAAGGACTTTCGTAACACTTTTACAAACATATTGTGACCAAATCGTATGCGGTCAACATCCTATTTTTGATCAACCTCAGGTTTGAAAAATATATTTTGAGTCACAGTTTCACGGATTTTATCAAACTAATGCAGTGCAGGCCTCTTTCTACATGGAATATTGTCAATTAAATGTCATGTAGCTAGGAGTTTCTCTGATATATACTAACCCTCAGTGAGGATGAAATTTAGAATCACAAATTATGAACTACAGACTTCACCTCTAACGAGAGTACAGACTGCACAGAGTAAGTCCTTTCTGTCAACATAAGGCGGACACTGGGCAGTGTAAAAAAGGACGCCATCCTGATTGTCAGGACTACTGTCGGGACTTGGCTCAGCTGCTTCGTCCAGACATACGAGCTCGGTCCGCTGATGAGTGTGTCCTTCCGCGGCGATGTAGCCAGTATATTATGTGTGCCAGCCTTCATCACATAGATTTCTACCAGGTATCATCAACATGGATCTTCTTGTCCTTTGACATACGGCACATGGCACGTCATGTTCTAACAAGTCGTCATTATGAATGTGCTGGTATTCACCTCCGTAGACAAAGGCATAGCGCTCATCACTTGGACCATTGTCTGTGAAGATGGAGTCATTATGCAAACACAGATAATTACTTCCTCCTCCTTGATTATATAAGGATCCTCCAACAACACCTGGAATACAAAAAACATAATACAACATACGGCAGGCAGGCAGGCAGGCAGGCAGACAAACATGTATTACCATGTGTTATATTATCACCTGAGTAAAGTAGTGTGGCTGTTCCGGGACACGCTGTTTCCCCCCAGCGTGTGTAGATGGTGCCATCTACAACAAATATTAAAATAGTTCAGACTTTACGAACTACATAGGACGACAACAGTTTTTAAGTGTTGTTATCTCAATCACTGAGCCAGGTTTTATTTCTTTGTTTAAAGAATGATTCAACTGCAAGACGCGCATGCCTGGGACGGTCAAGTGTAGGCCAACAGTAGCCTATTGAGTACAGATTGACGGCATTAATATAGCCACTGAACTGATTACAAGATACTACTTAAACGGGACATTGATCCAAAGCTGTTTTAATGCTAGGCCATCGTCTGCGACGCTGGCCCAACATTGAACCAACATTGAATAAATGTACAATGTTTGAGAGAAAGTCCGCTTGCCCAGCAAACACAAGACATTTGTATAACATTTATACAACGTCGGCCCAACGTCTTCGACGTTGGTCCAACATTGCATAAAGTCATACAAATGTTTTGTGTTCACTGGGCATGTCAATACAAGCTTGGGTCAAGCAGTTTCAAAATCCCCGCAGTAATACAGTCAGTTTGTTTGCAAGCAAGCGACCAAGTAGGGGTAAGGGCCAAGATCTTTGAATTATAAACTCATAGATGTCGCTCAAGTATATATGAACTTGCTGTGATTTGAGAACTTGCTCTTAATGAGGCTCTAGGTATAAAACGCATATTTAGTATTATTATGGAATAGGGACTTGACCTACCCACGGGCACTATTGCCTTCTGGGAGACCCTTGTCCCGTGAATTTTAACAGTTGACTACACCTTTAACATATTTTTTTCTGAAATTTGATACACTACAGGGTGGGATGAAATAAAATAAAATAAATAGGTTATTCTCATTTTATTGTGTAAGCAGTTGGATCGTAAGTAATGTACTCATTAATTTATTATAGTATAGCTAATGATATCTAGTGATCTAGTGATCAGAAAGCAAACATTTTACACCTACGGCTCAGTGACTGACGCTATGATAGCATACACGCCGTGATTTGTATTCTGTATATTTAAAAGGACATCATATGTTAACATGTCAATTTTTTTTAAATAAATTCATAATGAGCTATATAGCCTACTGATCCTAACTAAAAGTATTTTAAAATCATCCAAAAATTTAAAAGCATTGAAAAATACTAAACTAGTTTTATTTCCAAGACGTATATTGCCATGTAAACCAAACGGTATGCCACTTTAATGTATCTACACAGGGTAGTCCGGGGATCCTTATTATTGATGGCGTTGTTTTTCGTGGGTTTATTTTTGTTTTGAACTCACCCAAATGTGTTGTTCCTGTGTCCCCAGCCTCTCTCAGTTCACAAAGAGGTGATTTATCCACTTGTACACTTGTTCTCTTTAGGATTCCAATACGCCTTTTTCTTATTTATTTTCCCACATGGAATGTTGTCCTTCATGTATCCCTTTGAGTTACAGATCACATAAATGTCACACCCTCTACAGGACTGGTAATTCCCCTTGGATTTACCTATACAGCTGTGAACACAGTCTTTACCTGTTGTTGGTTCATCTGCACATTTATAAACAATATAAACGAACCTTTCAGTACTATTACCATGCAGCTCAAGGAGAACCTTGCAAGTGTTCTCCAGGGGTTGCATGATTGTAGTACTGAAGGGTTCCTTCTAAAGAACCTATATTATTTAGAGTGTATCATACATTTAGTTGGAAATATCTGATAGTTGCAATAACTCATTGCGATATCCTGACTGTATAAAATGTTTTACATCAGGTATTTGAAACTGACACCTAGCTTCTCAAAACTCAAACTGATCGTTTGTGTTCAGTTAATTATCTTAAGAATACATGATTTTATAAATATGCACTACACATACTTATGCAGGTTCCAGAAACCAAGGTTATCAGCATCATGACTACGATGACGCTCATTAAACTGAGTCGTCGATGTTCCATGTTGGCCTGAGATTTGTGTCTCTCGATAGGATATGATTGAATTGACACTAGCACTAGTCCTACTCGTCATAGAGTCTGATCGAATAACACTTTGCTGAACGTATTGAAAGGTGAAATAAACTGGAAGGGTGATGTGTGCACAATTTGCTTAAATACGACGTAGGAACTTGAAATGCCAGGGCCCGTTATCTCGTACAAGTTACGATATATCGTAGGCTTCGAATTGGTCGAGATGGCCATCTCGACCAATTCGAAGCCTACGATATAGCGTCATTTCTACGAGAATGCTGGCCAAAACAGTGTTATCCCCCTGGTTATTGTATATGCCTAATCATTTCATGAGATAACAGTCTACAAACAAACGGTGTATATAATACATATTAGATACCCTGATATCTAACACAACACGAAGTGTTGTGTTAGATATCAACACGAAGTGTGGGTAAAAGCTCGTCAAGTTTGTATATTTTCACTCTGTTTACCCTGTACACTAACATATTTTCTTATAGAAATATACATTCAAACTCGTTATGACAGCTGAATTAATCTCGTGCTGATTATGTATATTATTTATTTATTTACGAGGCTTTATATACACAAATATATACAATAATTGTACAAATATGCAATTGTAGATAAAATCGTGTACATTAGAATGTCAAATAAAGGTGACCAGCACCATTATGTTCCAGGATAAAATGTATCTACACGATACTTACACTTGAATTTAAGTGAGATCCAAATATTAGCTACATATTATTAAAAACAGTAGCAAAAAGACCCTGGAAAGTGTAGAAACCTTTAAAATAAAAATCGGCAGAGCAAAGAAAAGGTGACCAATGTACTATAAGAAAAAACTATGCTGTCTCTTATATCATTCTACTGTATGTTTTTATTATTTTATATATTATTTTTTAAAATATTTTACTGCTCACTCTAGTAAGCACACGATCATATCGTGGAGGATATTTTCTGAAAATATAAATACGCTAATAAAATATGCATGATATAAATATGCATATATTGTGTATTATACATAAATTTACCTGTTTACGCACGCAAATGTTAATGTATTTATTACACCCGAATATTTACTGTCTCTATATGTTCAGGAGAGAGTAGTATCCCAATTGTAAAGCTACCAAAAGCGCTTAAAACTATCGTACTTATGCATATTTTTACACGACCCACTAACACAATACACTAACACTAATGTTGGATAAATGTTCGTCCATCGTCTACGACACTGCATTGCCCAAGATTATTCCATCATTGAGTCAATATTGTTGTTTCTGTTCACAGCGGATAACCCAGAAAACACGATTTTCTAATCAGAAAAAACACTTGAGAAAATATTTGTTATATTACTTTTTTGCTTTAAAATTACAACTAATTTTAATTTATATGTATCAACATTAGTAGTATTATATTATAGGAAATCGATAATAAAGTGTGGGCCCAATAGCAAATATAAATTGTTTGCCATGGTATTAGTTTGCTCATACAAGCCAGCTTGCACGGGACGAAGGGGATGTCTAAGTTGGCAGCGACTTGCCAAGGCCTTGCCAGGGTATCGGCGTGATTGTACTTGCCAGCGAAATTAAGCACCCCTCTGCATTCGCTCTTACTGAACAGCCCACGATACACTTTGGCGAAGGGGATGCCTAAAATAACTATGTCTTATATTTAATAACCTTGCAAAGCATTCAATGCATAACGATCCGGGGCGGTCCCAGGGTAGAAAAAGGGCAGAGTCACTAAAAGATAAAAAGGGCGCACATGTAAAATAAAAGGGGAGCGCCGGAGGCGAGAGGAGTTTTTTTGCTAATAAAATACCAATAATTTACACCATTTCTAGGCATCTAAGAAATAACAAATGGGAAAATAACTCACATTAATCATCAAATCTAATAATTATATATACAGGAAATTATTTTTTCTAGATTTCAAAAAGGGCATTGAAAAATTAAGGGGGGGGGGTCACGTGACCCACTGGATCCGCCCCTGGACCGTCACCGCCAATATATAATCTAATATATAAATATATGTCAATGTGAAAATTATCGTTTTTAATCTAATAGGCTAGAAAACATGGCGGGGGAATCTAATTTTCCAGTATCTGTCTTGTTCTTCTTATTACAATATTAGGCATCCCCTCATTTTATTTCGTCTAGAAATGGATAATATTCCAGCAACCACCAGCTGGGATATTGAGCATACTTTCTAACACATTGGTTAAAATAATTCACTTCAAGTGTGTGTAAAACTGTGTCTGTTACTTATAAAACAATGCATTAAAACTAAGTTATTTTAAAAGAGAATTATACGTAAATGTGGATTGCTCAGGACACCTTTGTGTGACTTCCGCTGCGTAGACATTATCTGAACATGCCCACACTGTGAGGTGACTTTTTGACTTGTCCGGGATGGCTTATATATGGAGATGCTTAATATGAGGCGACACCGGCGCTATGAAAATTTCTATGACGTTGATTCAACATTGACTCAACATTGGGTAGCCTTATCGAGCATGCTATGTACGTTTTACTTTCTCTAAATTATTTGCCCTGACAACAGTTTATTTTAGCACTCACTTCTCTCTGTCCCATGATCCATTAGTAAATAAGTAAGTAAGTAATTTATTAGGCAATAGGCCTGTGGCCCTTGTGCATTATGACGTTAAATACAGCGCCTGATCAGGACTGCATCACGATTTTGGCTAATCAACTACCTTCTTTTGAATGCACTTTATTTATCGTACAAAAAAACAGACACATAAAATGGGGAAAATTTGTTTATTAAAAATAAACATCAAATTAAACGACTACAAATAAAAAGGGCTTCACTTCAAATGTTGTTAATGTAAACGTGGTTGTAACAGAGTGAAGCCCTAAGACCGAAATAGGTATAAATTTACTTGCCAGTCAGTTAACAGGATTAACCAGTGAATATTTATACATGTCTCTAATTGATCTAATCTACTACGAATATTTATACATGTCTCAAATTGATCAAATCTACTAGAACTATTTATACATGTCTCTGATTGATCTAATCTACTATGAATATTTATACATGTCTCTAATTGATCTAATCTACTATTTAAATGTGAACTTTGACTCTTGTATCATTACAAACAAATTAGATAATATCAACCAAACTATCAATAACAATCTAGTAATTGCTCACACAAAACCAAACCTATCAATAACAATCTACTAATTGTTCACATTAATATATTAATGAACATTGACTCTTGTATCATTACATACAAATTACATAATATTGACAAAATCTATCAATAATATTATTAAACAAGATTATCTGTTGTTGAGGAGGGTATGAAAACGGCACACAGACACAAAGTGTCTGACCCCAGCAACACAAACTTACGAATGCATCGTAAGAGCACATATGAATTCAAACCTCTCATCTGTCTAATTCACCATTACTTGCGGCATCAGAAACAACACTAATTCTAAATAGTGAAGTTCTATATAGTCTGAAATTTAGTTTTTAAATTGAAATTATGATGTCTACAGAAGTGAAACTTGAAATTTACATGTAATGAATAGATAACCAAATAATTAAAATTTCTAAATGTAGATAATAAGGGACACATTATCATAACATCTGTTGTATTTATAATTCCTGAAGCAAGTCTGAGTAGTGTTTTGACTGGCTGGATTTATATGTCAGTGGAATTTTATTTTCTGTAAGTGTAAAATCTGACCACAGAAGTATACAGACCTAGCTGACCTAGGTATTGCAGACACACTTTGAAAACATATGAAAACCACAAAACATAGATTTAGAAGGATTTGGAGCAAATTAGGAACATGAGGAAATGGTCCACATCTTGAGTATTGCTGTATTCACTAAAAATGTTGTTTACATATACATTCAAAAGCAAGATCTAAAGAATTCTAAAAAAAAATAAAAAATAATAATAATAATTTCTTACTCACGCAGTTATTGACGAAAAAGCAAAATTTTAGCTTTTTCTTCTCTTCTACGGGAGAAGAAAAAGGACATAAATCATTCACATTCAAAGTAATTCCACCTGTAAGAATGAGCTTGTGGATATTGTATCAAAAACCGACTGGCCGAAATCGGGTTGGCAAATCACTCTCCATCATGTTTTCTATTGTTAGAACAGCTGGCGCAAGTCCTGCCGAACTAACAAATGGAAAATCATATGTTTGGTTCTTCACAAAGTTTATTGCATCTGGCGCAAGTCCGGATGCATCCTGCCCATCCTTGCTAGCACTGATTTCAGCAGCTGGCGCAAATCCTGATGCTAGATTAAACTAATTCCACCTGTAAGAATGAGCTTGTGGATATTGTATCAAAAACCAACTGGTCCAAATCCAGTTGGCAAATCACTCCCCATCATGTTTGCTATAGTTAGAACGGCTGGCGCAAGTCCTGCCGAACTAACAAATGAATAATCATATGTTTGGTTCTTCATGAAGTTTATTGCATCTGGCGCAAGTCCGGATGCATCCTGTCCATCATTACTAGCACTGATTTCAGCAGCTGGCGCAAGTCCTGATGCTAGAATAATCAAGCTCTTCCGAATTATTTTAATTCACAAATTATTTATTATATATATATATATATATATAAGTAAGAATGATGAAAGATTTAATTCTTGTGGCCATTTTATTATTTAATTTCAAAGCAGCTGGATCACTAAGCTTTACAAAACAAACAACAAAGAAGAAAACTTAGAAAGAAAAAGGTGACCCAAAACATAATTTCGTAGGATCCACTTGAAACCTAAGGTCACTTTGGCAAAGCCAGGGAATGGCCTACAGGAAAACCAGCCCCTGGGATTATTCCAGAGTCATCACAAATTGGCATAATTGCATTAATTATATAAAATGAAATCAAGAGATTATCAACTATATCTCTTCTCATTAATTTAAATTATTACTAATGAGAACGTTAAATCTTAACTTCCTAACATGAATTCTTTTTAAATATCTTTATGAGCACTAATATTGTATATTTTAATTTGAGATTAAGAGTAGCCGGTATGTATGCTTTATTGACTAAAAGAAACAAAAAAAGGAAACTCCAATCAAAGAGAAAAGGTGCCAAAAACATAGTTTTGACAAAGACCTATCTGAAACTGAAAGCTGTACTGGCGAGGCCAGAAAATAGCCCACAGGAAACAAATCCTGACAGGAATCAGTGGGTCAACCACAAATTGGCATCAGCCAATATGATTATCACCTCCAGAGTTTATCAATTCTTGCTAAATCAAATCCTAGAAACAACAATTGCTCCTCTTATTTATTTATATTATTTGTAATTTTTTGCCCTACAAATCACACGATAAAATGTACCCAAAAAATTTAAGTAACAAAGATGAAACTCCCAAAAATGAGGAAAAAGGCCAAAAACATATGTTCCTGACAACAAGACCTATCTGAAACCCCATAAGGCCGCAGTGGCAATGCCAAAGAATGGCCCACAGGAAAAACAGTTCCTGAAAGGAATCAGTGAGTCAACCACAAATTGGCATAAATGCATAAAAGCAGCCAAAGTGGTTATCGCCTCCAGAGTTAATCAATCTTTGTTAAACAAATTCTCTGAGACCATTATCATTGATTTATAAAATTAATATTGTCTATTGCATTAAAGTGAGCGCCATCACAAATGTTTACTCAGCGAATCACAACAAGAATCAATCTTCTTAACAAGATAATTTATAAAGTTGATCAAGCAAATCACACGATAAAATGTACCCAAAAAAATTTAAGTAACAAAGATGAAACTCCCAACCACGAGGAAAAATGCCAAAAACATATGTTCCTGACAACAAGACCTATCTGAAACCCCATAAGGCCGCAGTGGCAATGCCAGAGAATGGCCCACAGGAAAAACAGTTCCTGAAAGGAATCAGTGAGTCAACCACAAACTAGCATAAATGCATAAAAGCAGCCAAAGTGGTTATCGCCTCAAGAGTTAATCAATCTTTGTTAAACAAATTCTCTGACACAATTATCGTTGATTTATAAAATTAATATTGTCTATTGCATTAAAGTGAACGCCATCTCAAATGTTTACTCAGCGAATCACAACAAGTTAACATAGTACTTTTTCACCTGAATGAAACAAAAAAATTTATGTGACAAAGATGAAACATTTTCCATCCCCCTTGACATATTAAAAGTTATCCAAATTTGGATGCAAAAATGCAAATGATTTTTTCGTTATGTCATTCCGCAAATGTTTGATAAAAGAGGAACCGACCAGTGTTACTCTGCAGTTATAAGAGTTCTTGTTTTATGCTCAATTTGTTAAATTTGATAATTTAATAACAACAGAAATTTACGATTGAAACGAAGAATGAGTGAACGATAATGTAAGGTTTTGAGACTGACTAGACCACATGAAAAGCCAACAATGTCAATGTGACAAAGATGAAGGTCATAATCCAAATAATTGGTTAGACAGATTCAATAATAACCACGCAAAGCTATTATCAAATATATACACAAACTATTAAAAATATTTTTAACATAAATTTCCTTTATAGAATCATATAGTCATATAAAAATAAAGTATAGACAGCTAAAATTTTTAAATGTGCAATTGGTTATCGCCACAATAAGTTCATCAATTCTTGCTATTTCAAATCAAATTTCAGAAACAACTATCACCACTCTCATTGATTTAAATTAAATCAAAATCATAGGGTCATTGTGCTTTTAAGTGCTTTTAGTTTACATCGTATATTTTAATTTTTTTTTTTTTTTTTTTTTTTTTCCATGAAAATGAGATAAGGCAGCGCAAAATTTTTGATTTCATGAAATGAAACAAAAAGCGATTAGTCTTAGACTAGGCCTATATACGTTTTTGTAGACAGCTACAATTTTTTAATGTGCAATGTCTAGAATTAGACTATTAGACTTAAAATTAATTAGACCAAAGTCTAGTCCTAGCCCTGGCCTACTGCAGCTAGGCCAGGAGCCTATGGCAATAATAGAGTATAGTCTATAGAGTATACTAACAGTTAAGAGTAACAGTTAGAGTCGAGTCTAGACTATATCTAGACTCCAGTAACCTTGCCATTTAATTAACAGCGCGTACGGATAATACTATTATTAATAGTTAACAAAAACACGAATTCAACGTGAGCGATAATATAAGAATTTTTGAAGTGGACTATGTGACTGGACCGATGTCGGCGATGATCAATCGAAGTCAATCTAAAAAGCCACTGACACATGGTTGAACATATTCAAAAACAATGCAAAACTATATCTAACATATAAAAGAACTATTGAAACGTATTTGAAATACAAGATTTTCTTGATAGACATAGAATCTGCTATATAAATTTATATTTCTTTCGGATTAACTTTTGGCTTGGACCACCCTCAAGATTTCATTGCTAAAAGAGACTGTTACAAACAAATCGAGATCCGAACAAACCACGAATTACATAGCTTGGGATTCGCCCAAGATTAATAATCTATTTTGTGTCCGATAAAAAGAGCTTTCATTTTACGAAAATTCTGTATTTTTCGCAGCACCAAACTATATTTCAGATGTGAGCGAAACCAGCAAAGCGATTTGTCAGACAGACCAATATTTGATTTCAGACGATTCAAGATAATTTCACATTCAATGGTAGGCTGCTAAATCTAGCAGCACAAAGAACACCTCAATGCCATCACCTATTGATGTGAGTACATCGTTTTGTACTTTAACTAGTGCAGTTTCTGTCTTATTTTAAGTCTCAGGAGTTCATTCATGACTTTGTAAAATATTTTAGGGTCTGAGTCACAATCACAAATCCTGCCCAGATAGTATTCCCGTTTCGCTTCTTTTCGCAATGTGGTATCTTCATCTCTTTGTTCTGTGAATATCTCTGGATGCCTCTGTGAGACGTGTGAACATCCACTTAATTTCTTCTGTCAGTTTAATTGTATTTATGTCTCCCCTCTGTACACAGAAGGGGAGACATATAGGTTTACTTCTCACCGCTCATTTTTATGTCACATCAGTTTTGTATCTGTGCATTCTGTTCTCTTCGTCTATCATGCAGGCGGTCAAACACGAGACGTTGACCAAATGTCAGGCTATTGTTGGCCCACCGTCCACGCCGCTGAGCCAGCATTAGCCCAGTAGTGCATTAACTCAGCTTTTGTTCAAATGATTGTGCCGTTATTACAGCCAGCATGAAGTAGGCCTACTGACTACGGTTGAATGGATATATAGCCAGCACAGGCGACGCTGGCCAGACATTTACCAGACATTGGGCTGGTGTCGGCTTTCACTGCCTGACCCGCGTGTTGACAGGCCACATTTGTGTTTTGCACATCACCCGGTGTGAAGATATTAAAACTGTTGCCCAACTGATTGAGCCTGAAGAGGATTTAGTTACTGTAGATCATCTTCCCGGCAGCAAGTCTTGACACAGCGAGGTCTTAGGAGTAGCGAACCTTGCGGGGAGAATGCTGTAGATATAAAAAACGGGTTCCACCACATCAAAATACATAGTCTCTACCTGTCTACTGTCCAGAGGAGCTATTTAGTAACATTAATTACAAAAACCATTGACACAACATCTCATAACTATCAATCTTTATGGTTGTAGTTTTTTACCATATTATCAACATGAGTTATTTTTGAGGGGGGGGGGGGTCAGTAAACAAGGGCGAGCTCAGTACATCCGTATTTAGTGTGACTTGACCTATTAGCTTATATTTTCGAAAAATATAATCGATTTTGTGTACATGTGCAGATAAAGTAAAAAAGTGAGTGTGCACTCAGTCTCGATCTCAGCAAACGCAATACGTTGGCACAATTTGGCTTAAGGTTGGTCCACCGTTCACACGACTCTGGCCCAACCTTAAACCAATATTGGTTCAATGTCTAGTATTTACTTGAATATATCTACGTTTCACGTGTCAGTGAGCACGATAATCTGCGAGATTAAATCATCGTATATTTTTTTTTTTTTTTTTTTTTTTTTTTTTCCATGAAAATGAGATAAGGCAGCGCAAAATTTTTGATTTCATCAAATGAAAAAAAAAGCGATTAGTCTTAGACTAGGCCTATATACGTTTTTGTAGACAGCTACAATTTTTTAATGTGCAATGTCTAGAATTAGACTATTAGACTTAAAATTAATTAGACCAAAGTCTAGTCCTAGCCCTGGCCTACTGCAGCTAGGCCAGGAGCCTATGGCAATAATAGAGTATAGTCTATAGAGTATACTAACAGTTAAGAGTAACAGTTAGAGCCGAGTCTAGACTATATCTAGACTCCAGTAACCTTGCCATTGAATTAACAGCGCGTACGGATAATACTATTATTAATAGTTAACAAAAACACGAATTCAACGTGAGTGATAATATAAGAATTTTTGAAGTGGACTATGTGACTGGACCGATGTCGGCGATGATCAATCGAAGTCAATCTAAAAAGCCACTGACACATGGTTGAACATATTCAAAAACAATGCAAAACTATATCTAACATATAAAAGAACTATTGAAACGTATTTGAAATACAAGATTTTCTTGATAGACATAGAATCTGCTATATAAATTTATATTTCTTTCGGATTAATTTTTGGCTTGGACCACCCTCAAGATTTCATTGCTAAAAGAGACTGTTAAAACAAATCGAGATCCGAACAAACCACGAATTACATAGCTTGGGATTCGCCTAAGATTAATAATCTATTTTGTGTCCGATAAAAAGAGCTTTCATTTTACGAAAATTCTGTATTTTTCGCAGCACCAAACTATATTTCAGATGTGAGCGAAACCAGCAAAGCGATTTGTCAGACAGACCAATATTTGATTTCAGACGATTCAAGATAATTTCACATTCAATGGTAGGCTGCTAAATCTAGCAGCACAAAGAACACCTCAATGCCATCACCTATTGATGTGAGTACATCGTTTTGTACTTTAACTAGTGCAGTTTCTGTCTTATTTTAAGTCTCAGGAGTTCATTCATGACTTTGTAAAATATTTTAGGGTCTGAGTCACAATCACAAATCCTGCCCAGATAGTATTCCCGTTTCGCTTCTTTTCGCAATGTGGTATCTTCATCTCTTTGTTCTGTGAATATCTCTGGATGCCTCTGTGAGACGTGTGAACATCCACTTAATTTCTTCTGTCAGTTTAATTGTATTTATGTCTCCCCTCTGTACACAGAAGGGGAGACATATAGGTTTACTTCTCACCGCTCATTTTTATGTCACATCAGTTTTGTATCTGTGCATTCTGTTCTCTTCGTCTATCATGCAGGCGGTCAAACACGAGACGTTGACCAAATGTCAGGCTATTGTTGGCCCACCGTCCACGCCGCTGAGCCAGCATTAGCCCAGTAGTGCATTAACTCAGCTTTTGTTCAAATGATTGTGCCGTTATTACAGCCAGCATGAAGTAGGCCTACTGACTACGGCTGAATGGATATATAGCCAGCACCGGCGACGCTGGCCAGACATTTACCAGACATTGGGCTGGTGTCGGCTTTCACTGCCTGACCCGCGTGTTGACGGGCCACATTTGTGTTTTGCACATCACCCGGTGTGAAGATATTAAAACTGTTGCCCAACTGATTGAGCCTGAAGAGGATTTAGTTACTGTAGATCATCTTCCCGGCAGCAAGTCTTGACACAGCGAGGTCTTAGGAGTAGCGAACCTTGCGGGGAGAATGCTGTAGATATAAAAAACGGGTTCCACCACATCAAAATACATAGTCTCTACCTGTCTACTGTCCAGAGGAGCTATTTAGTAACATTAATTACAAAAACCATTGACACAACATCTCATAACTATCAATCTTTATGGTTGTAGTGTTTTACCATATTATCAACATCAGAGTTATTTTTGAGGGGGGGGGGGGGTCAGTAAACAAGGGCGAGCTCAGTACATCCGTATTTAGTGTGACTTGACCTATTAGCTTATATTTTCGAAAAATATATATATCGATTTTGTGTACATGTGCAGATAAAGTAAAAAAGTGAGTGTGCACTCAGTCTCGATCTCAGCAAACGCAATACGTTGGCACAATTTTGGCTTAAGGTTGGTCCACCGTTCACACGACTCTGGCCCAACCTTAAACCAATATTGGTTCAATGTCTAGTATTTACTTGAATATATCCACGTTTCACGTGTCAGTGAGCACGATAATCTGCGAGATTAAATCAGGGGCCGATCCAGGATTTGACTGGCCCGGGGAGCGCCGATTTTACTGTATACATCACAGCTTGCAGATCCAGCCTTCCTATATTTCCTCAAGCGGTCCGGGGGCATACTCCCTCGAAACATTGTTGAATGTATGGCTTCTGAGTTCAAGTGGTGCATTTTAGTGCATATTCCGGCAAACCATTATCACTTTTTTTGTGTGTTTTTTTCTGGGACACTGAACGAGGGGAGGGCGTTGCCCCCTCTGGATCGGCCACTATAAATGCACTTCTCCCCCACAGCAATGGGGACAAGCCACTTGTTCATGCGGGTGAGGGTTTGCCGTACACATCAAATCAGCGCCTGTCTAAACGCTTCATTTGCCTCTCACCGTGGTATATGGACACTCTGACAATAGACTGTCAGTGAAGGATCATCTCTGAGGCTTCTCATCTTCGTGCTGCGGTGGAACAATTTGAGTTCTACCTGCCCTATACACGTGCTATATAAAATCTCTTGTGTATACTCTTATCTTAAATGTTCACTCAACTACTGTTGAAAACTTTTTAAAACAAGTGACATGATAAGCATCGAGGAGATCGGATAGATGTAGTGCATGGAAAAGATACATAACACACAGATTTTGCGCAGATCTTTGTACACCCAGAAAAGAAGACACGTTAATACAACGCTGTTTCAGTGCTGGCCGGCTCAGCGTCGTAGACATGTTAATCCAATGCTGTTTCAGTGCTGGCCCAGTGTCTACGACGCTGGGCCAGCATTGAAACAGCATTGGGTTAACGTCTCGTGTTTGCAGGGGTCTGGGTTTTATATGGTGCGGAAGTGGTTAGGAGGTCTGAGGTCAAACTCTTATTTGTCATGTGTATTCACTGCTCAACTCCAGTCTTTGCTCCTTGGCAAATTGGTTTGACTCCGAGCGATCAGTCTATCCAAGGCAAATAGGATCAGTTGGTTCTATTTCCCTTGGTCCATCTTACAGCAGCAAGAGGCTACGGTCAGTGTAAAATCATACCAGCAAATACGAGGCCTTTGAAAAAAGTTGGCTCGGTGTTAAGCCAGCGTTGCAGACGCTGGACCAGCATAAATCCGAGATTGGCTAAACGTCTCGTATTTCCTGGAATTGATCTTGGTAACAACAATAAACTATCAAAACTATCAAAAGGACTCCATATAGTTATTGTCCTTAGTTATATGTTATTTTTTGTATATAAACCACTTCACTGTTTAGAGGCTTTAATTGGGTTTCTACGCTTTCCACAATGTCTTTTTCACTACACCTTGTAGCTATTTTATCTCTGCGGGAAACCAATGAGAAGGCAATTGTCAGTTACTTTTACCTCACTTTCTGTTGCATTACTATTAATTATATACATATATTTATATGATGTATAATATGTATATTTGCATGTGTATTTTCCACAATAATTAATTATATTCATATGATGTATTTATGTACACAATTTCACTTTCCAAACCCAATATATAACCATCGAAAAAATTGACTATATACATAATTATTTGCACTGACCCGTCAAAATAAAAAACCTTTTAAAATTATGTTTAGGCCACTGTATGCAAATAAAGATATTTTCTGTTGTGTGATGTTACAATCAACAGTGATTCTCTTGTGAAAATTATATAGCAATAAACTAGATATAAAATATTCATAGATTTACCTTTAGTTACACAATATATTTCAATAGTATTCAAAATGATAACTTTTTTGTGTAATAATAATTCATATTTTACATTAAATTGTGGGGGTCTCCGTGGTCCACGTGGTGCACCGCTGCCTTTCACGCAAGAGTTCGGGGTTTGTTTCCCGGTCTCGGTGGTCATGTTTCTCCCCCATCCACTCGTGAAACTCAGTATTGTAGGGAGCCTCCGTGTCCGAGAGGTAGCGTGCTCGGCCTCATACTCCCAGGGTTTAAATTTCGAATTCTGTGTCTGGAGGTCAGTGTCATCTCACTCATCTCACATCCTCAAGAGGCTCTCCCGGCCCAATTTAGCCTGTATGTGCACTAAAGTGTCCTAAAGCCCTATTCATTTCATTTTATTCGGTCCACGTGGTATCTTCAGCAAAGCATTTTTTTAGCAAGATATCGTGGCCCCGAGGTAAAGTCAGCGAATTTTGTTGTGGATTTTTTATTTATTCAATCAGATTTAGACATTAAGCTGGCCCAGGCTAAAATCATAAAAAAATCGATGATTTTATTTTGGCTTCTTAATATGACCATATGATGTAAACATGTCCATAGACTAGAACTGCAAAGTTTTTAAATTTTTCTGCTGCGCATTCGCCAGTTAGGCTAGATATAGAGACGAAATTCCCGTATTTCCTATTTTTGACATGGTTTTCAATAATTAAAAATCAGGAATTTTGTTTCTATATCTAGCCTAACTTGTGAATGCGCAGCACAAAAATTAAAACACTTTGCAATTATAGTCTGAGGACAGGTTTACATCATATGGTCATATTAGGAAGTCAAAATAAAATCACCGATTTTTTGATGATTTTAGCCTGGGCCAGTCCCTTTAAACTAATGACTAAATTGTTAAACATTACTCATTCCACATATTTAAATGTTTAGTTGATCTATTTTATAACGATTTAAGAACTGGCTGAATAATAACGCTATTTTCTAATGGTCATGGATTAATTTTAATTATAAACGTTGTTAATTTTAACAGCGTCCTGTGAGGTTAAACTTAATCTTATGCGCCCTGATAATGGTTTGACCCTTTCTCAGTCGACCCCCGCACTGAAAACGTGTAATATTTGGAAATGTCACAGATCCATAACATAGATATTCAAATGAAGCGGATTGAGTTAACTAGGACATCTATGAGTATTTCAAATTCACAAAACTCTTAGTTTTCTTGGTTTATATAAACTGATTTCAGTGCTTTAAGTGGTAAGATCTATCACGCTTACGAGGCCTCTCGACCTGGAATACACAGTGAGTTTTCTCACAGTGACAACCACTGTGAACATGATGGAGAACATGTGCATCACGAACTTTACCTGGTCCAGTTTCAAGATCACTGCGGCCTAATGGAACTAATGTTCTGCGTTGACATATGATATGGTAGATATCATATTTTATCTGATGGATAGTGACGGTCTCATAAAATATAGTGTGAAATTTCGAATAAATTCAAGGGATATACAAACTGTGTTCATTTGAATGCGATATGGGAGAAACAGCACTCATCCAATGAATAAGTGTGAGCCTGTAGCGAACCCCTTGTTGAATTTTCCAATTTCGTATTAAAACTAAAAAACGTTTGTATGTTCTCACTCGATCAATTCACACCCGGCATAACCACTGATAACAGCCATACATTGTAGTTCAAACTACAGGAATAGAAGATAACTTCCAGTAATTTAATTTAATCCGAATTTTCACCCACTTGAAGTTGTGTCTCGCTGACGTGGTTCACAAATTCAAGTAATTGAAAGTTATTCACATTTGACAAAATGGAGGTCAACGATTTATTTATTTCTGTTAAATATTCACTTCAATAAAAAAAAATCGTAGGCCAAATGCATATATCTAGGCTATACTCCGAAGGTTCGTCACGCCGAAGATTCACGAGTTCGAAGGTTCGTTAGCCGGAAATTCAGTAGTCCGAAGGTTCGTTAGTCCGAAGGCTCACCAGCTCAAAGGTTCGTTAGCCGGAAGTTCAGTAGTCCGAAGGTTCGTTAGTCCGTAGGTTCGATGGTCCGAAGTTTCGGTAGTCCAAATTGTTATCAATCTCAATCCGAATTGACCTCAAATCTGTTAGAAATAGGCACATTAATGATACATCATGATCACATTTAGTGAATCAAATTTAAAACATAGTCTCTATATTCACAATGAGTTAATAACGGCTGCCATACTTAAAATGAAAGCTAAATAAATTCAAATTATTAAAAAGACAATATAAATCGATTTCGTGACCCCAAATAATATAAAAATCTTCAAATATGCATGTCTGTGAGCCACCTACCTCTCCACGCTACCTCTCGGTCACGGAGGCTCTCCACAATATTCAATCTTTACGAGGGGAAGAAACATTTTGTTTCTTTGAAACTTAAAGGCCAGAGCGAAGTTCGAACCCGCGATCTCCTACTTTCCAAGCAGGCAGCTTTATCCACTGCACCAGGGCCCCAACACCACCTATACTCATTTACATCGCCGCTCATTTGCTTTGCGATGTCATCAGGGTAATTCGGACCATCGAACCTTCGGATCATCGAACCTTCAGATCATCGAACATTCGGACCGTCAAATCTTCGGACTATCGATCTTCGGACTATTAGGACAAAATAAACGATTCATCTGTCCCCGCATTTGTGCTACTCTAAATAAAAAAATGTTTTGGACCCACCTAACACGAGACGTTGAAGCAATGTGTTTTTTAAGGTTGGCCTAGCGTAGTGAATGAAATGAAATGAATGGGGTTTTAGGCCACCTCTGTGCAGATATATAGGCTAAACTGGGCCAGGAGAACATCCTGAGGATGGCGAGATGATTGAGATGACACTGTCCTCCAGACACAGGATTCGAAATTCGAGCCCTAGCGGTCTGAGGCCGAGCACGCTACCTCTCGGTCACGGAGGCTCCCCACAATACTGAATCTTTACGAGTGAGCAGGAAAGAAACATTTTGTTTCCTTAAAACTTGAAGGCCAGAGTGGGGCTCGAACCCGACGATCTCCGAATTTCCAAGCAGGCAGCTTTAACCATTGCATCAGGGAATACCGGTCAACTCGTACCCATGTCAACTCGTACCCAGGTCAACTCGTACCCATGTCAACTCGTACCACTATTAGATGTCAACTCGTACCACAAATGATGTCAACTCGTACCACCATTAGATGTCAGCTCGTACCCAGCAAGGCAAGTATCAGATAATGGTGCGAATTTACATCTTTTACCACACAATCCATGTCAACTCGTACCCATGTCAACTCGTACTCATGGCAACTCGTACCACTATTAGATGTCAACTCGTACCACAAATGATGTCAACTTGTACCACCATTAGATGTCAGCTCGTACCCAGCAAGGCAAGTATCAGATAATGGTACGAGTTTACATCTTTTACCACACAATCCATGTCAACTCGTACCCATGCCAACTCGTACCCATGGCAACTCGTACCACTATTAGATGTCAACTCGTACTACAAGTTGCCACAACTGATGTCAACTCATACCCAACAAGTATCAGATGGTGGTACGAGTTGACTTATCTTACCACACAACATTATGTCAACTCGAAACATCATTAGTTGTCAACTCGTATACCAAAGCTAACTCTGAAGGATAACGAATGTATCTTATCCATAACTTGTAACTTTCCTTTCGTTGATAAAATAATACTTAATTTAATTATTGAGACACACATCCCCCGCCCTGGCCTATCGTAGTAGATGTTGGACGAACGTTAAACCAACATTGGGTCAATGTGCAGTGTTGTGTGGATCTATATTTCACACAATCAGCACAAAACTATATGGAATTTTGAGAGAGATCCTGAATTTGTGAGAGGTGGCTAGACAGCAAAGGGATCAGGGAATATCAAAGTCAGGCCTGGGATCCATAGAAAATATCAAACTTTAGTCAAACGCTTTATTGATTTTGCTCCGACCGCTGAGACGTGTATTCAGGATACCCCTTTTAGCACTTGGATCCAGAATATGACGTCAACAGTCGATCGAAGTCACTGAAAGAAATAAAAAAATATAAATGATCGCAGACCCATAAAAGAGGTATTCATATGGAGCGTAAAAATGCAATGTTTTTGACGTTTTTTTACCCTTTCAGCGCGGTGATGGACTTTAGACGTCAGATTCTGACGCCTATGATGTCAGAATTTGACGTCTTCACTCGTCAGAATATGACGTCTAATGACGATCCCCACATTAAAAAAGTAAAATATTTATAATGTTGATCCCCACACTAAAAGAGTAAAATATTTTTAATAGCCGTAAACCCATAAAATATGTATTCAAATGAAGCGGAAAGGGCTCACTGAGAAATTTATGATGATTTCAACCCTTTGTTCTCCTGGTTTATAAAATAATATTTCAGTGTTTTAATGGTTGAAGTGACTAATCCTTTGATATCTACAGTATTTATCAAGATATTTCAACAGTGTTTTATAAGGGTTAACAAAACGCCGGCCCAACTAGCACGATTCATTAGCCCAACGTTGGGTCAATGTTGGGCCAGCGTCGTAGACGATGGACCATCATTGGGTCAACGTCTGGTGTTTGCCGCCAGAGCAACAAATCGGGCCCCTAAGGGTGTATCTAAATCTAAGAATCATGCACCATGTCTATGCGGCCACCGATTTTCTATCACAAAGATCACTCGGCTCGTAAAGCCAGACTGCCGAGGCCAATTTGGGACGAACCTGGCCAGAGACGAGGTCGGGGTCCGGTCCGGAGGTATCCAATAATCTGGACTTGATCCGTGAATTCTTCAGAGACTGCTTGTTTTTATCAGAAGAAGACAACCATGTACGAATATTGAAAAAAATTACTCAAGACTTGCATAACGTGTATTTGTATGTCTCCGCGAAAAATCTTCAGGTCATTTTCTTGCAGACACAGTATATTTTTCCTGCGCAATTCTTGATCTGAGATGATTTTCAATAGATGTTATCACACTAATGATCTTCAGCTCATTTTCCTGCAGACACAGTATATTTTTTCTGCGCACTTCTTGATCTGAGATGCTTTTCAATAGACACATACACAGGACATACAGGGTTAACATTTGCATAAGATCATTTTGTTTGTGCAGTGTGGGTGGCCTGTGTCTGGAGGGTAGTGTGTTCTCGACTTCTCCTGGCCCAGTTAAGCCTATGTGCACAAAAGTGCCATAAAATCCCATTCATTTATTTAGTGCGGCGTGGATTTTCACAGACTAATGGTTTTGCCTCAGACGGGGCTACTTTTTGAGGTGTGCTCTCATGCGTTTCTATATGACGTCAATTCCACAGGAATTTGTTCTGCTTTATCACGTTAAGCGTTTCGTAGTCGGATGATGCGCAGCAAACACACAGCATTAAGCTAATAATGCTGATTTAATGTCGGTCCACTCTCTATGCCGCTAGACCGGCATTTAACTAACACTGTTTCAACATTATTATCATGTTTGCAGAGACACGTCAGCAAACATTCAACCCATGTTGGTGTAATGTTGGTGGAACATTAAACCAATATTGTTTCAACATCATTTCAACACCATTTATTTTATTATACTGACATACATCATATTTGTAAGCCCAACTTATAAGTTAATCGTACCCATAAGGGCTTATAAGTCAGTTTAAACTGGGTAGCTATACAACGAAATATTAGGAGCGACATATCAATCACACATATCCCCATCAGAAACGAGAAACCAACCAGCATGTCGTGTTTGACACAAGTCGTTGAACCAATGTTGTTTTCATGTTGTTTAATGTTGTTTTATTGTATACGACGGTGGCCGAACATTAATCCAGCAGTGATTGCAGATACACGAGGCTTGCGCATGAGTGCCCATCAATCGTGTATGATGTCTATCTGTTTATCTGTGCCCGCAATATCTGTCTACATGGTACCCCTAGGGAGGAGATAACATGGCGACATGGATTACGTAGACCAGTAAACCAAACAGCTTATCACACCCACGGCAAAGCAGATTACTCCTGATTTATGGCTCTGTTTTAGTAAAAGATACACATGGATAAATCAGCATTTTTTCCACGGAACTTATATTGTGCAGGGATTACATCCGTTTCCAATCTCAATGCGGGGAATATGCGAATCCAAAATATAAAAATACCGTGCGAGCACTCCTATACTCTTCGGCTGATGCAGTGACTCTAAATGTCCACAAATCTGACACAACTGCTTTCAATACGTTATGCTAATAATAGAAGATCAATGATAAAATCAAGATGGCCGCTATATCCTCGGTTTGGATCGCACATGAAAACGGACAATGCCAATAGACTCGCAGAGCCCGAAAACCTATATATGCCAGGTATTAAGGCATTCAATTGAAAATGGGAAGATTAATTACAATCGAAAAAACAAAATGGCCGCCGTAGCCTTGCTTTCATATGAAAACGGACAATGCTAATAGACTCGCAGACCCCGAAAACCTATATACACCAGGTTTCAAAGGAATTATGAAAAAAGTATAAAAAAATAGTCGCCAGGTGGCGGCCATTTTGATTATCGAAGGAAAGCTGAAAATCTAATCTGGTGATCTCCATACTCATGGGTAACTTCGCATAAATTTTAGAGATCCGATAAGTATTTTTTAAGTTATCGCGTTAACAAGAATTTTTTTGAATCCTCGACCTTGAACTTTGATCTTGGCCTATGACCTTGACCTTGGGGACGATAAATACCCCTTCTAGTACAGCAGCAGACACCCAAAAAGAGCATTTCCACCAATCACAGCCAAGGGGAGAGGAATGACGGTTCTGACGTTAAACTAACCATACACCAATGTTGCCAGCATTAAAAGCGTTAAACCGCCTATACGCCAATAATCTTATACTTGAATGATGGTTTTGGTGGTCCAGGGTGCCCCTATACTACTCACAGGATTCGAAATTCGAGCCTCGGCGGTCTGAGGCCGAGCACGCTACCTCTCGGTCACGGAGGCTCCCCACAATACTGAATTTTTACGAGTGAGCAGGAAAGAAACATTTTGTTTCCTTAAAACTTGAAGGCCAGAGTGGGGTTCGAACCCGCGATCCCCGAATTTCCAAGCAGGCAGCTTTAACCATTGCATCAGGGAATACCGGTCAACTCGTACCCATGTCAACTGGTACCCATGTCAACTCGTACCCATGTCAGCTCGTACCACTATTAGATGTCAACTCGTACCACAAAATTGATGTCAACTCGTACCACCATTAGATGTCCGCTCGTACTCAACAAGACAAGTATCAGACATTGGTACGAGTTGACATCTTTTACCACACAATCTCTGTCAACTCGTACCTATGTCAACTCGTACCCATGGCAACTCGTACCACTATTAGATGTCAACTCGTACCACAAGTTGCCACAACTGATGTCAACTCATACCCAACAAGTATCAGATGGTGGTACGAGTTGACTTATCTTACCACACAACATTATGTCAACTTTTAGTTGTCAACTCGTATACCAAAGCTAACTCTGAAGGATAACGAATGTATCTTATACATAACTTGTAACTTTCCTTTCAGTCATAAAATAATACTTAATTTAATTATTGAGACACACATCCCCCGCCCTGGCCCATCGTAGTAGATGTTGGACGAGCCTTAAACCAACATTGGGTGAATGTCCAGTGTTGTGTGGATCTATATTTCACACAATCAGCACAAAACTACATGGAATTCTGAGAGAGATCCTGAATTTGTGAGAGGTGGCTAGACAGCAAAGGGATCAGGGAATATGTAAGTCAGGCCTGGGATCTATAGAAAATATCAAACTTTAAACAAACGCTTTATTGATTCTGCTCCGACCGCTGAGACGTGTATTCAGGATACCCCTTTTAAGGCTTGGATCCAGAATATGACGTCAACAGTCGACCGAAGTCACTGAAAGAAATAAAAAAGTATAAATGCTCGCAGACCCATAAAAGAGGTATCCAAATGGAACGTAACGATGCAATGTTTTTGACGTTTTTTACCCTTTCAGCGCGGTGATGGACTTTAGACGTCAGAATCTGACGTATATGATGTCAGAATTTGACGTCTTGAGCAGTCAGAATATGACGTCTAAGGTCGATCCCCACACTAGTCCTAGAGTAAAATATTTATAATGTTGATCCCCACATTAAAAAAATAAAATATTTATAATAGCCGTAAACCCATAACATATGTATTCAAATGAAGCGGAAAGTGCTAACTAGGACATTTATAAAGATTTCAGCCCTTTGTTTTCTTGGTTTATGTAATAAAATTTGAGCGCTTTGAGGGTTAAAGTGACTTTTACCCTTTGATATCTACAGTAGTTATCAAGATATTTCAACAGTGTTTTTATAAGGGTACTAAAATGCCGACCCAATAGCAGTAAGCACGATTAATTGGTCCAACATTTAGTCAATGTTGGGCCAGCGTTGTAGACGGTGGACCAACATTGGGTCTAAGTATGGTGTTTGTTGGGTCGCCGCCGCCAGAATAATAAAATCAGGCCCCCTAAGGATGTATCTAAATCTACGAATCATGCACCATGTCTATGCGGCCACCGATTTTCTATCACAAAGATCACTCGGCTCGTAAAGCCAGACTGCCGAGGCCAATTTGGGACGAACCTGGCCAGAGACGGGGTCGGGGTTCGGTCCGGAGGTATCCAATAATCTAGACTTGATCCGTGAATGCTTCAGAGATTGCTTGTTTTTTATCAGTAGAAGACAACCTTGTTACGGATATTGAAAATAAATACTTGAGACTTGCATAACGTGTGTTTGTATGTCTCTATTAAAGAGCTTCAGCTTATTTCCTTCCAGATACAGTATATTTTTCGTGCGCACTTCTTGATCTGAGATGCTTTTCAATAGATGTGATCACACACAATGTACGTCCCTTAATCACCTTTACAATGCTGAAATAAAGTTGTATAAACCATGAAGACAAAAGGGTTATTTTTGATTGGAAATCTTCATAATTCTCTTAGTTACCTATTTCCACTTCATTTGAATACCTATATTAAGCGTCTACGGCCATTATAGCCGTATGTTACAACGGCCTTTGCGAGCGCTACAACGGCCTTTGCGAGCGCTACAACGGCCTTTGCGAGCGCTACAATGGCTTTTGCGAGCGAAATTACAAATATGTTAATTATTTCAGTGCGGGGACCGAATCAGAATAAAAAATCGGTCCCCGCTCTGAAAGGATTATAAGACAGTACCGTACCTCATTTTCTGAACGCCCCGTCATTATTGACAGTTGATATTCTAATTATATTATTATTATACACATAGCCAATAACTTTAAACTTTATACAGTTATTGCACATACACAGGACATACAGGGTTAACATTTGCATAAGTAGTGTGATCTCACCATCCTCGGAAAGTTCTCAACTTCTCCTGGCCCAGTTAAGCCTATGTGCACAAAAGTGCCATAAAATCCCATTCATTTATTTAGTGCGGCGTGGATTTTCACAGACTAATGGTTTTGCCTCAGACGGGGCTACTTTTTGAGGTGTGCTCTCATGCGTTTCTATATGACGTCAATTCCACAGGAACTTTTTCTGCTTTATCACGTTAAGCGTTTCGTAGTCGGATGATGCGCAGCAAACACACAGCATTAAGCTAATAATGCTGATTTAATGTCGGTCCACTCTCTATGCCGCTAGACCGGCATTTAACTAACACTGTTTCAACATTATTATCATGTTTGCAGAGACACGTCAGCAAACATTCAACCCATGTTGGTGTAATGTTGGTGAAACATTAAACCAATATTGTTTCAACATCATTTCAACACCATTTATTTTATTATACTGACATACATCATATTTGTAAGCCCAACTTATAAGTTAAGTTAATCGTACCCATAAGGGCTTATAAGTCCGTTTGAACTGGGTAGCTATACAACGAAATAGTATGAGCGACATATCGATCACACATATCCCCATCAGAAACGAGAAACCAACCAGCATGTCGTGTTTGACACAAATCGTTGAACCAATGTTGTTTTCATGTTGTTTAATGTTGTTTTAATGTATACGACGGTGGCCGAACATTAATCCAGCAGTGATTGCAGATACACGAGGCTTGCGCATGAGTGCCCATCAATCGTGTATGATGTCTATCTGTTTATCTGTGCCCGCAATATCTGTCTACATGGTACCCCTGGGGAGGAGATAACATGGCGACATGGATTACGTAAACCAGTAAACCAAACAGCTTATCACACCCACGACAATGCAGATTACTCCTGATTTATGGCTCTGTTTTAGTAAAAGATATACATGGATAAACCAGCATTTTTTCCACGAAACTTATATTGTGCAGGGATTACATCCGTTTCCAATCTCAATGCGGGGAATATGCGAATCCAAAATATAAAAATACCGTGCAAGCACTCCTATACTCCTCGGCTGATGCAGTGACTCTAAATGTCCACAAATCTGACACAACTGCTTTCAATACGTTATGCCAATAATAGAAGATCAATGATAAAATCAAGATGGCCGCTATATCCTCGGTTTGGATCGCACATGAAAACGGACAATGCCAATAAACTCGCAGACCCCGAAAACCTATATATGACAGGTTTCAAGTCATTTAATTGAAAATGGAAAGATTTATTACAATTGAAAAAAACAAAATGGCCGCCGTAGCCTCGTTTTCGTTTTCATATGAAAACGGACAATGCTAATTGACTCGCAGACCCCGAAAACCTATATACACCAGGTTTCAAAGAAGTTATGAAAAAAATAAGTAAAAAAAAATAGTCGCCAGGTGGCGGCCATTTTGATTATCGGTGGAAAGCTGAAAATCTAATCAGGTGATCTCCATACTCATGGGTTACTTTGCATAAAAATTGCGTGATCCGATAAGTATTTTTTAAGTTATCGCGTTAACAAGAATTTTTTTGAATCTTTGAAAAATAAATTACCGGGAGGGGTTGAATGTTTGCATGAATTATGAATTCAATCTGTTACTGGTGTAGTAGCCAAAAGGTTGCGTGCGCCGGCAGCAGCGGAGACGGAGGCGGCGCACGAAGGGGACGATAAATACCCCTTCTAGTACAGCGGCAGACACCCAAAAAGAGCATTTCCGGCAATGTCATCAACCAGATTCTGTATCTAGAGATCCCTGAGAACAATTCTAGACATGTGGACAAATGTTGTACCGCCGGTTTAGGTACCTCGAAAATTTGGTCCCTCTGCTGCTGTACTATTAGGGCCCAACGGGCCAAGGGGTAAAAACCACTGTCAATTATCCAAAAGTGAGAAAAAGTAGATAAACTAGATGAACTGCATCAAGCGTGATGCACAGGGGTTTGAGTTTGAGGGGGATGCTAAACGACAGGGAGTCTGATTCCGCTTAATAACCCCCTCCCCGGGACCCGCCCAGAAGCTGACAGATTTTTTAGATAGCCTCAAATAAATACTGAGCAGTTTGGAGTGGTATTTTGAGAGCGCTAGGGTGGATAACAATTTCTCATTTCACCGGAAAGTTCCAAACTGAAAAACAAAATGGCAGCCAAATACACTATGTAATGAATGTATGGTTTGAATTTGTTTTTCAAAGGCTGAAATAGATTTGCATAAAATATATTATTATCTGTCTAGTTCAATCTGAAATATGTGGGTAATGTAATAATTCACCTGGAAGGGGGGGGGGTTCTTACAGGATCGCATTTCTTAAGAAAACCAGTTCAAACATTAAGTCCGTCCTTTTATTCCACTGTCACCCAGTGCTCACATAAAACCACAAATGCATTTAGCTGACAACCAGTCGGGTATGCTCCTAATGAATGACCGAATGGCGAATAAAATAGATCCCATACAGAAGTGACATTCTATGATAACCCCCGGTGCTTGATTATTCGCTTGCAAATGAATTAGGGTATATGTCGCTGTCAGGAATCCATTGGTGCAACGAAATGTCTAATCCGACTACAATTGGTGAAGTTATCCATGCCCGCGAAATAGACCCTATATAATTCAGTTACAGGCGAAATCAAAATACGATGGGCCTACTGCAGGAAAAGGCGACCAGAATTAACACTATCGTTTTTCATGATCTAACGTTATAATTCGTGAGATGTGTTCTTAAACTACGCTGTTTCCTAAGATTGTATTGATAAGAGGGCGGTACCAAAAGTGTGATTGATTTGTGTCGAGAATCGGCGTCAAACAAAATGTGCCAATATTTGTGCAGAATTATGGTGTTTTCACCTCCCCCGTGGGCATATTTTGTAATATATGTAAATACTTTTTATCATTCTATGACTTTGTACTTGATTTGGTTTACTATGATTTAATTTTCGTCAGCTAGGCGTTTTTTGAACGAGAATGACTGGTGCAGTTGATACCCATGTATTATGGATATGTAATATGGCATACACAGCCAAGTGAAGCCGATTATATGGCGAGTTTCGAGCCACAACCGGACCGAATGGCGCCTGTTGAAAGACCAGTCATCACGAGACACTGAGCCACTGTTGCTTTGATGTTGAGCCACCGTGCTACCCGATGACGCTGGCCCAACATCAAACCAAAAAAAAAATACATGCACCATTAATCCGATTTTCATTTACATTATCACGTATAAATCATCAACTAGTTTATGGGATGTAGTAAGGGTAGAGTGGTGTTTATGAAAGGCTGATTGGTTAGAGGTTGGTAGTGCATGATTCTCAAATTATTCCAACAAAAAATTGTGAATTGAAAAATACGGAACGCTTCAGGAGATTGCGTTTTGTACATTTTTTTACAATTAGAAACGCCAGTCTAATAAGGATAAATATAGGGTGTGCTGTTGCATACAAAATAGCTAAGCGTTTTAGATTGCGGACCGAAAATTTCCAATTACGATGAAAAATGATACAAAGTGGGCGAATTTAAATGACGGAACTAAAAAAAGAAGAAAAATATTTTTTACAGGATTTTGCCAGCGATGACATTTCCCGCGGCATCGTGAGGCGCATTAATGTCATTAGGCACGAGCGTCGCTGCTGAGTGCCTCCCAATTGGGTCATTACGTACGCAACAGGCGTAGAAACTCCGCGAAATGCTTCCAATAATTAACCGTTGGACTGCTGAATCCGTATATCAACGTTTTCTGAAAAAAAAATTCTAACCTAATAGGATGGTACCGAAGTTTATAAAATAGTCTGTAGTATGTGCCTAAATGATCAAATAATTGGGTTTGGTTTTTTTCACAAATAAAACTATTTTTCGTCATTTGAAGCTGGAAATTGCGTTAGCAATTCCAGCTTCAAATGAATAATAATAATAAATTAGCACCATAAGTGGTAACCATCCTCGTACCAAAGTGAATCTCGCTGAAATCAATACAATGACACTATTTTTTAATCAACGTCATTTTTTATAAATAACCACAATAACCACATAACGAGAACCTGCATTTTAACTGTTTTATAACTAAACAGTTCAACCCGAACATGCACTTTGTAACCACCCGACGTGCCTTACAGGTTGATATCAGCCGTTAATATGACAATCAGCAAGATTCAATAACTCATAATTGACTGAATGTTGGTCGAATGTCTCACATGGCGGCACAGCAGCGTGTGACATAAAGTGTGCAATCAATCTAGCAGGCAAGACATATTGCCCGCTCTTTTCAGATTCAGGCAATGCCTTGTGGCGTTTGTTAAGTTGAGTGATGAAGCTTATTGTACTAATTCTACCGAGTCTTCGTTGATTTCGCCAAAAAACTCTAAGCCTCATTTAATTAGGTGAGGAACATGTGAAAGCCGGTGGCGTTTGTCTCTACATCGCACGCCTTGAGGGGAATAGAGATTATTTTCAACTGCAAAAAACTTGTTTGGTGGGACTTTTTTACTGGAATGCTACACTATAGGCCCCTAAACATATTTTTCTTTAGATTTTAATTTTATGATATGATATAATAATTAATTAACTTTTTCAAGCCTAAATTTACCATTGTCATCTCCATCCGCGAGAAGCTACAAGCCGCGAATTGCTGTCGCAATTCTTGCCTTGTAGTGGCTGAAGATGACTTTAATGAAACAAATATATTGTATATATTTTAAAACATTTCCATGAAAATTTTCGTTGTAAAACCCCTAGATTGTATGAAAATTAAGTCTGTTTTCAGGGATGTAAAATGATGCTTTAATGCATCGTGAGGGCTTAAAGGGTTAAGAGTCAACATATATAACATAGGTAACATAGCACCCCGTTTTCTTGCACATATTTGCGAATCACTCCGTCGTTCACTCTCCATATTCGATTAATATATTGTATTAGGTCTACAAATTCCAATTAAATATTTTCCCCTGATGCAGTGTTATAAATTGTACACAAATTTGTTTCATCCCTTTCAGCGCGGGGATCGACTTTAGATAGTAGACGTCAGATTCTGACGTCTAAAACCGATCCCGCACTGTAAGAGTAAGCATATTTATTATGGCCGTAGACTCATAACATAGGTATTTAAATTAGGCGGAAAGAGCTAGCTAAGACATTTATGATTATTTCAAAGTGAAAAAACCCTTTGCTGTCTATGGTTTGTATGCAAAATAATTCAGCGCTTTAACCCTTACAGCGCGGGGAGGAGAGCGACTTCAGACGTCAGAATCTGACGTCTGTAGACGTCAGATTCTGACGTCTAAAACAGATTCCCGCACTGTAAGAGTAAGCATATTTCTTATGGCCGTAGACTCATAACATAGGTACCGGTATTCAAAATAAGCGGAAAGAGCTAGCTAAGACATTTATGATGATTTCAAATTTAAAAAAAACCTTTGCTCTCTATGGTTTGTATAAAAAAACATTCAGCGCTTCAAGGGTTATATTGCATCTATAGTGAGTCAATTTTCGCTAAACCCTGAAACAAATTCTTTGCCAAAAAGATATTTAATTTACCACTGTTTATTAGGTCCTATAGGGGCATGGGCTAATTTCTGGGACAATTTGTTTACGTTCAGCAGTCATATGGGAATTTCTTACAGAGCAAAATGCCGAAACCGGTGGTAACAAATTCGGAAAACAAGACATATTTTGTCATGGCATGGTAATTTACCCATACATATTTTATCAATGTTAATAATTTGCAATAAACCGTGTGTATTGTGTATATTGGTGATCTCAATGTATTGTGATCACCTGACATGTCATCGATTACTGTGACTTATGCACCCTGTGTTGCGGGTATGAATGAATGAATGAATGAATGAATGAATGAATGAATGAATGAATGAATGAATGAATGAATGAATGAATGAATGAATGAATGAATGAACGAATGAATGAATGAATGAATGAATGAATGAATGAATGAGATGAGACTGCCCTCCACATACAGGATTCGCAATTGAAGCCTCTTTACGAGTGAGCGGGGAAGACACATTTTGTTTTCTTTGAAACTTGTATGCCAGAGCGGGGACGAACGACTTTTCAAGTGTTGTGGATAGACTCACACACGATACAATACCCCACTGGCGGTTCAATGTTGGGCCACCGTCTGCGTCGCTGATCCAATATTAAACCCACAGTGGGTTAGAGTCTCGTATTGACAGGCTGGGCTGAACTCCATTAATCTCGATCTGCCTCATCCGAAGGCTCAATGATGTGCGGTCATAGAGCATTGTCTGGGTGCAGGCAGGAAAGGGGCTGGTTCAGGGACGTCTTAACCCTGCATGGTGCTGCTGAATTCACGTTATTCTTCTTTTTTTCATAATTTGAACTCCCAAGGTCAACTGTTTTGATTTGTGGAAAAATAGACAACTCACCATTTAACTTATTCTATTTAGGCTTACTGAGTAGGTCCCTATCCACCAGAACAATTTCAGCGACCGTACATCTGGAATGTAAGATGTAGGAACTGGGGCCTAATCCAGAATTTTGAAAGAGGTGGCGATTGAAAAAAATAGTGTCAGTCAATGATTTGTTTTAGTCTTCTCAGCCAATATATATGGGTGTTTGACAATCAAAATTAACTAGGGTGGTGCCTCGTTAAAGCGACACAATCAGGCTGAAATCATCAAAATATCGATTATTTTATTTTGGCTTCTTATTATGACCATGTGATGTAAACATGTCCATAGACTACCTTGTTAGAACTGCAAAAGTTTTTCAATTTGTGTGCTGCGCATTAACAGTTAAGCGAGATATAGAGACGAAATTCCCGTATTTCTTATTTTGGACATGCATGTCCAAAATAAGAAATCGGTTCTAGTCTATGGACATGTTTACATCATATGGTCATATTATGAAGCCAAAATAAAATTACCGATGTTTTGATGATTTTAGCGTGATTGTGTCGCTTTAAATTCCGATATTTTGGCAATTTCGATTGATGTTGAGGCACTTTTTATTGGAAAGGGGAGGTCAGGACCCCCTTGACTCTTCCCCCTTCTCTGGATCCGCCCGCTATAATACGGGTTCAGCCTGGGTTCAGTAGCACCAGTGTTGGATTCGCCGCAATTCTTCCCTCCATTAAGAGGATGAACTTGGATGAACTGGCTGCTTGGATCCTTCACGGATGAGTTTCAACCCCATAAAATACCCCCACTGACCCTGTCTGGCGTGTTATCCTTTCAATCCTTATCTGTCAAAGGCTGCTACCTGATAGACTGTGATCATTCAAACAAGAGGAGTAGTCCATTATCAACCATAACTCATAAAACACCAGACATTAACAAGATGTTGGCTTGATGTTGGGCCAACGTCGTAGACGGTGGACCAACATCGGCCCAACATTGGTTATATGTCCGTTGTTTACTGGGAAGCGTACTAGGTGATAAAAAAAATATATATTTCCTGTGATAGTTAATTTATTTCTAATTGAATGGAAATATATTTAGTCTGATATGTTTGGTTTCTAGCTATCCTAACAGGCTTTTTTTTTATGAAACACTTTTTTATAAAAACTTTGAAATAGTACTAAGACGATCAGTAGGGCCTATGTGCTGTGCGTCTCTAATGATGTCAAGTGAGCTATTAAATGCACAATATGACATGCCTAAAATAATATATAGCTTAGAGCATTTGATTTATATTATTTTGAAGGAGATTTAAACCACACAAATAGGAGAGTTAAAAATCGATTATGGGAGAGAACACCTTCAGTAACACGTATATCATTACAAAGGTAATGTATTGTATACATATATATATCCCCAGATTCAACACAAGGTAGTCTTTTATTCTATTTTAAGTCACTTTTTAAAGATCGGAGTACTCGGTCGCGCGTTTTATCCCACTGGGATCGATTTTCCCAAATCCGAAAGTAGTGGGCTGGTATTGTACTTCACATCATGAGATAACAAGCATCTCTCACACCTTAGCGTCAAGTTGACCAGCCTGCAGCTGGTGTCATAACGAAATAACTATTCCTCAATGTTTTTAAACAAGGATTAATGCTATTTTTAATTAGTTTATATGAATGTTTCTTCTTTTTCACCATGTTCACCGCAATATTTTATGTGTTCAGTATCATGTCACTTTGGCCCTGCATTGAGCCAACTGGTGCGGAAAAGCAGCTTTCGGGCAAACCTTGCAAAAGACGACACGTGAAATCTATCCCAGTGTTGGGCCGTCTGTGTCGTTGTCTACACATCTAACTAGCACAGGCTCGGCCCGCTTCTCATATTAGTTGGGTTTTTCTTTGACTGAATCAGTCAAGCCTACGGTCTTAGTAATTTATCATTCACCTTCTTTAGTTTTGATTAATTATCTTAATGGAATGAAATCAAAAAGCTGTTTTTTATCCAAATAAACATTTATCATCATCATCATCATCATCAACATCCTTTATCTCCA
Source organism: Flabesymbios commensalis (assembly GCA_964017125.1). Taxonomy (NCBI): domain Eukaryota; kingdom Metazoa; phylum Annelida; class Polychaeta; order Terebellida; family Flabelligeridae; genus Flabesymbios; species Flabesymbios commensalis. The sequence continues at coordinate 16,255,515 of OZ024911.1, forward strand.
GTGAAAATTAATCAGTGTTCCCAGGTCCACCATTTCAGGTATCGTATGATAAATGTTTTGTCAAAAAAGTGATTAAATAATTTACTAGAGACAACAATACCATGTTTATTTTCGGAGAGAGAACCATCCAACCCAATCAGCAGAAGCCCATCTGCCTTGGGTCCTCAATCAATAACCACTATTGCAAGTTATCTAATTTCTTCAGCCACTTGAAGTCGTGTCTCCCTACCGCGATTGACAACTTCAAGTGGGTGAAAATGGCTGATGTGTGTTTAATTTGAGAGAAAATATTGGCAAATAATGATGAACCCAGATTTTATTTCCAACAAGTGATTTAATCGGTCAATAAAACGGATTTAAAACGATCATAGTCGTGTTGTAATCAATTTTGGCAATGTAATGATGTTGGCACGGTGACACTGTATCCTAACGGCACCGATGTAACGACGTCGACACACTAACGACGTAGACACACTAACGACGTAGACACACTAATAGCGACCTTGACACACTAATAATATAAACGTACTAGCGACGTCGCCACACTGACAACGTAGACACACTTGTGACGTAGACACACTGACAACGTAGACACACTAATAATGTAAACATACTAAAGACGTAGACACGCTAACGACGTAGACACACTACGTAGACACACTAGCGACATAGACACGCTAACGACGTAGACACGCTAACGTCAAAAGACATAGACACACTAATGCGTAGACACACTAACGATGTAGACACACTAATGACGTAGACACACTAATGATGCAGACGCACTAATGACGTAAACACGCTAACTACGTAGACACACTAACGACATAGACACATTAACAACGAAGACACACTAACGTCGTAGACACACCAACGACGTAGACACACTAACGACGTAGACACATAACGACATAGACACACTTACGACGTAGACACACTAACGACGTAGACACACTAACGACGTAGACACTCTAATGACCTTGACACACTAATGACGTAGACACACTAACGACATAGACACATTAACGTCGTAGACACACTAACGACGTAGACACATAACGACGTAGACACATAACGACATAGACACACTAACGACGTAGACACACTAACGACGTAGACACTCTAATGACGTAGACACATTAACGACGTAGACACACTAGCGACGTAGATACACTAACGACGTAGACACTGTGACGTAGACACATTAACGACGTAGACACACTAATGACGTAGACACATAACGACGTAGACACACTAACGACGTAGACACTCTAATGACATAGATACACTAACGACATAGATACACTAACAAAGTAGACACACTAACAAAGTAGACACACTTACGACGTAGACACATTAACGACGTAGACAAATATTAACGACGTAGACACACTAACAAAGTAGACACATATTAACGACGTAGACACACTAACAAAGTAGACACACTAACGGCGAGGACACATTAACGACATAGATACACTAATGACGTAGACACATATTAACGACGTAGACACACTAACGATGTAGACACACTAGCGACGTAGACATACTAACGACGTAGACATACTGACGACGTAGACACACTAACGACACATAGACACACTAACGACATAGACACACTAATGACGTAGACACACAAACGACGTAGAACCACTAATGACGTATATACGCCAAAGACGTAGACACACAAACGATGTAGACACACTAACAACGTAGACACACTAGCGACGTAGACACACTAACGACATAGACATACTAACGACGTAGACACACTAACGACACGTAGACACACAAACGACGTAGACACACTAACGACGTAAACACACTAACGACGTAGACACTCTAATGACCTTGACACACTAATGACGTATACACACTAACGACATAGACACATTAACGACGTAGACACACTAACGACGTAGACACATAACGACGTAGACACATAACGACATAGACACACTAACGACGTAGACACACTAACGACGTAGACACACTAACGACGTAGACACTCTAATGACGTAGACACATTAACGACGTAGACACACTAACGACGTAGACACACTAGCGACGTAGACACTCTGACGTAGACACACTAACGACGTAGACACATAACGACGTAAACACACTAACGACGTAGACACTCTAATGACATAGATACACTAACGACATAGACACATTAACAAAGTAGACACACTAACAAAGGAGACACACTTACGACCTAGACTCATTAACGACGTAAACAAATATTAACGACGTAGACACACTAACAAAGTAGACACATATTAACGACGTAGACACACTAACAAAGTAGACACACTAACGGCGAGGACACATTAACGACATAGACACACTAACGACGTAGACACATATTAACGACGTAGACATACTAACGACGTAGACACACTAACGACACATAGACACACTAACAACATAGACACACTAGCGACGTAGACACACTAACGACGTAGAAACACTAATGACGTTTAACGCCAAAAACGTAGACACACAAACGACGTAGACACACTAACGACGTAGACACACTAGCGACGTAGACACACTAACGACATAGACATACTAACGACGTAGACACACTAACGACACGTAGACACACAAACGACGTAGACACACTAACGACGTAGACACACTAACAATGTAGACACACTAACGACATAAACACACTGACAATGTAGACACGCTGACGACGTAGACACACTACGTGGACACACTAACGACTTAGACACACTAACGATATACACACTAACGACGTTGTATCCAATGTAACGACGTTGTCACGTTAACGTATTAGCATGTCCAACTGTTATCTGTGGCACGGCGGTGGATTAAATACTCTGAAGTCCAAATATATATTAATAATTCAATTTCAACAGTAAACTGTCGCCTCAAAGGGTTAAACGTCAAAAGCGTGCATTCATTGTCGTCCTCTGACGTATTCCACAATTTGTGTCGCGTATAGTTGCATCTAAAATAAAGTTTAGTCTTGATCCATATTTTACAAACAAAATGATCCATGTGCTCTCTCGTGATTTCTTCCTAGTTAGATGCTAAAGCGCCATCCCCTTTGTAATTAAATCATTATAATTAAATTCACGTTTTAACGATATTTATCAAATGATAAGCAATATAGCAATACGAGGCGTAATGTAATTTTGAGACGAAGTTAATTGGATTATAAAAGGGTGGCATTAATTTCATTTTATAGACTTAAAACATACAATATCCTATATATTTCTGGTAGACTAATGTAACAGTGTTGAAACTGCCCAGCCCGGGGACCGAACCACCAACCCTTGCATCGTGATGCCTGAGTGCTACGCATCTAGCCAAAGAGTCGACTCATTGGCCAGAGTAGTAATCACTCCACTCCGCCATACACACACCCGGCTACATACTCCCCTCTCAAATATCTGCTCGTCCCCGAGCAGCATTCAACACACTCGTGGGTTGAATTCTTCAATTTTCCTGCATACCTCATGCATTTTGTACTGCAACCGTGTTGGCTACAAACCTAGAATATCCTACTAGGGCACTACAGGCCACAAGAACCGACATTGGGCGCCAATGTAACAGTGTTGAAACTGCCCAGCCCGGGGACCGAACCACCAACCCTGACATCGTGATGCCTGAGTGCTACGCATCTAGCCGAAGAATCGACTCATTGGCCAGAGTAGTAATCACTCCAGTCCGTCATACACACACCCGGCTACACTAACATCGCTAAAAATAGAGCTTGTAAAATTTAATAAGGGTTAGTAAGTTGAGAATTGACTGGAAAATCAGCAAAATTTATTCACCACAGCTAACGTGATATCGGAGAATAATTATATCATGAAAGATAAAAATCTAGTTTAAAAAAATAACATAATGTGTAGGCCTAGGCATACATCAATCCACAACACCACCCAGTGATTGTAAAATTCATCCGGTCAGCATTCCGAAAACTGGGGAACATTTCGCTCCCAGAAGTTAAATGGTGTGTCTGCAATCCTCCTTGTGTATAAATAATAACAACAAAGACGACAGTGATGATGACTAAGACTGCTCTGTACCCATAAGATTTGAGATGGGTATTATGCATTTCTGGTACGAGGCAAGTATTTTGATGCTAGCCCGATATGTCAAAATTATAATTTATTCTGTATTTTATAAGTAGCCAGTGTAGGTCTTAACATATACTTATTCTCTAAATCTCTGGGATTTATGAGGTCATACTTGCGAGTGTCAGTAACCAGGTTGCAATTCAACATCTGAGGGATACAATCAAGAGGTAAATTACAGTAGTCCAATCTCGGAACAAACAAATGCGTAGGCCTATGTTGTTCTATGTAAAACAGAATATCAGCAATGTTTTAATTGTGCCATCGATACCAATTTTTTTAATATGAACGCCCAATTTTATTGCATGATTAATGTGAGCTCCCAAATCCCGTGCGCATACTGTTGCAAGAGATGTTCCCACTGTTAGTTTGAACATGTATTTCATCACGACACCAAGGAGCACACACCACCAAGAAATCAGATTTGTCGTCATCAAATTGTAATTTACTAAATGGAGTCACGAGTGGAGGAGTTGTTGTAATAGTAAATGACTGAAAGTAAGGATGGGATTTTCTTAATAAAACCCACCCCTGACCCATCATGCATGCCCAACTGACTGTCAGTAGATCCGGATGTAACCAAACGACTTTAATCCAACTGACCGCCAGACTTCTATCCTGGGCCCCGTTTTATCAAGCTGAAAAGATACGAGATCTCATTAATTCTCGAGACCTTGGCCTTCCGCTTACGAGATTATAAAAAGCTCGCTGACCTTCCTCGTAAATCTCCCTTTTTTAACATGTATAGGTAGGATACTAGCACCCTGACCCACTCGTTGAATCTTAACGATCCTCATATGCAAATGAGCTATTGATACGAGCTCGTATCTTTTAAGCTTGATAAAACGGGGCCCTGGGCCCGGCTATCACAAAGTCAAGCAGCTGTGTGCCCTTGCCACCCTTGGTAGCTTATGGGTCATTGCTCCTGAGACCATCGAATGTCACATTCTTTTTAGTGGATGAATCTCTGCCAGTAGCTTGAACTAACCATTCAGGCGGTGTCTAACTCACCCTGGGTGGGGTGCCGAAATATCTCCATTCAGATGTGGGATTTGAACCTAATATCTCCAGACGTTGTGCCCGCATCTGTGTTGGTGAACCATACTAAGAACTGAAGCAGAATTACCTCATTCACAATGTAACTAAAGGAAAACCAAAATCAAGTTATACTGTTTTTATCGACTTTTTACAAATGATTCACCATAAATAAAGAAAATATGTAAATTTTCCACACAACTAATGTCATCAGTGAGAGTCTCTGATGCTGACATGGGGGTTTCTATTACATTGTAGTTGTAATATATACAAAGATTGTTTCCTAATTTGTTTAGCGGTTTAGAATCTCAGCCAGTACATGCTGCCACGTATTCTGTTGTAATCAGGTAGACCTTCCACTGGACCTGAAACATATGAATCATCAATCACAAATAACATTTCAACTGATGTGGTATTTAGGTGGTTTTATTCTCACTACTGTAACCAGTTTTTAATATTTTTAGAAGTAAAAATGTTTTGGAATTGTTTGGTATACCGGTAAATTAGTATTACAAAACTGATTAATTTCAGTCACTCTAAGCTGTGGATTGCAGTAGCAAGACAACTACAAGCAAGCAAAAATTAAAATTGAGTAGCTCAGGGGCCCATCCCACTAAAAATCTCACAGTTTAGATTATCTTAAGTCTTTCTCATTTTTATTAAAAAAGTTAAAATATATCTTAACTTTTCTAATAGAAATGAGAGAAAGTTATGATAATCTTAATATTTTTCTTGGGATGGGCCCCTGAGCCTCAAAGTAGAAAATCTCAAAATAAACTATTCTCACATAATTTAAGTAGATTGTTGAATGTTAAATACACGATTTTAGTGGTATTTAGAGCTCCGAATGCCATCATACATGTCATATGCATGTTTCTATGTGTCATGTTAGTATATTTTAAATTGATTCCATACAATGTCCATTAACCTGTTATTCTGCACAGACATGAGAAATTCACTGATACTGATAACTTATACAAACCACACACTGCAATCTAAATAACATGAGCGGTACAGTTAATTTAATGGATTAGTTCCTAAAGATTTATATTCTATAGTGGTCAGTGTTGTAGTCGAAAGAGCCCTCACCGGGAAAAAAAAACAATAAAAAACATCAATACCCCTATTCTATATAATATAATGCTCTAACGATAGCAACAATAGCACAATACAAATATTTAAAAAAAAAACACTGAACAATTCAGCTTGTCCCGAGAGTTTTAACCTTTATACTTTTGAATTGTTTGTGGCGTAAAAGTATAATTTTCAAATGTAGATGGATGAGTAAACTGATACATACCGACTGCAGCGATAGCAGGACATTTATCATAGATGTATTTCATGCACACATCCCTGACAACCTTGGCGTCAATAGCATCAATCCTCGCATCAAGCTCTGGCAGAGGCACACGGCGGCCATAGCACAACATTTGTCTAAAACAAAAATTACACATAGCTCACACAAGATAAGTATGATGAAAACCTTGCTAGTTACCGTCTTCAGAGAATGCGCCTTTCTGGGCAAACGTTCTGTGATTGTATTTTATCAACCATAAAATGTGAAAGGTATCTGCAGCCATTAAAAAAATCTGCTCCTTTTGAAAACACTTAAAAGTCACGCATTGCAGCTAAGTGCAGCTGCAGGGCCCGCATTCTCGTAAAAGTAACTTGTACAAGAATACGGGCCCGGGTGAGTGGAGATATATCAACCCTTAAAAGTTATAGTTTAAATATTTACCCAATTGAAGTTAGGTCTCGCTATTGCAACCCACAACTTCAAATGTGTAAAAATTACTCACATTTGTACAATCTAAATAAAAAGAAATGACAACCTAGCAGATTGAATGTTTATTTCACCTTCTAATTTTCTTGTCATAAAGAAAAATAAAAAGTCTGAAAACGGCCATAGCCATGATTAGCACTTTAGAGATTAAATATTGCCTATAAAAACAGTCATGAGTTGCTTCACACATTCAACTCATTAACCCTTGAAGCGCTGAATTTTTTTATGAAAATCATGGAAACCAAAGGTTTTTTTTCAATTTGAAATCATCATAAATGTCTTAGTTAGCTCTTTCTGATGCATTTGAATACCTATGTTATGGGTCTAGGACCATAAGAAATCTTTTTATTCTTACAGTGCAAGATCGACTTTAGACGTCAGACTCTGACGACTTGAGTCGATCCCATGCACTGTAAGGGTTAATGTTTCATCAAGCATATGAAAATTAAGTTGGTAATTTTTTACAAAAAAATTAAATATAAATATGATTATATTTGACCTATGACTACTTTTTTGGTATTATTTTGTTTCAGTCACAGTATACTGCACCACTGACCTGCCAATATCTTCACAAATTGGTGTTGAGCCATCAAGCATCAGCATCATATTGGTTTTAAGTAAATTCTTTGCACGTTGGACTTCAAAATCAGTAACACTGGAGCAGAGCCTCATCCTGTAAATTAATCACAAAAGATTGGAATCAAAACTCATCTATATCGAATTAAGACCTAAAGCTCACTAAATTGAAAAATAAAAATTTTCACCCACTTGAAGTTGTGTCTCACTACCGCGATCCACAAGGTGAAAGTGGGTTTGTTTAATTTGACACCTAACAACTGCAAATATTGATGTTTAGAAACCTATTTAATTCTAAATATCAATGATTTTAGCATCTAATAAAACATATTAAAAACAAATGGTCTTGCTTAGCAGTGTAAAGATAAACCCAGCAAACACAAACATGCTGTGTTGATTAGATGTTGGTCAACAGTCTGCGACCCGGATCTAAAATCTAACCAACATGGGATCAGCACACTATGTTGGTTGGATGCCTTTTTAAATTCATTTCTTATGTGGTAATTTCATTAAAAAATACAATGATAAAAACTTCAAATATGGTGTTTATAAAAAGCCTTTAAAGTTGTTCAGTTAAAGGTCTTATGCTTTGTCAGAACATTTGTCTTTTGAAATGCTTAAAATCAGTGATCATGTACTGGAAGTGGGAGCATTGGCTTACCATTCATTTTGCACATTGTACAGCATTGTGTCTATATCTGTACGTTCACTTACAAAGTAAACACCCCTGAAACAAAGAATCACAACAATTATATCCATACAGTACATATTATCTAAAAAAAATCATGAAAATATTGCTATTATTTTTAAGGTCTATAAAAATATGATATAGGGCCAAAAGCAAGTTTGGAAAAGTAACATTCTGAAAGGATTTATTGTATTTATCGGTGTCATACAAATGTGTGGATAATGAGACGAAACACTACTACATACATAATAATAGATACATGTGTGCCTGACTGACCGCAACGAAGGAGCCAGTCTCTGTAATTGGTATGAGCAGCTCGTTGGAAATGATCAAGACATGTATACTTTTGTGGTATGTTCTTATAATACTTGCTTTGGACAAATAATAGCTAAGCGAGTAGGATAGAATTTTGTAGGCAAACTAAAACATCATAATTATTCTTGGGGAGTTTTCATTTATCCCAGAATTCCAGGGCTTTTCAAAGACAATATTAGGCTTTTTTCAATGAACTGAAATTTTGAATGGTCAAGTTCCAAGATATTTCCAGGACGCGTACAAACCCTGAATGAGGAACAAGAACTAGTTTTCAAAGCATTTGTATGTGGACAGTACAACACACACTGGTCTTGACAACCTGTACGTGGCCCGTGAAAAAATTTCCTATGTATAAAAAATCTCCCAAATTAATTATTTGATTAACTGAGCATCTACCACAAACTAATTCAATTAATTTCAATGACATTTTATTTCAATGAAAATTGGTTGAAACTGTATATAAATACAGTCCTAGCAGCAAAAGGGTCACTGTGTGATGTCAGGAAGTCACATCATAAGCCTTGTCCTGCTACTCAGAACTCCTATATATATACGTTTCAAGCAGATTTTAAATTAAATATGTCATTGAAATTTATAATAATACAATTTGTGGTAGATGCTCATTTAGTCAAATAACTCAATTTAGAAGATGTACATTTTAAAAAAATAGAAACATTTTTCGTCATTTGAAGCTGGAATTTGCGTTAGCAATTCCAGCTTCAAATGAATGAAAAATAGAAACAAACAATTCAGCAGCACAATGGTTGGGATCTAGATAAATAATTGTATTCTACATCAGTGAAAGTATAAACATGGTAGCTTTACCACACATACATTGCTGTTTTTTCTTAGATTAAACTTACCACAGCCCGGTATCTGTGTAACAGGTGTTGAATGCTTGGAAGCTGTGGCACATTGGTTCAGTTGCTGCTCGTGAGGCCAGTTGACTTGAGAGGTTTGCACCACCTCCATGAGAGCGATCCCAGCTGCCGATCAATGTATTAGCTACCATTAGAGCTATGTTATCAGCGCTCTCCCATCCAGCACCTTCTACAGCTATAGCAATGTGTGCCAGTGGCATGTCGTCATCACGAACACGAATCTGTGATAAGATTATGTTACATGGAAGTTTTAAGGTGTATTGGGGAGATTTTAACCTCTTAGAGCACTGATGTCAACAATAGTAGCCTCTATTTTTATTAGCATTTGTGGAACCAGTTGCTAAAAGTAACTTGTGTTAAATTGGTACTTGAATAATTTTACAAAACCAGTCATACAACTTAAATTTTATAGTTTGTATAAATAATATTAACAAATGGAAGTATACATTGAAGCATCAATAAGTTGAAAATATTCACACAAAGTATATTCAAAGCCATCTAGATGGGAGTAAATATGGAAATTCAAAAGCAATATGATTAAAATACCCCACATGAGTAGCTTGAAAGATATTTGGGAAACAATTCAATATGTATTACATCAGATCATTTTAGCGAACAGAGTAGAAACATTACCTCACTTCCAGTAAAGCGACATGGTGTAGTAACCGGAACCTTGCCAGGGTAATCTGACATTAAGCCGCCAAAATGCTGCTGAGCCAGATTTACCAGCTCATTATGATTAACACCTGAAGTGAAATAGATACTGTTTTTATCACAAAAATACATACACATCACCAAATTAAAATATATTACAATTCACCAACTTTATAATAGTATGAGATACATTATATTAATTAAAATCACTGATCGATTTGATAAAATTAGGCAAATTTATGCATCACAGCTACAAATCAATGCACGGATCTTGCAATGCTGCGCTCCAGGATTATCACTGCCTCTTAAAAGTGAAAGACACTAACCACCAGCAGCTGACATCACCATGCGAGGTCCCTTATAGTGGGATGAGACATAGTGCACCAGATCGTCACGAGAAATTGTCCTGAAAGAAACCAAACTACATGTTATATTTGCATGTAATATATCAAGAGTCTCATGAAATACAAAAAAGATACTATATACTGTCAAATTTATTGCAGCTTCCCGTTTTGCTGTAGCAGATTTGCTACAATTACTAGTTATCATTTTACAATATAACAACTATTTTGAATTTAAAATTGTAAAATATATAGATAGAAGTGAATGTGACATGCAAGTAGAATAGTAAGCACAATCATCTGATGGCAACACAGTAAGTGATACATATGTGATTGTTCTACATCACAAATTAACCCTTAAAGCACTGAGTCCAAAAGCTTCTTTCAATTTGAATACATGAAAGATTCTTTCGAGGGTCTACGGCCATTATAAATATTTTTACTCCAACAGCGCGGTGTTAGATTTTTTCTGACATCTAAAATCCACCACCGCGCTTAACCCTTTAAGTCCTCACGATGCATTGAAGCATCATTTTACATCCCTGTAAACATCTTAATTTTCCTACAACTAAGGGTTTTATAATAAAAATTTCCATGAAATTCTTTTACCAATTCATGGCAATTTTCTTTTATTTTTAAACCACATCATATCATCTTCATCCACTACAAGTTGAGAATTGCGACAGCAATTCGCGGCTTGTAGTGGATGAAGATGAAAATGGTCAATTCAGGCCTGAAAGGGTTAAGGGTTAAACCAGTCTTTCCTATTAACGTCGGACCGACAAGACATGTTTGGTGAAACACAGGTAGGTCCTTCAAATTTTTTTTTAGTTTGGTGAAAAGTTTACAGGACCTACTGTCCAGGGAAATTGTTAGCTTATTGGGAAAGATTGTTAAACATGTAGCAATTCATACTAACTTGATGTTTTCAGTAGGCCCGAGAATGGTCATGCCAAGTGGTGTTTCCTGATATGCTGTGGCATGCAGATAATCGAATACCACTTCCTGCAGATTGGTCTCTACTTCCTTTTAATAGTAAAAATATGTGTTGAAGTATACATGCAATGGATCAGGGGTAAAAATTCAAGGCTAATCATTGGTGGCCAGCAGGGCCACTAACTTTAAAATCTTAGTGGCCCTGCTAAAAATATAGTAGCCCTGTTTTGCGATATAATGTAGTTGCACCGGTAACTCCAGTAAAAATTTTAACATCACTTTTCGACCGGGCGCCGATCGCAACCTATAGACTTGATAAGCTGCATGGGGCTGAAAGCAAATTCTGGGTAGGCCCTACTCAGGCATTGAAATTAGAAAAAATCTTTATCGCACAACAAGGCTGGTAAACTTCATGTTATCTGACCTGTATTTTTTTTTACAGGTCCGCATAATTTCCATATATATATATATATATATATAGCCTGGGATTAACTTTATTGTGTGGTATAGGCTTAGGGATGTTGCAAAGTTAAAAAAAATCAAAACAGCCAAAAAAATTTGGAAGTGGGTGGGTGGGTCCAGGGCGATTTTGGATAGGAAATAAAACAAGAGCACACTCGATAATAGCCCGCCGCCGAATTATGATAAAAAAAATAAAGACGAATGTCATCACGTAAATAACAACCCAAGATATAAATGGTATGTTAAATAAGATAGATACATGTATAATATGATATACTATATAATACTTGCATAGCCTACAAGGTCAAATTATTGACGTAAAATGAGAAAAATCGCAATAAATCGGCCATTTTGAATTTTTTTTAGCCATTATTGAACTTGTCCAAGAACTACTTATTAGTAACATGCATAACAAATTTGAAGGATATGTGAAAAACTTTTCAAGTTATCGCGCCCACAAGGTCAAATTATTGACGTAAAATGAGAAAAATCACAATAAATCGGCCATTTTTTTTTTTTTTCGGCCATTATTGAACTTGTCCAAGAACTACTTATAAGTAACATACATAACAAATTTGAAGAGAATATGTGAAAAACTTTTCAAGTTATCGCGCCCACAGGGTCAAATTATTGACGTAAAATGTGAATAATCGCAATTAATCGGCCATTTCTTTTTTTTTTTCGGCCATTATTGAACTTGTCCGAGAAATACTTATTAGTAACATGCATAACCAATTTGAAGAGGATATGTGAAAAACTTTTCAACTTATCGCGCCCACAAGGTCAAATTATTGACGTAAAATGTGAAAAATCGCAATAAATCGGCCATTTTTTTTTTTTTTCGGCCATTATTGAACTTGTCCGAGAACTGGTCATTAGTAACATGCATAACAAATTTGAAAAAGATATGTGAAAAACTTTTCAAGTTATCGCGCCCACAAGGTCAAATTATTGACGTAAAATGTGAAAAATCGCAATTAATCGGCCATTTTTTTTTTTTTTTTGGCCATTATTGAACTTGTCCGAGAACTGGTCATTAGTAACATGCATAACAAATTTGAAAAAGATACGTGAAAAACTTTTCAAGTTATCGCGCCCACAAGGTCAAATTATTGACGTAAAAGGTGAAAAATCGCAATAAGTCGGCCATTTTGAATTTTTTTTCAGCCATTATTGAACTTGTCCGAGAAGTGGTCATTAGTAACATGCAAAACAAATTTGGGAAGGAAACATGAAAAACTTTTCAAGTTATCGCGCCCACAAGTAAATGTTAACGCCGACGCCGACGCCGACGCTGACGCCGACGCCGACGCCGACGCCGACGACGCCGAACTTCAATTGCAATAGCCCACCTTTTTTAATTAAAATTAAAAGGCGGGCTAAAAATGGAAAACCCCCCAAAAATTATAATCTTTGATGATTATTAGTTTCCATAAAAAAAATTGATAGGGGGGAGGGTGGGAGGGTAGGGTGAGCTTTATCCATTTTTTTTGGATGTCTGGAATTAATTTAACTTTGCAAGGCCCCTTAGCCCCCATACACTCAGGTCACATGCATGCCCCGCAGGTCAGCGCCAGCCATAGCCTCAGCGTGACTGAAACTGAATATTTCAGCCACGGATTGCATCCTATCAGAAATGTGTACATGACAAGTTTAGCATTTCTATAGTTACAATTTATAATAAAGATGGGATTGGCCTAGTTGGTTAGTTGATTCACACCATTTGTGTATAATCACTGCATATTTTTTGTACCGGAACTGTTTAGCCCAGATCTGATCATGTGCGTGTACCACCCACCACAAGTCGACACATTGTTGATTTCATACTGGGCCAGTAGGTCTGATGTTGGACCAGCATTAAAACAACACTGAGCAAACATCTCGTGTTTGCTGGGAAATCCCCTCCTATATATAGACTGGCACATGCAGAGCGCGCTGGTCTGAAAAGCATGTGAGCGCTGCATGGATATGGAACGGAATGAGTGTCATTATTGCTCTATAAAAATGTGATGGTTTTACATTAGAAAATTTATTATCAAAACTAGAAGTTGAAATAGCCCATTATAATTGTTTTCAATAAATAAGTTACGTTCTACTTTGCATAACACATCTAAAACACTATTTTCTAACACAATTTATTATTCTCCACTGATAAAATGAAAAATATTGCCCCCGTTATCATTCCATACATCATACAGAGATTCGGCAGGTGTCCCAAGAGACCAGCTGAGATGGCCATGCTGCCACCACAACACACACTATCAATCTAACCCTGACACAACACTGAGCCAGTCTTGGCGACATTCATCCACCATCACTTTCAATGACCTGTGTTGACTTGCTGGCCTCTATCAAGACCACACAGGCACAGTTTAAAACATTTGGCTGTGGATGTCGCCGACACAGTGCGTCTTTTATGTTCGGCCAGTGTTGTAGATGGTGGGCCAGCATTTCAGGGAATATTCTACTGTAGCCTGCAGGACGGCTAACTATGACGGCATTGTCGCCCTTACTTAATCATAGTCGCCACGGGCGATAGGGCGACCGCCAATTTGTACCCCTGTGGATTGTTTACAAAAGCATTCCTACATTTCCCCAAGGCATCCTGATTAAATCTAACACCAGTCATCAGGTATAACATGTTATTTACTGACAAGAGGCACAAGGGTCTTGACATTTTAAAGCACTAATTGATGCTAAAACCAGGCCTCGAAACTGAAGGTGGCTCATTTGCCTGAGGCAACCAAATTCGGGTGGGGGCAAGCACAAAATTACAGACACTTGCATTATTTCAAATTTGAGGCACAATTCAGTCAGGCAAGTAGTGATAATTTTTTTTTTTTGGGGGGGGGGGGGAGGGATGATAAGTAAAAAAAAAGAAGTTAAAATCAATTAGTATCTTGCCCTGAAAACATAGCTTTTGCAGCAAAGCTACAACATAGCATTGACAGCAATGCTAAAACAGATTGTTTCTATAGTAAAAATATTATTAAAACATAAAAAGTTAAGTGACAATTTTCAAAAATGGCCTTGAGCTTTGCGGGAAAATAATCTCTTCAGCTTATGTTATGTTAAGGCCCCCTATTATTCAGAAAAAAATATTGTTGCTACCTAATGAAATAATGCAATGAATCCTGTACCAAACTATTGGAAATTAAATTATAAAAACCTTTAAATTAAAAAATATTTAATTGAGATAAATTATTAGCTTCAAGTACAAACTGAATTTAGTGATAAACTGTGAAATTTAAATGTGAAATTGAATACATTTATGAAATATATTCAAGCTAATCATGTTTATTTTGGGTTTTCCCAAGTACATGTATTGTATTCTAAATATCAACAAAGAAACTTATGCGAAACGGAAAATGTAAATGTCATCCGCAGTGCCCTTTTGCATCTGACAAATATCCACAAAAAGTTTTCACGAACACTAAAGTAGTGATAAAATATAGTTTTTAATATTTGCTTAACATGCAGCTAGTTCCGTCTTGTAGGACACACTCACAAGTAAAGCAAACAAATCAGACAATAAAAAATTTATGCATTGGACGTGAATCACAACATGAATAATATACTGAAACAATTTTCTTCTCTTTTGAATTCTAGCATTCTATATTTGATTCCAAACACTTACATTGGTATGAGAAACTATATGGTGAATACATATCATACCTGCATCTCTCTTAGAATCACACCTCGCTCTCTTTCGATCTCTTGTTCACCTAAAGTACTGTTTTGAAGAATGTCTGATAATATTTCAACAGCTGATGAAAAAAGTACAATAAAAGAACTTTAATGTGGCAAGCAATTGCAACAAAGAAGATAATCAAATTCTAACATTTATGCGCATTTTAAAATAGCCCTATAATCAGTGCACGAAATAAGGATTTCAAACAGGTTGTCCAGTGGATAACCTCCTTACAGATATAGGTTGTCCGCACAAATTTGCAGTTGTCCGCAAAATGGCAAAAAAAGTGTGTGCTTCCAGACCTGTTTAATTCAACAAAATATTACAAATGTAATTCAATATAATTCACATAATAAGGCCACAAGAATACACATTATATTTATCACTAAAGCAATTTGATAGAAGTTAACAAAAAATGATCTAATTGTACAAGGTAGAAGAATCAATATGCATAAGATTGAAGAGTACCGTATTATCCCTAATAAACGCGCCCCCCCTAATAAACGCGCCCCCCTCCGGTTACGTGCCCCCCCCCCCTGTTTTTCTTGTACTTCGTATTACCAGAAAGTCGGCTGGCTTAAAAAAATCTACCAGACATCAGCCTGCGGCGTGGAGCTGTGTCAACATTGTTGAGCCACGGTCAGAGAGTGTTGTGAGCGTGGTTGTAAACGCGATATGCTACTGTAGCCTAGTTGTTGTAGGCCTACATGTTGTTTTAACACTGGGCCAACGTATTTCTATTATTCTAATGTATATAATAACAAATACCACATTTAGATATCGTCGTGCTCAAATAAGAACATTCCAAGATGAAATGCGATGGTAACCGCGTCGTCGAACGCGTCGTCCAGGACTATATAGCGGGCCGTGGCTGCATAAGGTGTTGGCCTGTAAAAACACATCAGTGATACCGGCTACTAGCGTTCACGAGTGGCGGCACGAATGACTTAATGACGGCGCCGCGGCCGAATGGGTCCGTGAAATACAGATTAGCATTTTTGTGCACATAATAAACGCGCCCCCAACTTCGTTTCCGCGCCCGGCGCGTTTATTAGGGAAAATACGGTAAGTCATTAACAATAATCCAAAGCAAAATACCCATTGTTTGTTTGTACTATCAACACTAAATGTATTTTTTAAATATAGACACAAAATTAGGTGTCAATTTTTACCTCTGTTGATGTCATTTGAAAAGCATTTGGCATAATACACTGTCTGTTCACGAGAAGTGTATGCATTCAAGTGAGCTCCCATGTTCTCAACCTCCAATTCCAAATCAGTCTGTGAACGTTTCTTTGTTCCCTTCATAATTAAACAAAAAAATGTTCATGTGGAATACTTATTAATCTCATACAGGGTATGCAGTAATCATCTTATTTTCAAACATCATGGGAAATATTTCCACTGTATTAGGTGGATATTTGGGTTCAGGTTGTGATTGATTCTTTTTGTGATTGATTTTTTTATAACTCTCAGTAATGAGTTTGCAGGGCGTGGTAGAAATTCTAGGGTGTGCAGATCACACCCACAAGCCCTGCTGGTTAAAAGTGTTGGAAGCACTGAAGAGAACAGTAGAACCTGCTAAGAGCAGCAACTCTTATGAGCAACCAACTTCCCATAGAGGCCATTTAGCCATTCCCCAAACCGCCTTTTCATGTACAAATGAACCTGCAATTAAGCAGCCACCTGCCTTGAAAGGCCACTTTTCCAGTGCCCCAAAGTTGGTCACTCATAGTAAGTTCTACTGTAACATAAAGTGGTATAGTAAAAATACTGTGATACATATTGATGCAGGGCGCAGAAATATTGATATTTCAAAGCAAATCAGTTTTAGGAGTCACCACATGCAATTATATAGATGCTGCCTATATGTTTTACACATTTACACTCAAAGTCAGCTGGGACCTGCAGAATATTTAAAAATACTTTCAAGCAGATGTGCGAGGTACCACATGAAGAGGACCATATAATTATAGATACCTTAAAAGCCATGTGTTCAAGGAAATGGGCCACTCCATTATTCTTGTCATTTTCAAATCGACTTCCAGCATCAATCCATAGCCCCACCTAGAATAAAATGATTCACAACTAAGTAAAAAGATTATAAGCATTTTTAGATATGTTTAACTTCTCTGAATCTATTTTTTAACTTTATAAAGAAAATATTATTTACAACAAAAGATATGAAGATATAATCAAGTATATATTATCTGATCACAGAGTAAAAAATGGCCATCTAATAAACTTCATTCTTCTCAACTAGTACCAAAATATAAAATACATTTTTATTCTTGTACTTAATGACAATGTGACAATGTCATTAATCAACATTAACATAGAAAACAAGGATGATTTTTTTATATTCATACAGTTGCAGTAGGAATGCCTGAATCTTCTGAAGCCACCCTCAATCCATTCTGAAGCTGGGATACTTGAGTCTCTGGTACATTCAACAAAGCTTGCTCATAAGTAACAGGATTAGTCGATTGTTTCCGAAGGATTGTGCTGCTTGGCCCATGCTGTAATTACAAAAAAGCTGCAAGTATACGTACTACAAATTTGCGAGTTCTAATAAGCATAAACTGCATGATAACAGAGTTTTTCTGCATATCGATCATGCTTGGCAAACAAGCAGTTTATTAAGTGTTACAGAGCATGACGCAGCGGCTGTCATGTTTTTTACCACCATTTTATTTTTATTTTCGGCTTTTCTGATTTATTTGCAGAGCCTATGGGTTCTTGGCTGTGGAACTGTGTTATTATTTACTGTATCCTCGAACATAAAGTTGCATGCACTTATAAGTGAAAATCAAAAGTTTTAGGGTGTTTTTTTAATTATTAGTCTATATGTATGAAAATGTATAACTTAAACACCTGTTAAAAGGGCATGCACTTGTTTTTTTAAACTAAGTGCACCCATATCCATAGTGACTCGATGACATAAACTAAATATCTATTCTAAGCTCAATAACACTTCGAACAAGCCTTGTCATCAGGGATCAACTTATCACTGGCAGTCGACCTTATATTTTAATTTTAATTTTAGAAGCCAAAGAAAATCGGCAATTAAAAAGGAACTATTTTCATTATAAATGAAAAAAAAAGTTTGCCGCGAATTGATGCGATTTTTATATAGACTACGATGCATTAATTAAAACACCCTGTCAACGCTGACAAAGTCAACAGCCCAAAGGGCTAAAAACTTGCAAAATCTCAACAAGAGCCTGAACTGCTTAGGTCAGTGAAGAGTAAAATTCACAAAACCAATTGAAAAACTAGGGCAAGAAAAAAACGAGGTGCGCGAAAATACACTCTCCGCAAAAATGGCCTCTACCAGTACCACCCTATCTATCATAGTTCTATGAACTAAAAACCGTAAACCAGGGAAATTTTGCCAACCCCGAGACTATTTTGCCACCCCCTCGGAAAATTGATAAAATCCTCTGGTTTTCAATAAATACCATAAGTTAATAAAAATAACTATTATCATAGGTTAGACTATATTGTAGATAACATTTTTATGTCTATTCACAAATTCTTTAAAATATTTAAACACCAGAAAAAAATATTTTTACACGTTTTTTTTTCAAAATTTGAATTCTGGAATAGTATTTATCGATTTTGTAA
Source organism: Flabesymbios commensalis (assembly GCA_964017125.1). Lineage (NCBI taxonomy): Eukaryota > Metazoa > Annelida > Polychaeta > Terebellida > Flabelligeridae > Flabesymbios > Flabesymbios commensalis. Next base: position 16,274,619 of record OZ024911.1, read on the forward strand.
ATGTATGTATTCTTCTTTTATGATATTTGAAGAGTCCCTATCAAATACAAAAATTGTAATTGGTGAAATTTAAATATTGAGCTTGTTTGAGCACTTCAAAGTAACCGGGGCTACTTTGCCATCCCATACCGGGGCTATTTTGCCACACCTTCAAAATGGCCGTCAGAGCATCGTTTTCGGTCCGATATTAAAACGGACATAGCCACTAGACTCACTGACCCCTAAAAACTATATAAAGATTTACATACCAGACCTGTTTGAGGCACTCTTTTTAATAATTAACCCTTTCATGGTCATAATGCAGAGTACAGTCTGATTCCTCAGGTCATTAGTAATTGTAATGAGTTGACTGCCCAGGTCCCAAATAATCAGGAAAATGTGCTAATTTTGAGGTAGTTGCACATTATGTGTATTTTTGGGAGTTTGGATGAAGATATTGACATGAAATTTTTCCCACGTACTCACAGGGAATAGACAAAATTAAAAATGAATAAATTATGTAATTTGCATAAATTATGCAAATGAGGCACATAGTGTAATCATAAAAATGCGCAAATTTTGCTATGTATGAACATTTCTGAAGGTATGGAGAGGTATATCGTATATACTGATATCACATTTCTTGTAGATATTGAGTATCACGGATAGACAAAACAAATTAGCATTTTAATTATGCATGTCACATAAATTATGCAAATGAGCAGTGATACAACAGTAATACAGCAGCACATTATCGCACTGTAATTTTGATAAGAATCATTTTTAGGCAGTTGCACATTGCATGACTTTCTGTAAGTATGAATAGAGATATTGACATGAAATTTCTCCCACGTACTCACACGAAATATGCAAAAGTAAAAATGAATAAATTATGTAATTTGCATAAATTATGCAAATGAGCTACATTGTGTAATCACAAAAATGCTAAAATTTTGTTATGTATGAACATTTCCGAAGGTATGGAAAGGTATATGGTATATACTGATATCACATTTCTTGTAGATATTGAGTATCACGGATAGACAAAACAAATTAGCATTTTAATTATGCATGTCACATAAATTATGCAAATGAGCAGTGATGCAGCAGTAATATAGCAGCACATAATCGCACTGCAATTATGATAAGAATCATTTTCAGGCAGTTGCACATTGCATGACTTTCCGTGAGTATGAATAGAGATATTGACATGAAATTTCCCCCACGTACTCACACAAAATATGCAAAAGTAAAAATGAGTAAATTATGTAATTTGCATAAATTATGCAAATGAGCTACATTGTGTAATCACAGAAATGCTAAAATTTTGCTATACATGTATGAACATTTCCGAAGGTATGGAAAAGTATATGGTATATACTGATCTATCACATTTTTTTTAGATACTGAGCATGGATCTATAGTTGAAAAAATTAGCATTTTAATTATGCATGTCACATAAATTATGCAAATGAGCAGTGATGCAGCAGTAATACAGCAACACTTAATCGCACTTCAATTTTGGTAAAAATCATTTTTAGGCAGTTGCACATTGCATGACTTTCCGTGAGTATGAATAGAGATAATGACATGAAATTTCTCCCACATACTCATAGGAAATATGCAAAAGCAAAAATGAATAAATTATGTAATTTGCATAAATTATGCAAATGAGCTACATTGTGTAATCATAGAAATGCTAAAATTTTGCTATGTATGCACATTTCTGAAGGTATGGAAAGGTATATGGTATGGAGATATTGACATGAAACTTTACCTTATAAATAATTATGATAATAGCCAAAAGTAGGCAAAAAAAAAGAATTGATAAATTAGGCATATGGCATAAATTATGCAAATGAGGCAAAATGGATTTATGTTGTTAGGTGAAGATAGTTATTCATTTGAATATTTTATGTAATAGTGATCATATTCTGTAAAACGCAGGACGTCACTCGATGAAAACAAAGTTATATAACACCCCCTCCCCCGTACTTCATTGTATTACCCAGCTTGGTGAAAACAAAGGAGGTCTAGGTCATTGAGTTTCTTTGAATTTTAGAAATTATACTACAGGTACCGTAAGTATAAAAGACATCCGTAACTACTGGTAAGTGAGATTGAAAATTGATTTATTATTTTTCGCTGAATTCACAATGAAAGTAATCCAAATGTCTTAGCGTCATCACCGTATATTTGGCTGAAGACACAATGGAAATATTCCTGAATGTTACAATTCAACTTGCCGGTGCCTCTCATGGTACAGAACAGGGCGACAAAGCAGCACATGACATGTACGACTAACAAAACAGAATTCGATCCGAATATTTCACTGAATTCACAATAAAAATGTAATCCAAAAGTTTTAGTTTAATCACTGTATATTGGACTGTAGACACAATGAAAATATTCTTGAATGTTACAATTCAACTTGTCGGTGCCTCTCATGGTACTGCACGAGACATCCAGATTGACAAAGTGGCACATGACATGTTCGACAAGCAAAACTGGTTTCAATCTTTCGGCCAGCTGGAGTCGTACACCCCACTTCACTGCAGTTTCTGCATACCCTCTTTCTTCCGTCAAGTCGAACTAGGTCATGTGCTTGCAAATTGCCGATAGCGACAACATCTAAGCTCTTTCTCTTTCCAGCACGATGAATCCTACTGGAGAACCCAGCAATCAGCTCCTCGGACAAGATCAACCTGAATTTCAGGTTAGTCATGCGAGACCTCTCGCGTGTCTGTGGACGACATGACTCCTTGTAAATCACAAGGGCATTGATTATGGTGGTGTTGACCATATACCACACCAGGTACCGCCAAAATTTTACCGACTCTCTGCCGACAGGATAGTAAGCCCTGTTTTGATCGGCAAGATCCACGCCTCCCATAAATTTGTTGTAAAAAATAATATTCTTAGGACAAGGCACTTGGCGTAGTTCGGGACGTTGACCAGTCTGACGTGGGGCTCGACGATTCACTTCACCATCCATGGGATTCAAATTAGACGAGATAACACGTACATCACGTTTATCATGCCAAACATTAGCCACAATGTTCCCAAGCTGCATTTTAACACTGCCTCCTTGAACCAACCTGCCAGGATTACGTATCGCCTGAGGCATGCCCTTCATGTTGGAGCGGAATGTAGCACAAGCATAAGTCTGTTGAGCTTCGAGATCTTGTATCAATTTCAAAGATGTGAAGAAATTATCAAAATACAAGTGATGTTTCAGGTATAAGTATGGTTGTGCCAAGCCCATAACCACATCATAGCCTAATCCAAACTGACCTGGGTTTTTACGTCGCCCAATATACATATCGAAAGAACTAACGTAGCCGTTGTGAGAGTCTGCCAGGGTCCACACCTTAAATCCCCATTTCGTAGGCTTTGCAGGTAAATATTGTTTCATGAAATGGCGACCCTTGAACGCAATCATCGCTTCATCAATAGAAAGTTCACGATGAGATTTGTACCTTCTCTTGAATGTTTGAGACAGCATGTTTATCAAAGACCGAACTTTGAACAAGGGGTCATAATCAGGAGAGTCGTGAGCTGGCATCTCTTGGTTGTTTGACAAGTGAAAATATTGACAGAGTTTTTTAAATCGGCGCTTGGGCATGACCCTAGCTACACCTGGCACTCCCAATCTGTCATCAGTCGACCAATAAGAGTCTATTTCAGGCAGTTGGTGGATCCCCATTAAAATATTGACGGCAAAAAAAGATTTCATTTCAGGCACAGTTGTTGGCACCCAATAACGATCTCTGGCATTTATCTCGTTCTGTCGCTGCTCTGCATACTGATTTGTCTCCGTCACAATAATCTCGTAGAAAGCAGGCTCAAATAACAGATTGTAGAAGTCCAAAACTGATGATGAGTCATCTAAGTGATGCCTGGGCCCCACATACTCAACATAATCGAATACTCCACTTTCTTCTATATCGTGAAGATAAAAGTCAAAGTCAGCCTGGGGAACATCACTGACACTGCCATCCAAAAAATCTTCATCCGAATCGATGTCACTGACATCATGATCAAACTCAAAGTCAGACTCACAGTCACTACTCATCTCAACTTCCAGATCGCTGTCAGTTTCGCGGACCCTTCCGATTCGCCGCGGCCCCCTGTCATCGCTGGCTGAGTTGATCTCCCCTTCGCTAAAGCCTTCAAACTCTGATGAATCGGACGCCGAATCCATTTCAGATAGACCAAAGATAGACCAAACAAGCAAAAATAGCGACAAGCAGACGAAAACAGAGCGACTAGGGTCTAGCAGACGACAACAGCGATAGCAGACGACAACAACTGTCAAACCAGCGCGCATGTTGCACGCGCACCGACTCTCTGTGACTGCCGGGCGAGATCGGTGGGAGAGATCGCGGCGGACATGTTGAATCCCCGCAAAACATTTCCAACGGTTGAATTCGTAGGCCCTAAAATAATACCTCCGCATCTATTAAATCTTACCTTTTTTTTGTATTATAAAGAAAAATGATGTAGCTATGTGTTCCGACAATTTGTTTTGGCATCGGAAAAAATAAATGTCAAAATTAATTGAGTGAAGTCTAAGGTTGTTGAAAATTCGTGTCACGTGTGGACATGGGCGATAATCGCAAACGGTGGCTTTTTCAATCTAGTCTACCTTTTTATAACAAAAGTGATATAATATATCAGAAATACAAAAATAAATTGGATTCTAGTCTAGTTTAAACCTCTACATACGTTTTACTTCTATAATGAAAATATTCAACAAAAAGACGACGTCATAAATTGTTTTAACCGGCGTCCATGGCGTCCGTCATCGCACACTCTGACAAAAAGTCAAAAAAAAAATTCCACAACGGAATAACGTCAAAATAGGGTAGTAATCGGCGAAAAAGTGCAATGTTATAAAAAAACTGACAGAGCAGGATGTTTATATTAAAGTTATTTAAACATGAAGTTTATCTGTATGTAAAAGACGCGTTGATTGCTCAATAACAGTGATGCCGTTTAGCGGGCGGTTTCGGCCGATCTGAACAGGAGTCCTGCACGGGCGTATTCGGCCGGTATGGCCGCGAGGCCTTAGCGGGCGGATTCGGCCGATTTGACCACGAAAGGGTTAAAGAAAATTCATGAAAAATGATGATTTTTCACTGAATATTTCATGTTTATGTCTGTATGGTACATCTACCTTATTTATGTTATATATTAAATGGATTGATAAGAATGTCTACTGACTGTTCAGTTGGTTTGATTTTCATTCCATTAGCTGCTCAATTATATTATTATGAATTTAAAAATATTTGTGTGGCAAACTATTTTTATTTGGATTCTGACAAATGGTGTTAAATCTCAAAATATGATCAAGATTAGCTAAAGTGGCAAAATAGCCTCGGTTGCCTGGGTTTTTTTGCTACCATACATTTTCATTTAAAAGTACTCAATTAATAAAGACTAAAGACAAACTATGCTAAGTGACATTTTATATTGCCACTTCAAAAAGCAGGTTCAATACAGCGATACAAAATATGTAAAAAGGGTGGCAAAAATAGCCCCGGTTTCGCCTGGTAGCGAGGCTAGACCCTATATCATTATCATATCAACGGAAATCAGTGAGCTGTTCTGCCTCTGGTGTCAGTGGTCAGGTGGGGTAATCCTTTAGAATAGGGGACGCTATTTTTATGACGTCGGGACCACATTTTCTGTTCTATATAGCGAGGGCAATGTGGTCCATAATTAATTGGACCACATTTATTTTTCAAATAAAGTACTTTTTCTGACGTTTGGACCACATTCTTCCCGTATAGACAGGTGGGGGCCGACCGCAGATTAACAAAAGGTCCTTCCTTTGAAGTACGTACTTCCATTGAGGTGTGCAGTATGTCGATCGAAGTACGTCTACAGCCTCATTTTGTATTACTACCGCCGGCGTTAACACCCTTGAAAAAATAGTCCCTTGTTATTATTATTGCAACACAAATATAGTCACATAATAAAATATAAAAATACCCGTCTTTCAGTAAATATACTTTTTTATAAACTAAAAGACGCACGCGCGAAATGCCACGGAGTTTCAGCATTGAATTGCACAGCGAAACCCAAATATCCGGCCGTCTGGGCATGTCTTGGGGTAGATCCCCTAGACATGCCCAGACCACCTGATCGAGCAAGCGAAGGAAAACGCTCTCAAAAACCCACCATGCTCTATCACCCCAAGCCTCACATCATCATCTGTACATCATTCATCTCATCAATTGACTACAACGTTTTTATCGTATTACAATGTCACCTAAAAGACCTTTTGTGCCGAAAAGTGACGTAAAGCATTGATTTACTACTACTACTACATAACCCATTTTTTCCAGCAACTTGCCATAATGGTAGGTAGTCAGAAAAAAATAATCTTGTTCATATTTCAATGCACTTATTAGACCTGAACAAATTTAGGGTTTTTACACTGCACAATAGTATTGTAAGTAATGCCATTAATTCCATTTATATGCATATTCCACGGTCAGTATGAACAGCGAAAACAAACGAGAACAACAGAACAAGCGAAAACAAACCTCAACACAGCCTAAACAACACGTTATTTGTAATGGGCAAACGTTTATGCGACATATTGTTATTGTAGCTCATTGTGGTGATGTTATTCTGTGTTTTCAGTTTTACTTTTAGTAGAAATATATGTTTAATTGTAGCGAAAGCAAATAAAGCCAAAGTCACACACCTGGCCGAGTGAGTCATACCCGCGATAGGCTTACATGAGCAGCGAGAACAAAATTATAATCGTCTTGAAATAGATCCATAATTCCTTACAATGAAAAATTACATTTTCCAAATAAATAATAGTCATATAACTGTATGATATGTTTGAATTTAAATATCTTTTCAATTGTCATTACAGCGAGAACAAACTGGCGGCCCTTGCCCACACGTTTGCAGATGACATCGATGTATGAACAGCGAAAACAAACCAGGCCTACACATCTGCCTGTCACCAGGTCACATACGGCGATATATGAACAGCGAAAACAAACACGTCTGCCTGTCACACACCTCGACCTACATGTATGAGTGCAGTGCAGTTCATAATAACAAATAATATCAATGAAAATCTGTATAAACTGCTTTTGGCAATTGCAGTTCGCAGTCATAGATACGTTACAGGCCTAATTTAATTAAATTACGCAAATCTATAAGGCCTAACCATGCATCCTTTTTTCTTTACAACTGACTTAAAGATACTGCTTCGTATAGCCACCCGCCCTCCCATGCCAGCCAAATATGATTTGTTTTCGCTCTTCATACATACATACATACATACATGCATACATACGTACATACATACATACCTGCCAGAGGTTTGTTTTCGCTGTTCATACGGTCTAGTCCAGAGCCGGCATATAGGCCTAACACGCTGCGTCTGTTATAATTCTGCTATATATTTCAATCTTATAAAACTTACATTGTGGGGATTAAAGGCCTACTGTCCAAATATCATAGTCTTTCCTTCTTTCAAATATTCACACTCAACACCTCAGCTCTGAATAATCGTTTTTACTCAGTCATATAACCAAGATAACATATAAAAATTGTGCTATAAAAAGTATTTGTAAATTATATGGACAGTATGTGAAGCACCTAAATGCTCGGATTTAGCTATGGTATGTTGTTTGTAAGAAGACTATAATAAGTTCGTTATATACATTCCATATACTGCATGGACCTGCATGTTTGTTTTCGCTGTTCATACAGTCACTCACGTCAAGCGTGTTTGTTTTCGCTCTGTCATTTCATCTGATAAAATCTGCTATAATCATATGTGAAATATCTGCGTTTGTTTTCTTTCTGCCATTTATCATCTTACAAAATGATTTATTACTAGTTCTATATTAGTTGAATATATTAATTGATTTGATGTGTAATTGATTTGTTTGCGTGTTTGATACATCATTGACGCCATATACAGTCACGTTTGTTTTCGCTGTTCATACATCTGTGAAATATATGTGTTGGTTTTCTAATCTTTCTGCCATTCTCTTATTATAATATAATTTATATGATATTACTGTAGTTCTATATTATGTGACTGATTATATTAGCTGTTATAATATTACTAGTTCTAACGGTATAGTAGGTAATTATATTAGCTGATTGTAGCGGTAACGTTAGTATATAGATCAACATATGTCACGGTTTGTTCTCGCTGTTCACACAGTCACGTTTGTTTTCGCTGTTCATACGGTCTCGACCAAAGCCAGACTAGACTCGCTGAGTTTGTTATCATTCAGCTATATTTCCATTATTTTTATAAACTTACATTGTGGGGTACTATATACAATCATAGAAATCTAAAACTAAATTGTATTTTTCGTTATTCATACATTCACATCCAATACACCAGATCGAAAATAATTGTTTTCGCTTTGTCATATAGGATTATAGCGTAAATAACTCATAATAATCATATAAATATTGTTATATAGATATGATATGAATAGTATTCGCACATTTATGATTAAATCATAAGACTGCAGCATAGGCTACGCGGACCTGTTTGTTTTCGCTGTTCATACAGTCACGCCAAGCACTACCGCAACGTTCCGTTTGTTTTCGCTCTGTCATTTTATCTTATAAAACTTATTTTTCTACATTAATCGGGGAAATATAATTCGGATAATATAGGAAGAGGATATCAAACTGCCTAGACAATGACGGTGCAACACTTATAGATATTTTATGCCGTGTATCTTCATATATAGGTTTGTTTTCGCTTGTTCTGTTGTTCTCGTTTGTTTTCGCTGTTCATACGAACCCCATATTCCACAACTATATATAAAAAGATGACATTTTAATATCAAAGTGAGATACACTTTCAGACACATTGGAAACATTTTTTATGTGTATTTCCCAGTGTTCAGCACAGGCCGCGATATCGCGTCAATTACGCACTTAGAGATCAAATGCCTCCTTTTTTGCCAAGGTAGTGAGACAAATGTCCCCACCTATTTCTTGTCTGTGCTGAACACTGGGCATCAATTAAGCAATTTGAGGTTAAATGTCTCCTTTTTTTCTGGGGTAATGAGACAAATGTCCCCACCTATTTCTTGTCTGTGCTGAACACTGATTTCCTCCATGCTAACTTTGCAAAATACATTGACACTCAAATGTCACTTTTTTGTTGTTTTTTGCACACTTGTGAAAAGGTGGAACGAAAGTTCTTATTATTGTGATTCTGACATGCACATTTCTTAAAGAAACATCTCTACATGAAAATCGATATATAAAAACAGAGATCTTACTATGATTTGGTGCAGTAAAAATAAATTTTGAACCACATGTGGTTAACTTTGAAAGTTTCAGAACCACAATTGGACACATTTTTAAATTTACGCTAGAGACGGAATTTCTGTCTACAAAACCGGCCGCGCTACCACTTGTCTTCGTCTTCGTTAAACTTCAAAAATCGAAATGCATGCCATTCTAAAAGTTAAAAATGCAACTGGAAAAAATCTGTTTTTATAGTCACAAGAACATAAAAAACAATAGACATTTATATTGATTTATTAAAATAACATGTCCATCATAGACTTTACATTTAGCGGTCTTCCTATGTAATTCGCAAGGGATTTTGTCGCCCTCAAAACCCTTGTCGCGGCCATGATGACAAAATATGACTGCGCAGGCGCCTTGCTGTCACCTTGGTCAGTGTCGTTGCTGGTTTGTATTTCAGGCAGATTAGTGAGGCAGTGATCGGCAGTGCCCTGTACTACAGTACAGTAGTAATGTGGCTTATATATTTCGGATTTCTCTGAAATGAGAAATGAACATTTTCTTGATAATTTTAATAATTTCAAAGTTCAGAAAAAAAAACAGTAGGCCTAAATGCAATAAAAATATCATTGATCCGGGTGAGTATGTAGGCCCCTACTGGTAATGAATAAGAGTAGAAACAGAAAATTGTGGGGTTAGTGAAAAATCTGTCAAGCTGCTTGGCATTGAAACTTTAGGCCATAGGCTATGGCAAGCTAGTAGTAATAGACAATATTTTTTATAGCATTATACTTATTTAATCCAACACTTTTTCCAACAACAATATAATAATATTCACTTTTTAAGACAAATGAACCCACACTTCCTATTTATAAAAAAAACAATACACATACGTATCTACACATATGTGGGCCTACTGCTGCACACTACTGGGATCAGACAAGAAAATGTATATACCCTGCTGCACATTTCTGCACATTTGGCTGGGTTGCCAGTTGACATCTTTATGAACAGCCAGTCAGTTGACATCTCTATGAACAGTCAATCATGCAGGCATACCACTGTTAAAACTACTGCCTAAATATGTTTAATGAAAGGCTAGACACTCCAGCTTATGATATGTTAGCAATAATTGTAGCTCTGTTTTACCTTGCCAAAATAGTTAGCATTGACAGGTGATAGATGCCAGATAAGGGCGCAAGGGCTATTCTGTGAGTGATAATTTTTTTTTATAATAATTGTCTACCCGACGTGTTATACCCGACTAGCATATATATATATATATATATAGGCCAGTGTGCAGCCTGTACAACCTCCTATTTTGGTGTGGTGTTGGCCTAATTCCTCATTTACGACTAATTTGGGTACATTGATTACGTTGAAATAACTATTTTTACGTTGAAGGTCAACTAGAGGTTAAAACTAAGACGACCACCAATGTCGACATGAAAAATCGAAAGTTTGTCATGAGAGACTTATTGTCAATTTGTACATTCTGAAATATTAGGTTTAAAATATAATGTAATACATAATTTTATAATACCTTGTTAGCAAAGGAAGTGTAGGTCTAATTGACTAGAGGTTAGTGGCCATCTTGAAAAAATAATTTTTGATATAATATGCCCAGAATCTAAAGTGGTCTCACCACCCTAAGTGAGCCGAAAGCCAAGGTGGGTGGCTACTGACTAGAGAATCCTTAGCCAAATTACTGCTTTAAATGGATGTTCCCGCTTCTGGTGAATTAGGAAAAATACAGGAGTGTTGTAATTATGTGGATAAATTGTAAGCACACACTGTTTTCGCTATCTGTGATATGAGGTATAACGGTTATGTGAGATTTTCGGATGGACACATGGGGTGAGAAGGATTTGTGTCTTTTCTGGGAATGGGCGCAAGAATATTTCGGGAGATCTGGGCAAAACGGACATTTTTACCAACATGAGAGTGTAGCTCAAAACGCAGGAAGTTAGCATACCATTTTCGAAGCTGTTTTTGAAAAAGGACAGCTTAGGCTTTATTATGGTGTGCCACTAATTTGGGTGCACTGATTACGTTGGAATCGCTATTTTGCGTTTTAAGGTTATCTAGAGGTCAAATGACCGCCACTGTCCGACATGAACATGTATCATTCATATTTAGAAGCGAATATTGTCAATTTGAATATAATCTAAAAGATTGGTCTAGAATTTAATTTAAACCTAATTTTAAACTAATCTGAAGACATTGATTGCAATTGAAGTGTTATTTTGCGCTTAAAGGACATCGAGAGGTCATCAAACGGCCATTTTTTAAATCAGCGGCCATCTTGAAAATTTTACTTTTGATATACAGTAGACTCCCGCCAATGCCGTCAAGTACGTGCCAGAATTTCTTTACCGTATTGGCGGTCCGACCGTATTAGTGATCGGGCAATAAATACCACGTGGCGTCCTGCTATTTGATATCAAATTAAGTATGCATATGCTCCAAATAATGAAATAAATAATAACAATAGTAAATGTGTTCAAAGTTGATTTCAGCTGCTTAGAAAAGCAGTTTTTGTATTTAGTGCAAAGTGAAAATTCATTGAACAATTATGCACAATTAAATAAAAAAAAAACATTAAAAAAAACATATTCTTTCAAACTGAATGTCACAAAACAGCATATTGCAGTTTGAAAAATGAATTATTGATGGAGGATTGTTGACCGGCGGATTCTATTTTCACATGAGGCTGTCATAGCCTCATGAAATGAGTATTATTTAATTAATCACTGACCGACCGTCACTTGTATATTTATCATCAGATATTTATACATCTGAGAGCATATCCTTACTCAGCGCACATTCCAATATTATATCGGATGTCGCTCCCATCCCACAGGTAATTCCTCAGTGATGGAGTAGCTACTCCGAGTTAGTAAAATAAGACTTCCATTACAATCAATATCTGTAACGGAGTTTAAAATGAGGTATTACCTGACATTTTAGCACTAATATATTTCAGAATATACAAATTAACAATATTCCCTTGTAAAAATTGATGATTTTTATGTCGGACATTGCCGAACATCTTGGTTTTGACCTCTAGATGACCTTGAAACGTAAAAGAACCAATTCCAACGTAATCAGTCTAACCAAATTAGTCTAAAATGAGCTAGAAAATTAGATTCTAGGGCTATTATGTCAAAAGTTATAATATAAAAATGACAACGTAAATGTTGGTGGCCATCATTGATTTGGCGGCCATTTTGAATGTTTTTTGTTGTTTTTTCGCTTTGTTACCGGGTACCATTCGATTCAGCATATGAAAAAGACCCTATATAAAAATTTTCACATTTTAAGTACAAAAACTATACTATACTACTACTATGGGTTGGTTATTTAGCATGATATTGGATATTTTGTCCTGGCTACATATGGGCATATATTCAATTAAGCAAAGCATTCGTCATTTTATGCTTCACATTTTTTAATCAAATTTTCTCTATTTTGGAAATAACAATACATTTAGTACCATATTTATCAGTTTATATATCTCTGGCTTAGTGTAATCTGTCATGCAAGTAAGTTCATGTTTAAAAGGTAATTGAGGCCATAGATCATGTAAAATTGTTGGTAAATTATTACTTAATACGCTATAACATGCGTCCTTTAAAAATAAATCATTGTAGCATTTGCTAGAGAACATTATTTACATTCAAAGGATAGCAAGTTTCTTGGAGCTTATAATAAATTATCTTAACTGCAAAGTTCACATAATCAGGCTTTGATGTTTTAGTTCAAAATCATTTTATTTTGAATTGACACTGAATATTTCCAAATCTGGATATTCAAACACTAATTCCATTCTCAATGATAGTGATTTAACCTGTTAATCATGCTAATAAAACATAATAAAAAAG